>JAAGVU020000076.1:259919-306243 GCA_011763525.2 Mormyrus iriodes | reverse complement strand
ATCTAAGAGAATATAAAGGGTTTATAAGGGCTTAAAATATACAAAAATAACTATATAAACATATGGTTTTTACTTCGTGGATTTTCACCTTTCGCGGGGGGCACTGGAACGCAACCCCCACGATAGACGAGGGATCACTGTATTTGTTTTTTTCTTACCTCCTCCCATTGTTTGAATTATTGTTCGGTCTGCTCTGTTGAACTTTTTTCGGCATGAGCTGGAACTTGAGAAGGAGCCCCCCACTGACCACAGCTAAAGACAGCTTGGCACCTGAATGCCCAGAGAGCAGACCCTCATTGTCTGAAAGGGCGAGGGGGGGGGGGGGGGGCGAGGGAGAAGAGCCAAATAAGGAAACACGGTGATGATGTTTCTATAAATAAACACTACAGTGAGAAATAGCCACACTGGTCAGATGTGAAATGTAGTATTGATCCCTCCTCCCCCAGGTCTAAAAATACTCTGATTATGGATTCTGACCAAGCACAGTTCTTAACAGAAGTCGGCCACGCCGCAGATGCTCGGTCCCGAACATGTAACAAAGCAGTAAAACTAAAACCGAATCAATCCAAGAGGTCAGAATCACTTTTTGAAGTGATGCATCTGTCTGTGGATCGTAGCCTTTGGGACAGATCTCCCAGGCCCCTACCTCGATTTATGCCACCGACGTGATGAAGGTGTCACTCAGTGACATACTAGTGCTCGATTTCCTTACTTGGAGAGTCCCGGTTACCAGCGGCTTCCGCTCACATTCCAGTTATCAGCGGTGCCTCCCATCCCCGTGGGTTAAAATGTAAGGAAGAGGCATAGGAGTGTCAATCCAGGACATGTAGAGCCGGCCCCATCGTCCCATTCCGGATTCAGAGGCTTATCAGCCTGTCCTATTCCTGGATAACTTATCCATGCCCAGAGGCACAGTTATTTTAAGAGGAGTTCTGTGTGTAACTTCAGATAAACTCTTCAGATGCAGGAAGGGGGGGTTTATTTGGTCTTACATACGGGGTGAGTACCAGTTGATGCATTTATCCTAGGGGCTGTAACTGTAGCATTATGTCATGGGGTCGCCCCTCCCCCCACCTGTGTCAGACCTTCATGGAATAGAGTCGTGATGAGTCTGTTTTGCCGTTGCCAAGAGACACAGTTGGGCTGGAAGGCAGCACCTTTGCATTCCCATCTGCATTTTTCCCTCAGACAAGAAATCTCTTTTGCATAGGCAAAATGATATTTGTACTGAAATTATAAGAATGATTTCAGAAACAAGCCCTGTTTTGCTCCCAAATATACCCAGCTCAGTGTGGTGGGGCATTTATAACGGGTTAACTAGGGTCCACCGAAAAACCAGTAAAGGGCCAGGGGCCCTTTGCTCAGGACCCCAAGCTCCACCCATCACACTGCCTAGGTGATATACAGTAATACACTAATTTTACTTACTTCCCCAGTTATATTAGATATATTATGATTATTCCTTTAATATTAGTATCATATTTCTAAAATACGAACACTGCAGTCACGCGCCATTTGCATTCTGGTAATGTTTACCTTCTCACGTCACAGCAGATTCAAATTAGTCTTCCTCTTCATTCCTTGCAAAAAGTAGGCGCCAAATGTCAAACGTCGCCAGAGGCAAAGCATTAACGCCTAATCCTGTTGTCTTCTCAAATTTGACCCATGGCTGTGTTTTCTTTGAACATATTGATTCAGCTCAAGGAAGGATAGGAAGGACATGTGAGATTTGTATGAGTTATTACTAATGAGTACAGAGAGGCTTCACTCTTAATTGGCCAGTCAGTGTGACTCGGGGAGACAGAAGCTAACATGATAGGGGGACTTTATTTGAAGACCTGTGTTTACTCTGTCGGCAGGGTAGAATTGCAAATTAACTTAATTGCTATGACGACAGCCTGACCCTTCCAAGGCACCAACCAAGGCATGAGGTTTGACCCTGACAGCATGGCTCAATAGGATTTAGGATGTCCATAATTGATGAAAGGTCCCCTAAATAATGAAAACACAATGAGCTATAGCTTCTGATGGAAAGTTCTCTTTATGAACCGTGAACTGTTAATAGAGCATAGTTAACTTATCAGCAAGAGATAGACAAGTTTCTGAGACACTACAAGGTCAGGACTTTTGAGCAGATTTCTGTGAACGACGAAGCCATGGGCAGAGCTGCTACTGTGTGTGATAAGAATCCAGCCCAATAACTGGCAGTTGGCAGACACTTCCGGCAAGGAATTAGTTCTGAGCCTGAGGTTTTCTGCTCAGATCCTTCATCCTGAACGTTGTCTGGATTATCATCTGCCCCTTGAGTGACAGTCGGTACCCTTTCATTTTGCTGCCACTTGTGTGAGCGGCAGACACAACTGTTATGGCAGATTTATATATAGATATTTGTTGACAGTTTTTAAGGCAGATCTGTCTGATACAGATTCCTCTGTGCAGGGAGCATCTGGAAGCAGAGGCTATTTGCCAGACTGGAGTCTGTGTTCCTGGCAGGTAACAGTCACAGCGCATGCAGCAAAGAGTGCGGGAGTCTGAACTGGCAGTGCGCAAGACAGCTGAGCAGTGCCGTGTCCTCATTCCTCACTCTGCATTCCGATTGGCTGCTTGGCTGAATGACTAGAATGGAATGCTGGAGTACACTCTGCTCTGATACAGGAGCACAAAGGGAGGTCATTCGCTGGAAAAGGATATTCCCCTGATTCTCCATCTGCAGCCTCCAGACTTTAAAAAGAAATAATATATCCGTTACTTGATTATATTGTTGGGCCAATACTATTCTGAGATCAGATGCATATGCCTGAGATCAGACACAGATGAATCTGCGGCAGAACACAACAGAACAGTTGTGATACCCTTTAGATAATGTTTCTGTGAGGAAATGGCAAAGCAGTGCATCTTTAAATGCCACCGCGATCTGAAACAAAACACTGCAATCTGCTGTAAACAGTCTCCATTCTTAAAACCAAGTGAGTTAATTGATGAGTTCATCCTGTAAGACCAACACAAGTGCTGTACTTGTGGACCAGTGACCACAAACCAGCACAAACAGATGTGACACACATCTGCTTACTCCTAAATGCATGTGACCTAAATTTGGCCTTTCTTGTAAACTTATAGAAAATATGACTACTGGACTGCTCACATACAGGAAGGTTAAGATGATCATGGCTCAATTGACTATATTTTCAACTCCATTTAGAATGCACACTGCATGCATGTTTTAAAGCCCCCCCCGACACACCTTACATGCCTACCTAACCTGTCAGTCAGGTGATTTATCTTTTGCTTCCTGTATTGTGTTTGACACATGTTCCTGATGCCAAGCACCCAGCCTGTCTTCGTTCTTCTATAGCTCAATGGTTTTTCACGACATTCTTTAGTCATTCTTAACTGTGTGAACCAGAGGAACATGGCTGTGTAACTTCGACGCAGCGACAGTTGAAACACAACTGTCAGTGCTGTTAGTTGCATGGCAGGTGCTCTCATGTAGCCTCCGTGCAGCAGTTCCACAGAAGTCAGAGGTATTGGGGGAAGTAGGGCACGGTAAAGCAGACACTTTCTGCCATGACTGCTGTTGGACATGTGTCATCACCCCTTCACAATGGCACTGAAAACAACAGCAACAATGGACAAGCCTCTCCATGCATGGCCCTGCCCCCTCAACTGATTGGGTTACGGCCAATCCTGAGTGCTTAGTGGGCGGGGTCTTTTTGCCAGCTTTTCAGATTTGCAGTGCACTATAATGGAGGTAGAGAAACTACCACATAACAGAGAGCAAAGTAAGCAGTGGTTTATAGATATATAGATAAGCTCGTCAATTTTACAAGCTCATCACATCTGTTTACGTAGATATATAATACACATATAGTTAGCTAACTAAAGGGTAGCTAATGTAGAAAAGCTAATTAATATTTAGGGGAGTTAATGTAGAAAATCTGGCTAAAATATGGGCTAGCAATCGCAAAATCAGTGTTAGAGCCTGAAGCGATTGTTGCAGGAACAGCTGAACAAAGCCACATTGTCCAGTGTGAGTCATCTCCCTCTGGAATGGAGTTACTCTCACTGCTGCCAGGGCATGTTTCAGTGAGCCACCTTTGTTTTGGGTGGAGGGGTGGCTCAGAAATTGGGTGAGCCTGTGGACCAGCTGGGCAGGATCAAGGTCTGTTTGTGTGTCAAAGTAAGGACCAATCATTTGGTGTCGTAGCGCTCGTATGCACACAGCCTCTCCAGTCACTCCTCTGTTAAACTATGCCAGAGATGGTTGAACACTCTCCTCTTTATCACGCTGTCAGATGCGTCTAGTCCAGATACAACAGCAAACGGCATGAAAACCTGGATGCTTTGTTGCATTAATGTACTGTGTCACTGTGGAAAAACAACCATAGATAGGAGTCTATATCTGCTCGTTTAGATAATGTGAAAATGTGGGTATAATCTTGTGTGGCTGGCAGTGGGGACCTGAGTTCAGGGAACAGGCTGGTCTTGAGAAGACAGCTATGGAAAAATGGAAGCATGTACAACTTCCCCAAAGCTGGTCCGGATTTCTTCAAACTTATGAGGTCTCACTAGGGCATGAATCAGGTCACATGGTCTTTAATTCCTAAGGATCTTTGAGTAACTCTCATACTGTTTTGCAGACCTAACCCATGATAGGTTTCAGAAACCAAATAGACCAAGAGGAGGGGGTTTAAATGTTCTTTTTTTCCCTTATAAGTTAAGTGATGATAATTAAATATGCATATTTAATGTAATCAGAATGTCTGCCACAGGAAATGGCAGCTGATTTAATTTAAATAATTTATATGAAGAAAAAAACAATTAGTTTGCTTTGTGTTTTCTGGAAAATATTTTGCCCTAAGAGAGAGAGCAAACTGGGCGGCCTTGCATATGAAATGATATTGATTTTGGCGTGAATACTTTATTGATTTCCTTAGGCGTCCGAATAAGATGCAAGTCCTGCATCTGGTAAACAGCTTTAGCTGCAGATGCGTCTCCTGGCTCATTTCCGTGACCTCTTCCAGGTTTTACAACCCACGCAAGCAGCCTCATTGCTAAATATCATCGTCATCATGGTAACATTAGTTCACATTAATGCAGCCAAGGGTGGGTCCCCGCATATCAGTATTGGCGCGAGATGTAGTGTATGTGACCCAGGAATGTTTTGTTTGTGTTACTTGTTGCCAATTGGTTCTGGATACTCACGGCAACAAATAATGAAAGTGTGGGCGTGAAACGGTGGACTCAGTGTACAGTAATGGGTGATATGAGGTTTTATACCAGTTGCCAAACTGTTTAGGACCACACAATGACCACATCCCTTTTGTCCCACAGTGTACTGGAGAGGAGAACTGGGTCGACAGCCGGACGGTCTACATCGGCCACCGGGAACCCCCACCAGGGACAGAGGCCTACATCCCTCAGCGGTTCCCTGATAATCGTATCGTGTCTTCCAAGGTAGTCCATGGACATGAGGGGTTTTGGTGCAGGAACGCATGTAACATGCTCTTCCAAGATAGATAGCTGATATTAGATATTGATATAGATATTGATGTTGTAAAGCAGTGTTTCCCAATCGGGTCCTCGGGGACCCGCAGACAGTGCACGTTTTTAGGGAGCTGGGAGGGAGCAAAAACGTGGACCGTCTGTGGGTCCCTGAGGCCTAGATTGGGAAACACTATTGTGGAGACAAGAGGCACACCCTCAACTTCAAAGTCCTGCTGCAGATCCTCCACACATAACCAAGTAAACCCTAATAATTTCCTTGGTGGTCTAGTGGTCAGGATTTGGTGCTCTCACCACCAGGGCTTGGGTTTGATTCCCGGTCAAGGAATGTGATGCTTCAGCCTGTGACCCATTTCGGGGGCGGTGTTTGGTTCAGTGGGTTAATCCTCTGTGCTTCTGAACGGAAATTCGCTGGATTGAGCCCTGGCCTTGGCAGAATCTCCTCTGGGCCCTTGAGCAAGTTCCTTAACCCCCCAAAATGCTCTAGGGGTGCCAGATAAATAGCCTGACCCTATACTTAGACCCTGAGCTTTGCACTTAACTGTATATGTGTGCGTCTCAAAGGAGAACAAGATGGGATATGTGAAAAGAAACATTCCAATGTACCTGTATGTATTGTGCAAATAGCATATAAAAACATCTTCATAACCTGCCCATCTTGTTTTCCTCTGTGATTCCTGCCAAGCTTTCTGAAGTACTGGTCAGCACAGCATCAAAAGGCCGCCTCCCTTTCACCTGTACCACGAGCCCAGGAGGATTAATAATGTCACGCTTTGAGTCATAGGAATTTTGCAGCTTAGATTAGGTCCACCTTCATTGCGATAGACTTTGTCACACCCAGATGTTTTAAGAACTAGCTCTAGAAGCTTTAGAAGTGTGAACTCCTGTGCATCACCAAGCATTGACTAATTGCAATACAAATTTTCTGACTAACTTGTTTCCTTTTCCTTCACAGTACACCTTCTGGAATTTTGTACCGAAGAACTTGTTTGAGCAGTTCAGAAGGGTCGCAAATTTTTACTTTCTCATCATATTCCTGGTCCAGGTGAGGACCTTAGCTTCAAATGAACTTCCACATCCTGCACTGTGTCACGACAGTGGTAACTGAGGTGGTTTTTCTCTGTTGTTTCCTGCCATTTCAGCTGATAATCGACACCCCCACCAGTCCTGTCACCAGCGGCCTGCCCCTTTTCTTTGTCATCACTGTCACCGCCATCAAACAGGTGAGGCTTTATTGTCACGGAATGCAATCGAGGGTGTCGGAGAATGCTCAGCACATTGGTTGAATGAAAGACTTGTGTCAAACCCTCCTACGTGTCAATCAAGCTGGTTAGACTATGCTTGGATTCCTCTGCTCACAAGCCAGACATGATTGGTGACTAAGTCAGAATTGTTACCTCTGTGCTTTGGCATAGGAGAGAGTTTGCTTCTTGGTAAGACACAACTTGCTTTGGGTGACACTGAATCCAAATTAAATATGGCAGGTACTTGTCCCATCCCCCTGGTTCCTACACCCCTGCCCACACTGGTCTTGGCGTCTTGCTAGGCTGCAGCTGGTCACCAGGCTCTTGTGGAGTAAAGATCAGGGTGTGGATGGATACTTTTAATTACCCTCTGGTCATCATGCACCACGATCATATAGAGCACTAGCTGGCAGGTGATTGGAAGGGTGCAAAATGTGGCCATGGGCACAAGTGGCTTGGACTCACAACGGTCTCAGTGATCATCAAGCAAGGGCTGGAGCTCGGTGCCTGAGGTTGTGATTATAAAGTGTTTGTGGTCACATTTGGGACAATGGTGTTGTCATCTTATAATATGACTCATTAAGTTGCTTCCCTCACTATGCTGTGACAATAACTGCTGAGAGATACTGTGAAAATCAGGTTTTGGTTTATGAACCTAAAAAAGTGAGGCATTTGCTGCCTTTAATTTTCTAGAGTTTTCTAAAAACCTCTTTCAATTAGGAGGCATCTGGGAGATGAAGCTCTCAGACTAGTGAGTCCGATGCCAGCACTGATGTTGGTGGGGCGTGAACAGGGTGGCTGGCATGGCCTTCACACATCAAATCAGGCCCACTGACCCAACAGAATCACTTTCCTCCTGTATTGTGACAGCTGAGACATGTGTACATGGTGAAATCATGGAAAAATATCTTTCTGTAAATATGACAGATACCATGCTGCCTTGACTATAGAATCACCAGCTGTATTAAGTCGTAACAGTGAGATATAAATGAAGATAAATTAGGTTATCGTCTTGCTAATAAAACCTGACATACTACATCACTTGTCTTTTTTGTCCTCCTGTTATCCCACCCCAGGGCTACGAGGATTGGCTACGGCACAAAGCTGACAATGCTGTCAACCAATGTCCTGTTCACATCATCCAACATGGCAAGGTGGTGAGGAAGCAGAGCCGCAAGCTGCGGGTGAGGGTCTGCTGGGAAATGGGGGCGGTTGGTGGGTGTGCAGAAAGCCTGCTGTGAGTCAAACCACATGACAGTCACTGGGCGTCTTAAAAACAATATACGGCCTGTGATTTTACCATCACATGAAGAGCCCTATAAAAACGAATCATTATCAATTAAAACATTTATTTTTGTGCTATTTAACCCTATAAAATATCGTTCATCTGCCTGCTTTTTAAGAATTTTGGCAGTTTGATTCTCAAAGTGAGTTGCTTGGCAACTGAATGGCAATTTCCTGTTTACTTGATTCTGTTCCACTGTGCAGCCCTTGGTACATGTCACCTTGGCCTCTCTGCTGCACACGCCTGTGTGTGGCAGAGCTCTGTCTGCCTTAGTCTCCATGGCCATCTCGATTTAACTGGCCCACTTAGCAATTGGCAGGGATATCTTGGCTTGGGAAGGGGAGGGAGTGCATGCAACTTAGCAGCTGTGCCTACAATGCAATGAAAATTCCCACTAAACCGCTAATGCTATCAGCTTCTTCATATCCTCTTATGTTAAAGATGTGGCAGCCTCACCTGAGCACTAGTATGGGATACTGCCTAAGCCTGCTGTGCACAATGAGTGTATCAGCTGTATTTGGCTGGAATTTTAGCTATTCTCTCTTTACTCACTGATGTTAACTACCTGGTCTACTGCAGTCTAGGTTCCTCTATCTTCTGGTCTCTGATTCACCAGTACTGATCAGCTGTAGCTCCTTATATTGTCTCTTTTTAGGGTGACCAGATAATCCATGTCTGGGAGAGCACTTAGATCTGGGACAGGATTTGTAAACTACCATTTCAATTAAAAGAACCTGGATTTCACTTTAACATTGAGTTGTTGCGGTGTGCTGATTGGTTAGTTTCTTGTAATTATGCATGTGTCGCTAATGTTAGTGTGAAACAGCTGGATGATTTTTCAAATCAAGGATATTGACCGGTCAAAACACAAGAAGAACTGAACTATTTAGCCAAGAACAGGAACATTTCAGTTTTTAAATAGTTTGGAAAGCCTGAAGTAGCTCAAAGTATCCTCCCTGACATGGATTATCTGGTCACCCTACTGTTTTTCAAGTCCAGTACTCAGCACTCAACTCTGTAGGTTTATGTAGTAATGAGAAAAACAACGGCAGATTTTTCCTTGTTTACATGGTGCTAGTGGCACTTTCCAGAATATCCTGGTAATGATCCACGTCTCTTAGCTCTGGGAACACACTGCAAGCAAATTGAGCATTTGAGATGGTGAATTTTCCTTGTTGAACTTGCCATAGCAGTAACACTGAAAAATGTTCAGTGTTTTCCATGTGCCTCTTAACTGAAATGAACTGTACAACAACAAGGAATGAAAAAATATCGCTAAGCAAGGTGAGCCACACTGTTTAGGGGATTTAGCTGTTGCTAAGCCATTCAGCTTTCAGCCTGTTTCGTAACACATGATCCTTTGGAAAATAAATATGAATGGATGACCAAAATGTAATAAAGTCTATATGGGTGTTTATTTGTTACTGTGAACCAAATGGTTAATCGGAATAACAAGCCTGTTAGAATTTATACCAGTTTTATTATAATAAATGATGTGGACTGTGTCAGAATTGTAAAAGGAAAAAATGCAGCAACACTATCAGATTTAAGGCATACAACCCAGGTATCGTCTTCACATTCTCAGTGCTCGTAACAGGAACCTCAGTAATGAAATGTTGAGAGTAAGGATATTGTTTGTTTTTCCCTAAAAAAGGTGCAAAATAATAAATAAATAAATGGACAGCATTGTTGGTAGGTACTGTCAGGGAGAGATGGGCCCAGAGCTTCTCTCAATGAAGATGCTTTATTCTTTTTAGCTCACACTCTGTTTACCGTCTCAGGTTGGGGACATTGTCTTGGTTAAGGAGGATGAGACATTCCCCAGTGACCTCATCCTCCTGTCCACGAGTCGGGATGATGGCACGTGCTTTGTGACAACGGCCAGTTTGGACGGGGAGTCCAGTCACAAGGTGAAGATCTTCTGTAGCTTAAGGCCTATTGGCTGCAGGTCAAGGCCCAGTAGATGTTGACAGGGCATTCACTAGTTTACTCTTAAGCTCTTGCTAGGTTGAAGTCCTGCTAAATTAGCAAAGTGGCCTATAGCTGAAATGCTGATAGCTCTGTTTGGAGGGCCATGTAATTACAGATTATGGTCTTATACAGCTAGGGGAATGTCCTGACCAGCTCACATTCATACCCCGTGCAGGATCCTTAATTTTCATGCTCTACAGATACCTCATAAATACTGAAATTCTGTAATTCTGCACAAACAGAACAGAATAATTGTTTAGGTTGTTACAGTCAATAACGCTCCCGTTATTTATCTTTAACTAAAGGATTACGTGTAATCCCTTTGAACTAAATGCTGACAGGCATGTGACAAATGACTTATTGTCCTCTTGAATGGAGGGAGGGTGGGGTGGGGAGAATATGTTCAAGTCTACCGCATTCAGACAGAATAGCAGGGTGTCAGGGCAGAGAAAAGAGTGGTACACAGTAAAGCAGAAAGATGGAGAAAAGGAGATGGGTGAGGATTGGTGCAGTGCAGGATCTCGAAGCGTTTGATGTGTCTCAGGTCATTCTGTGGCATGACCGTCTCTGACCCCCATGACCCCTGGTGTCACATGTACTGTTTTCTTTCTTTCTCTTTCCCCAAAAAAGACATACTACGCTGTGCAGGACACAAAGTCATTTAACACTGAGACGGAGGTGGACACGCTGAGGGCCACCATTGAATGTGAGCAACCACAACCTGACCTTTACAAGTGAGTGACCCTGAAAGACCTCAGGGAACCCAGTGATGCCGACAAACATAGCGTGCGTGTGTGTTACTGTGCTGCATAAACAATTGAGCACGCACTACTCCTCTGCTTTCAGATTCGTCGGACGCATCAATATTTATCAGGACCGAGATGAGCCCATTGCAAGGTAGGTCTATCATATTTCTTGCTTTCTCTGCCAGACAGGAAATTGATTACATGTTAAAATGGCCATTTGCTATGTCACAGACCTCATGGAAACATAAGCTTTGCTATACTTGGTCTACATTTTTATATATCGATAACTTGCATGCATGGTATATATATTATGCTGATGTTTTATGGAAGGCTTTTTATGTTTGGCTCTTCCTAGAACTTCCCAGCCTTTGAGCAAATCCCTCACTTCCTGCCATAATTGTTTTTGTATCTGAATATCTTTTTTGGAAATTCCCTGTCACAATATGTTGGCATGACCGTGTATGTTAACCGGTTCAGTTGAATAGCTGAGTATTTAAACTGACATTCAAGTATGTTTGTCTCACCGGGGGGAAGGACGTGTCCCGTCTTGCTCAGAGGTGATGAAGATGGTAACTACACGAGGATGGGGTGTCACTAAAGAAATCTGTTTTAGCTGTGGGTCTGCTTGTCAACAAGGATGTTTAAGTCAAATTGTGGTCAAATTGGGTCTGGGTTATTATATACGTATTTGTTTGCATTCCTCTGTTTTGTACAGTCTGTTGTGATTGATTTTAATTTGATTTCAACCTTAGTGATGTTATACTGTTAGTGGCCAAAGGCCACCAGCCAAGAGATGAACACTGATTGACTTTATAGTAATTTTGTGAAAATACACACTGCTGTCAGTGATGATCAAGCTCTCTTCTCTCTCCTTCAGGCCCCTGGGTTCTGAGAATCTGCTCCTCCGAGGAGCCACACTAAAGAACACAGAATTTGTTTATGGTAAGAATCTGCATGCCCTGATATACAGTAGCCCAGTGCGTTCTGGGAGAGGCCAAACCATTTTAGAAATGATCGGATATCAGCGAGACGGGCTGGAGTGAGCTCATTCCTCCAAGTAAAGCTGTATGGTTATTGCAGTGAGGACTGAAATTGCTATTATTCATGAGGAAGCAATTATGACTCCTCAGTCTGTCATGATCAGCGCTGAACTGGTAGAACAAAATCTACAGGTATTTTCTGCTGCCTCATGTTACTGCACTCTTCCATCTCATTAAAGAGGAATCGGAGTGAGCTAGAGACAGGTCTCTGATGCAAAACAGGTAAACAAAATAAACAGGTGTTTGGTTCCTCAGGAGGAATCAGGGGAGCAGCTTCCTGTACTGCAGTGTGATTTCCCATTAGCTGGGGGTTTCGTAGTTTAATTCAGGCAATGACCTATTTCAGTGTGTAGTTACATGTTGTTCTGTACTGACTGTGCAACAAAATAATGTGTACATCTCATCTTTAAAGAAAAAACAGGGCTCTTGTGTTCTCGGAGTGGAAATCCTGTGTTGGTCTTTTTGAGTCATTAGGTGACTCCTTTGTAGATGCTTGCACATTGTGTGGGCTGAAGGTGAGCAAAGCTCACCCCGGCTGATCTGGGACCAGTTAACGCCACTTGCCTTTTTACCAGCTGTCGCCATCTATACTGGCATGGAAACCAAGATGGCCCTCAACTACCAGTCCAAGTCCCAGAAACGTTCCGCTGTCGAAAAGTAAGAGTTGCATAATCGCCTAATCTCACATTCAGAATTCTTCTGCATTCGTATTTATATATCGGTGATTTGGTACATGTCGTGACCTGCTCCGGACCTGCACAGGTTTGCCACATTGACTTTATTCATTCTGCTGCTCAAACACACTCAGCCGGTTGTTCCAAGCAGATAAAATTCCAACAAGCTATTTATATCAGGGTCTGTAATTAGTCTGCTCCACCCTGCCTTGCTCCCCCAATTACTAACCCTTTCCATTCCAGCCAGGTCCATTGCTACCATATAATGGATCTGTGTTTTTAAAATGAGAAATGAGTTTTAAATAGCCAACTCTTGTTGAGTTGTTCTCACAGGCACCCTGACCCTCGTACTAATTACTTCGGTAAAACACAGTGTAATTAACGTGGATGCTGTTGCTCTTGTGTTGATAGTAGCTGTTGTTTATGGTTAATGTATCGCGTTGGCCCTGTAAACCTGTCCAGATAAAAGCTCAATGAACAAAAAGGTAGTTTAATGGATTTGGACTTGGATTTGGGACTAAAAGAGGTTTATTCCTAAGAAACAAACCGGCCTCTGCTGTTCCATAAATTGCTTCAGTAAAACACATCTATATAATTGGCAAAAGATGTAAAGCTCTCTGAGGTGCCTCATCAAATAAAAATGTCAGGTGAGAGTGTGAAGTAGTTTTGTGTGTTCCTTGGCTGTTCTCACTGGATCTGTTTACCTACGTAGGTCCATGAATGCCTTCCTGGTTGTTTACCTGTGCATCCTAATCAGCAAGGCCCTGATCAACACAACGCTGAAGTACGTATGGCAGGCTGACCCTAACCGGGACGAGCCCTGGTATAATGGAAAGACTGACCACGAGAGGCAGCGACATGTGGTAAGCCCAGATACTCCGTCATACACACTACCTCTATGCACCTCTGTCCTCTCCCTCTAATTGTGGTTCCGCTCTTCTCATCCCCCAGTTGATCAGAGCTTTCACAGACTTCCTGGCTTTCATGGTCCTGTTCAACTACATCATCCCTGTGTCCATGTATGTCACTGTTGAGATGCAGAAGTTCCTAGGTTCCTACTTCATCAGTTGGGATGACGAGATGTTTGATGAGGAACTTGGCGAGGGAGCTCTGGTTAATACCTCTGACCTCAACGAAGAGCTGGGGCAGGTCTGTGGGCTGTGAATTAATCCTTTGCACCGCATCCTGAAAATCCAGACCTGAGACATAGATGCTGCCTCTGTGTGGAGGTCATTCTGTCCTGGGATAGACCCAGTCAACACAGAACTTTCATTTGCCATATTTTATTTACAGTCATTCTACATAGTTGACTTCCCATACTTATTTTGGTTTGTGGTTCTCCCTAAGGGATCTCAAGAAAAGATGGGAAACGAGATGTTGTCAAGGCTAAGGAATCCAACATGTATTATCTAGTTTCGTAAGGCTAGTGTATGGTGGCCTGTCTATGGAGAGATCTACCTGATAAGTAAATTATAACCCCCTACCTTCTAGGTGGAATATGTCTTCACCGATAAGACTGGTACTCTGACAGAGAACAACATGGAGTTTATAGAGTGCTGCGTGGATGGCCATGTCTACGTCCCGCATGCCATCTGCAATGGCCAGATTCTATCTGGATCCTCTGGCATTGACATGATTGACTCCTCACCTGGTCCTGATGGCAAGGTTAGAGACCCCTGGATTTACTGTGTCAAGCCATCAAAAGCTCCGCTTCTGGAGTTTCTCGTGCTTTCGTGTGATTTTTAACTGCCGGACGTTATATTACTTTAGCACAGTTGATATCACCGCCTACTGTTATTGAAACTGCTGCCCTGTGTGTTCTGCTGCGCACCCACCCCCTGTGGTCAGGAGCACGAGGAGCTGTTCTTCCGTGCCCTCTGCTTGTGCCACACTGTGCAAGTGAAGGAGGAGGAAACGGTAGATGGCATCAAGCGGGGGATCCACCAGGGCAAGGCCACCTCATTCTACATCTCCTCCTCTCCAGACGAAGTGGCATTAGTGGAGGGCATGAAAAGGTGAGTGATAGCTGTCGCTCGAAACATGCATGAAGAACGCAACTGACATCGCCCATTATATTTGCCCTAGATGTCATTTCTGCACTTAATTGTAAATAAATGCAGTGTCACCTACTTTATTTGTTATCATGCATCTGTGGATTCTCCAGCTCTGACTGTGTTACTTGCTTCTCCACTTCCCAGGCTGGGGTTTACTTACCTTCGGCTAAAGGACAATCACATGGAAATCCTGAATAGGGAAGATGAGGTAGAGAGGTGGGTCATCTCTGAAATGCTTTTTTCCCCAGATTTGCAAAGCGTGGTTCTGTATATTCTCTGCCTTGTGCCCAGTCCTTCTGGGGAAAGACTCCTTGTCACTGCATAGTGCAGTGTTTTCCTATCCAGTTCTCAGGAACCCACAGACAGTCCACATTTTTGCTCCCTCCCAGCTCCTGGTGGGAGCAAAAAATGTGGACTGTCTGGCCGGGAGCAGGGAGGGAGCAAAAACATGGACCGTCTGTGGATTTCTGAAGACCAGATTGGGAAACACTGGTATAGTGGATAAAAGTGGTTAAAAGATGGACGGATGGATAGTACTTGTCATATATTGTTATCCAAAACTTTTAGTAGGAATATCTAGGTGTTAGTTGAAAATCATTCTAAAAACTTTGTTATCAAAGAGACCAAACGTGACAATCACAGGCCTTCACGTAACGACAAAGTTCTGTAGGCCCAGCATACATATGAAATTACCGTGCCAAACCATCACACTGTGCCCCATCTTGCCTGTGGAAGGATTAGATCCCACTGGCCAGTATGGGCCTGCCAGCCCCCGAATGCCTCCAACACACACCCTTGCCTCAGGTTAAGTACCTATCCCACGACCTCTCTCTTCTCCTCTTGGATTGCAGGAGTTGAAGGGTGGAGGAAACCCCCAAAGTGGGAGGGGAGTTGGGGTGGGAGAGACCAATCTACATGTGCCAGCTCTCATTTGCCAGGGAACTCCAGGCATTGCTTATTGGCCTTCATGTGGGACGTCATTAAGAAAAATCTCACGGGCTGTCTGAAGTATTGACTGCTGACTAACATTTTGTGGTTCCTGGCTAGTGATGGCTGATGGGTGCTCTCTTGGCTGCAGGTTCGAGCTGCTGGAGGTGCTCAACTTTGACTCTGTCCGAAGGAGAATGAGTGTGATAGTCCGCTCCAGCTCAGGTATGCTCCTCAGGGTTATCCTTGCCATTACTGCTTTTCTGGGTTGGCTGTTATGCCTCTCATCTACAGCGAGATGCTGAAAATGTATTGAAGGAATACACGAAAGCCCACGTCTGTGTATGTGGGTGAGCAGGCTTATAGCATCACGCCTTATACTCCTCTTCCTGCTCCACACAGGACATCTCTACTTGTTCTGCAAAGGAGCCGACTCATCCATCTTCCCCAGGGTCATCTCTGGGAAAGTAGACCGGGTCCGAGCCCGGGTGGAGCACAATGCTGTGGTGGGTGTCTCAGAACCCGTCACTGCTGGTTTCCTCCACCTTGCCTGCCGGAACACCCTCTCCTTTCACAGACAGTGTGGTTCTGCGGGGGTTTTCTAAAACAATCCATAGTCTGATCCCCCCCCTTTTTAGTAACTGTGTCTGGTTTGGACCTATTCCTGCAGCTCTGTGGGGTCTGGGTCCTTCAGGTATCATCAAGTTTGGTACTCTGTCCCAGTTTCTCCAATGACCTGATAAGCAGGGATAATTGGAGGACATCTCCCAGTGGTTAGACTGCAGAGGGATGTCATTAGCCTGTACCCTCCTTCCCACAACTCATGGCCTGAATATCTCTGCTTTGTAGATGTATCAGAACCACACCTGAGCTGCCATTGAGTTACTGTAGCTAGGTAATTAAGCATGTATTAATTTACCAAGTATAGTAAACAGGTGGAAATGTTCAGGGGTGCCAGTCAGAGATCAAAGTGGGTTATAAGCATCCCATGACCTATCATGAATCACCTGTTCACCTTATTTTAATATCATCAAGAACTGTCCTTGGTGACCATATTGACAGGTTTCCTCCTGAATGTCCTGTCTTCAGCCAGGCTTCCAATGGCAAATGAAAATTTTAACATTTAAAAATCATGTGTTTTCCTTGGGGTCGTTGAAATCTTCAATACTTCAAAGACATCAACATTCTTCCTGTGTTTCTTTATTGTTCGGATTTTACATCCATGAAGCCCCAGGAAATACCACATTTTGAACAATTTTGACGTTAGTTAGGTTTTTATTGGACCTTCACTGCAGCTTTGCTAAGTGCCACTCCACAGTGTATTTCCTGACTGATGTATCCTTTGTTGCAGATAATTGTTACCGGTGTTCATGACCTGCTTTCTTCACATTTAGCCATAGTCCCATTTTTCACTGTTTTTTGACTTTCCTTGTGTCTTCAGGTCTTAATTTTTATGATATAAATTTGGTGTCATCAGCATATTGAAGGTGTCAGTAATATGGAGTAAAGACGGGAGATGACTGTAGCATGGACACACACACACACACACACACACACACAAACAGAACCAGTCAAACGTCTGGAGACACCTACTGAAAATTATATGTTTTAAGAACAAGGGAGCCAACTTGTGTCCAGAACTTGTGGAAACTCCTTTAGGACTGCTGGACAACCATTCCAGGTGGCTACATCAGGCTGGCTGAAATAATGCCAAGAGTCTGCAATGCAGTTATCCAAGTAAAAGGGGGCTATTTTGAAGTGTGTAAAATTCCAGAAAATTCTGAGATGTTGAACACGTCTCTTGGTTGTTGCAATATTTGATATGTATGACTTCATTGCCTAGAGGCCTTTTACTATATGGTGAATGACAGCTAAAATAGACACAAATACATGAAAAGCAGGGGTGTCCAGCCTTTTGACTGGTACTATATATGCATATACAGTACTGTGCAAAAGTTTTTGGCAGTTAAAGAAAATGTTGTTTAAATAATCTGCATGTTGGTGTAAATCTGTAATATTATGTTTGTTAAAGTCTGTCAGCTTAACCATTAACTAAACCTCTCCTAAAGTCATCCTAGTATTTGCAGCAATTGTCCAATACACCCGTGGATTTTTTGATTCGACTACTAGCACACATTGTAGGGCTAATCAATACCTCATCGACTTTTCAAACTAATTAATTAAAAAATGAATTAATGAAATTTGACTAATACATGGAATGGCTGGGGTGCCTCTGAGGAGAGGTGTTTATCTAGTCATCCAACAAGATATCAGTAACTTTCTGGAGAACAGAAGAAATTCGTGCTAGTTTTTACTGTGTTATGCTTAATTTGCATATTGTCTAATGTTAAACAGTTTTTTGTTCAGAGCAAATATATACTTAGTACCCAGATAAATAGCTTTAAACATTTCCTTTGACTGCCTAAGATTTTTGCCCAGAACTATATATAGATACACACACAGGAAATCTGATATAAATAAAAGGATCTTAATAAATCTGACTTGCATACCAGGAAATATATTCTGGTTACACATATAGCAGAAAATACCTTTAGATCCCCCTAGAGACCCTTTTAGCCTTTAGTTGATGCATAGCAGGTGAAGAAGCAGTACATCCCAATGATGACTTTAATTAACCAGTTAGAACCTTCCCCGCCCTCCTCATGATGATCATGTGATTGATGGCTCCCTGCAGGAGGGTCTCCGGACACTCTGTGTGGCCTACAAGCCCCTGAGTCAGGGGGAGTACCAGAACATGTGCCAGCTGCTGGACAGTGCCAAGTTGGCCCTGCAGGACAGGGACAGGAAGCTGGCAGAGGCCTATGACCTTATTGAGAGGGATCTCATTCTGCTGGGGGCCACTGCTGTGGAAGACAGGTATGAGGGTATAGGGGTCATGACACCCACCTGGGATTGGCCAGTGCAAATTGCATAGAGGTTACCATGCCCGTCTGGGATTGGCCGATCCAGGTTGCATAGAGACTGTCATGCCTACCTGGGATTGGCTGTCCAGGTCTCATAGAGGCTGCAAGGTTCACCTGGGATTGGCCAATCCGGGTTACATAGCCCATTTAGGATTTCCCCAGTGTCACTTTCCATAGTGGTGACTTTCACTGCACTGCAAGCCAACTCAGCTAAAAACTCACACCTGTTTGGATATTTTGTTTTATGTGAGAGAGAATTATTGAAAAAACGCACTGGCATTAAAGAAGTGATTAAATATCAGTTTTTATTTTCATGGTTTTCAGGGGATTTCCCTTTTCCTGTTTATTGTTTGACTAGTTTTTGGACTTTTTTTGGGAAGCAGACTGTCTCGTCTGTCTTGTCCCATTTCCTAATTGTGATGAGCGGGACAGGAAATGGTGATTGGTTATCTGGGTTTATTGACTTGTTTGGCCGGCCCCTCCAGGCTCCAGGAAAAGGCAGCGGACACCATCGAGTCACTGCACAAGGCCGGCATGAAGGTATGGGTGCTGACGGGGGACAAGATGGAGACGGCGGCGGCCACCTGCTATGCCAGCAAGCTGTTCCGGCGCAGCACACAGATCCTGGAGCTGACCACCAAGCGCACAGAGGAGCAGAGCCTGCATGACGTGCTCTTCGAGCTCGGCCGCACCGTGCTGCGACAATATGGCAGCCTGACACACGACACATTCTCTGGGTTTGTGCCCCTGGGCCTCGGCGACTCCCCCTACCTGCCCCTGTGACGTCATAACTGCTTTACAGCTCTCACCTGCACTTTTAGGTCAGGCTGGTTGAGTCCAGCATCTGGGCCAATGGTACATTAGGAAATTTTACAGCTAAGACTACTCTCACTCACGGCCTCCTACTTCCATAATGTCCTTTGATCTCCTGCAGTTATTATCCATCATGGAGGACCCAAACCTTACCTCAATCTACCATCATCCATCCATTACTTAATTTACTGAAATCCACTTAAAACTGAAAACAGCTGAATGACATTTACACTTCAAAGCAGAATGTATAAATGTATTAATTATTGTATAGTACCAGTGAAAAGTCAGGACACACTTCCTCTTAAAACATTTGTCTCTATACCAGTGTTACTCATCATGTAGTAAAAGGCCTCAAGGCAATGAAGTAATACGTATCAAATATTGCAACAACCAAGAGATGTGTCCAACATCTTAAAATTTTCTCAAATTTTAGACTCTTCAAAATAGTCCCCTTTTGCTTCAATGACAGCATTGCAGACTCTTGGCATTATTTTAGCCAACTTTCTGATGTAGCCACCTGGAATGCTTCTTCGGCAGTCCTGAAGGAGTTTCCACAAGTTTTGGGCATAAGTTGGCTGCTTTGCTCAAACCCTTACTTTATCCAGCTCATCCTAAACCAGCTCTACAGGGTTTAGGTTGGGGGATTCTGGGGGCTAGGTCATCTGTAATAGCATTCCATCTCTTTCCTTGTTCACAAGATAATACAGTACTTACAAAACCTCGAGGTGTGCTTAGGGTTGCTATCTTGTTGCAAAAAACTTTCTGTAGGTCTGTCCAGACTTTTGACTGTTATTACAAGTATCATTAAGCTTTGATATGTTGTATTTTGAGTAATTGACCCAACCGTGTTTCTGCTCGCAGGCTGTCCGGTGAGTTTCAGGACTATGGGCTGATCATCGACGGGGCCACACTGTCCGCAGTGATGAAGCCAGCGCAGGACGACAGCTCGGGGAACTACAGGGAGATTTTCCTGGAGATCTGCCGGAACTGCAGTGCTGTACTCTGCTGCCGCATGGCACCGCTGCAGAAAGCGCAGGTTCGATGTCACTTCCTGTGGGCTGGCTGGACCAGCATATGTGAGCTAGTTGCTGTTTTATATGCTCCTTGAAGGGTCAGTTGGGTGTTCTGGACCATCTTAATCGGGTAGAACTTTTAAAGGCTCTTGTTGGAAGGTACTGGACTCTCTTTCCTTTGGCACAATCTGTGGTTTCCCAGCTAATGGAAAATACTGTGTTTGACCACTTTATTAGTAACCATCATTGAATGTCACTGTACAGACCAGTGAGACCAATGGCAGAGTGAAGGATCAAATATCTCCCCACCATTCTGTTTGAGCTATATAAATCCGAGTGGAAATTGCACTTAGGGTGGCCTGGTTATGTTACACATCTGCACTGCAAGAGGGAAAATTGAAACCATAGCTCAAGCGCCTTGTGTTTTCGGGGTCTCCATGTCCAATGGGGTCAGGTGCTGATTATCTGACGCTGCTGTGGTCCTCTGGAATACTCTGGGTGTGTGCCTTTTTAGATTGTGAAGCTGATCAAGGCTTCGAAGGAGCATCCCATCACACTGGCTGTTGGAGACGGGGCCAACGATGTCAGCATGATCCTGGAAGCTCATGTGGGCATAGGTGAGGGGGCACCTTGGCAAGCATTATCAGTTTATTTGGTAGCGCTTTACAGTAACTGCACCTTCGTAATGCCTTTATAATGCACTCATAGAACATTCAGTGAACCTTCATAACACATTCATAGAACATTCATAAGCAGTATGAATGTTAACATCCTAACAGCTTTAATATACATTAATAACCAACAATACAATTGTATAATCTTATAATTTGTTAAGATTTGTTATACTTTGTTACTAATGTATATTAAAACTGTTACGGAATGTTGGGATGTTAACATGCTGCTCATGAATGTTCTATGAATGCATTATAAAGGTGCAGTTAATGTAAAACGTTATCCTCTATTTTGATTTGCTTAGGGATAGAGAGGAAGGCAGGCCATCTCTGAACTGAAGCAGGATCACAGCTCCTCACAGTGTTACAGTTTTTTAAACATCCTTGTTTGCTTTATTGATCTCTTATGTTGCCACATGACTTGGTTTGCTCCCCTTCAGGCATTATGGGTAAAGAGGGGCGCCAGGCAGCCAGAAACAGTGACTATGCAATCCCGAAGTTCAAACACTTGAAGAAGATGTTGCTGGTTCATGGTCACTATTACTACATACGCATCGCTGAGCTGGTCCAGTACTTCTTCTACAAGGTGAATAAGTTACCGATGATCAGCAGGAATCCTATATGTTACCTGGGTAATGGATAATAACAAAGTCATTCAGTGCCTCTCTCACTTTCTGGAGGGTCAATAAGCTGAGAGTGTGAGCTGCAGGACGTGTGTGCTTTATCTGCAATGACCCAAATATCTCTGTGTTCCCAGGCTGATTGTACTTTGTCTCCACAGAACGTCTGCTTCATCTTCCCTCAGTTCCTCTATCAGTTCTTCTGTGGCTTCTCCCAGCAGGTACTCGGCTATGACTTAATTGTTGTGTGGTCTCATCCTCGTGGTGACCAAAGAGCATATGCCTTCAGCAACTCCACGTCTCTGCATGGAGTGGAATCAGTTTAACGATTTATAAAATGTGCTCTCCAACGCTGAAGTCGAATGTTCTACAAGTCATTAGCTGGATGCATTGATGGTGACTCCAGTGATTCCGTTTGCCTGAATCTCCCTGACTTCATTCTGTGTCCTCCAGCCCCTGTACGATACGGCCTATCTCACACTGTACAACATTAGCTTCACCTCCCTGCCCATCCTGCTCTACAGCCTCATCGAGCAGCACGTCAACATGGATATCCTGAAGAGGGACCCCTCCCTGTACAGGTGAGGACTGCCTCTTTTCCTAGAAACAAGACAGTATATGTGACAGAGCGAGACCTAATTACTCGTCCTCCCTTCTGCAGGGATATAGCCAAGAACTGCCTGCTTCGTTGGCGGATTTTCATATACTGGACTTTTCTGGGCCTCTTTGACTCTATGGTCTTCTTCTTTGGTGCTTACTTCCTGTTCGACAACACTACCTTTACCAGCAACGGACAGGTGAGGGCGCTGGTCCGGGGAGAATCCGCGCTGGCGACGGCCAGACAGGTTGCGTGTGTGGGGATCACCTTTGGCTTTGAGGCTGGTGTGTTTCTGTCACACTAGTTTTTCTAGTGAGGAGGACTGTGAAGCAGGATACAGGTATTGTGAGCGAGGGGTTGGAAAAAGCCTGTTCAATCATGGGCAGAGCATCACTAGAGCATCCTTCCATAGGTGAACAAGCAGTAGGGCTGATCTAGCGGTCCAACACGCCCGGAGACTTACTCTGCTTAAATTCTCGGGGTTTTCCACGAAATCTTCAACGCAGGGGCACATTCAGCAGTGGGTCTTTTTCTCTATACTGTTTATTTATGTCATATTAATCTTTTCGATTGCTTTTTTTGTCTTTGTTTTTCAGTTTTAACATCCTAATTTTCTTTACTTTTTTGTCCTTATTTCCCCCTTCTTCTTCCTCCTCTTCCTCCCCTCTTTCGCTTCTTTGCTTTTTTTCCTCTTCAGCTAATGACCACCAACACACAAATGGTAAGCCTGTTCCCCTCCCCTCTCTGTCTGTCCTCTCGGATTAGATTTTGTTTCATGAACCCCCCTCCCATCCCTACTTTCCTGCCTATCCCATGTATCTCTGCGGTTCATACTGCTTGGCGTACGTAAGCTTCTCTTTTAACACCCTGTCCCGACACCCCCAGCCAAACCTAACCCTTCACCCTCCAGGCAGAGTAGGTTACATTTATGTCTCTCCGCTTCATTATGGTGGCACATGTAACGTAGGCCTGCATGTTGTCTTAGTGTACCATATGGGATGAGATGATCGTGACGAGCTGGGGATGGGGCGGGGGGGGTTTAAGATTAGATTCTACCAAAGTCCCTGAGCAAGACTCAGACCGCAGGAAGGTATGCAGGAAGCAAGAGGGTGTCAGAGACTGACCAAAATGGGGAAAAATAAGCTTGAAATGTTGAAAATTTTCAGCCCAAAACATGACCATGCTGGAATGCTCATTCATCTGTGTGAAATATGCGTGGGCTGCAGGTGAAGAGAATGAAGGTTAGCTAAAACGATTCATGAAGGTATGAAGCATCTTTATGACTGCAAAGTGTTGAAGCTATTAAATATGTTCAATCTTTCTGAACAGTGTTTATAATTCATCCTCATGTATTTTCTGTGCTTCCTGTATGAAAAGAGGCTGAATTTCATTTCAGTGTTGAGGTAATATATTGTCAACATGGGTTGAAGAAAAAATATTTTTCACACCACCTCAATGTATATTTAAGAAGATCAATATCAAATTGTGCGTATACACCTAAATCATATCTTAATCATCTTAATAATTCATAATAAGGGTTATGGTGATTGTCATAGTAATCATTTTTGAAAAGCCCACCATAAATTCATATGCATTTTGTTTGGTCGGGTTTTCAGCCTTTTTGAAAATCAGCATTTCATATTATGATATAAAGATAAAAAATGTTTTTTTTTCTTCTTGTCGACTGGAATTATGAAAAAGATGGGTAATGTCTCATAAGGGGTAAGAGCTGGTGACGTGCTGAATGTGAAAACATGCCAACAGCCTAGTTTCCCTCCAAATGGTCTTTCAAACGTGAGGAAACGGTTCTTACAATCTGCTACTGTTTCATCGTTGGTTTGCTTCTGGATCCAGTTTTCATTTCATGTCTCCTCTGTGCCTTGGTTTGTTTGGAACTGATAAGAAGGTAACACCAGTGACAACAACAGGCGTTCTGGCACTCCAGGAAGCCAGGACTGCAGAGAGCTGTCTAAGGATGAAAGGTGGTACTTGACAGAGCAGTGAATTCAGAGAACAGTGAACAGCAGTGAACTTTTAACGCTGCCTCTGATAAGATGGAGAGAGAAGCCTTCAGGGAGGCCGGCAGGAGGATCTTCGTGCCTGGGGGCAGACAGAGTGACCAACAGCAGAATAACCAGTTCTGATCACAGCACCTGTGTAATTTGGGTTGTGTGATATGTGAAGCTACAGCCCCCTTTGAAGTCTGTTTATAGGCTGAACTCCAGTCCTTCCATTTTGAACAGGGCTTGAATACCATGACGGTAGAGTCTTTGCTCTTGCAGGAAACATTTTAATTTTGTATCCTATATATATCAATAATACCAAAGACTTAACAGCAGGTCTGTGCTCTTTTCTGTATTAATAATAAATGGAGCATTGTGGTGTCATTTGTCCTCATTGTTCTCCATGATGTATGCTTAATCTTACAGTCGGCATGGCCTGGATCACTGTCAGCAAGGGAAAAAAAAAAAGTCATTTGCCAACTGAATCAGCTTGTTGTACAGCAGCGCTCTTTGAAAATTTGATATCCCTAAACAACAAAGAGGAAAGATTGCATGTTTGCAAATAGGAATGAGCAAGGCTGGGTATTAGCCAATAGGAATGAGCAAGGCTGGGTGTTAAAAATTAGGAATTGGCACGGCTGGATTTTGGCTGTTAGTGATTAATGACAGTGTGATCAAACTGGCATGACTTTGCTTTCAAACTGAACCACTGCTGAGATCACGGGAAAAAGCTGTGTGCCTATCGCAGATTGTTATTGTTATTGTGTCATATAACTCTAATCAAATGTATTCTACTGAACGCATTCATCCAGCAAAGTGCACAGAATGAAGCACAGGTGCATTGCTTCATGACTGTTCAAATGTCCATTTTCACAGATATTTGGAAACTGGACTTTTGGGACTCTGGTCTTCACTGTGCTGGTGTTCACAGTCACCCTAAAGGTAACATCCTGCGATTTGATAAAATAATAGTCACATCCTAGATGGAAGGGCATTAGAGCATTATTTAACATTTACGAGCCTTCAGATGGTGGTTTTATCCATTATTTAGAGTTGGCATCATCTTGCTGCTGTTTGCTCTCTGCAGCTGGCTCTGGACACTCACTACTGGACATGGATCAACCACTTTGTTGTGTGGGGATCTTTGCTTTTCTACGTCGTTTTCTCCTTGCTGTGGGGAGGAGTCATCTGGTCAGTTCTGCCATCTAATATTTCCCATGAACCATACGTTCTCTGTATGCTGCCGGTATTCACCCTCACCTCCCTCTGGCTCCCCCTGCAGGCCGTTCCTGAACTACCAGAGGATGTACTATGTGTTTGTACAGATGCTGTCCAGCGGGCCGGCCTGGCTGGGCATCGGGCTGCTTGTCATTATCAGTCTGCTGCCAGACGTGCTCAAAAAGGTCCTCTGTCGGGCACTCTGGCCAACCAGCACCGAACGCATCCAGGTATGGGCGGGGCATCCTCACTGGATGCACTATAGCGCACCTTAGCTTGGCACCGTTATGGATTGACAAACAGTTCCACTGAGTTTTTTGTTTTTTTACACAAATATAAAACTGCTACTCAGACCGTATAAGATTTCATGATGGCCATCACCGTCTGACCTTTATATTTCCATATGCTATCAGTGTTATACCACAATGCCAAATGTGAGTGGACCATTTTGTGTGCGGTTTCCCTCATCTGGCATGATTCCTGAGTGACTGTTTCCTGCAGTTTTCAGCCTTTTGTTATGGCCCAGAAATAGAACCTACATACCGTGTTTTGTTTTTGTTTCTATATAGACGCTCTTCGCTTTACGATGATTCGACTTACGATATTTTGACTTGACGATGATGCCATAGCGATACACATTCAGTAATAAACTTTGAATTTTCATCTGTTCCTGGGCTAGCGTTATGCCGTACAATAATTTCTACTGATGCTGGGTAGTGGCAGCGTCCACTCGGCCATGCAACAACGTTAGAAACATATCATTCAGTGTTTTTTTCCCCTATGTGATTTATCATATCATATTCAATTCAATTTGACTTATGATATTTTCATCTTACGACATAACGTAACCCCATCGTAAGATGAGGAGCTCTTTTATTCATAACGAAAGTGTGCTAAAATATAGTATTTGTACAAACCCTTCCAAAATGGCTCAGGGATATTGCCTTTGGTTCCTCCTGGTGTTAACAGAAGCTTATGATCCTTGTCACAAATTCTCAGTTCTTACTCTCATCTTCCCTCAGTTCCTCTTTCAGTTCTTCTGTGGCCTCTCCCAGTAGATACCTGGCTATGACTTAACCGTTGTCAGGTCTCATCCCCATGGTGACCAGAAAGCTGTGCCTTTTCAGTCTCTACAGAACTAGTGTCAGAAATGTCAGCAGAATGTGATTTGTCCATTTTATTTCATATTCCTGTATAGACAGGAGCTCTTCACACTGACTGCTGGTATGGGATCATTAGATCTCAATAAAACAAGGTCCATAGATGCTAACAATATCTGCGCCTCTTATAACACAGAAATGTCTATTATACTGCAACTTCCGTATTTCAGTCTTTATCTGGAGTTTTTAGTGTGTAATGTGTGTGTGTGTGTGTGTGTGTGTGTGTGGGAGAGAGAATGAGAAAAAGGTAGATAAAAAGTGTGCTGTCTCCTAATGCTTGTTACCATTGTCTCCTCCCTCCTTTCCCTTTGCCCTGCTCCGCACTGACACCGCCCTGCTGCTCTCCTGTATGTCTGTAACCTCTGACCTCTGACCTCTCACGGCTGCCTCCAGACCAAGCGAAAGTGCCTTACTGTCGAACAGTCCACCATTTTTATGCTATCCCAGACTTCCAGCAGTTTAAGTTTCTAACTGGAGTGGAGGTGACTCTTAAATCCTCTCTGCATGGTGTCATGTCTGTGGTCCCCGGTCACCATGGGGCTGGGGCGTGTTGGGCTTCTAATGGCAGCCCTTTGATCACATTTCCCTCTCCTTCTCGATGACCTTTCTGCCACAGCTGTTCCTACTGCCTGTTGCTCATGATAAGAGCCTACCGGCCTGCATTGTGCCATAAGCTGGCACATTTGTTCTTCAGCCCACAAAGGAAACCAAGTCCGGTTGGTCTCACATCTTGGTGTGAGTCCAGTTTAGTCTTGTTTAAATGCTGTGTGACACCCCTCTCCCTCGCCCCTTCCGAAATCCTCAGAGACATGTCTGTACCATGCACACCAAGTGCTTTGCTTGCAAAGACGTCAGCCAACTTAAAAACATAAAAATCCACTTTTATAATATGAAATGTACAGGTGAGTTGGTAGGACCTGCCTATTGTTATCGCAGGATAATCCTATTTATAGTTATAAGGATGACATAAAGGGCAGAAAGCTGTCATTGGGTCTGAGTTCTCCCCATGGTGGCCTAAGGACACCTGAAACTGTCCTGTGACGTTGCACACTGCCCCAGTCCTGTGTACTGCATGCTAGGAGATATTTATAGATGTGCTTTGTGTACATGTAAGTGTGTGTGTGCTGGAGTCATTGGAAGCAATCCTTTCACATCGGACCTCTCAGCGCACCCCCCACGCCTCAGAGATAAAGATTGATGTATCTCAGGCAAGGGCGTAAGTTTGGTTTCAACATTGGCAGGGACCAAATCAGCCTTAACCCCCTCTGGCTCCCTAAACACATGTTACTCCCACAATATTGGCAGGGACATGTCCCTGCTGTCCACAACCAAATCTGTGCCCTTGGTCTCAGGACGGAAACAGGAGATATTTCTATCTTCTCTTTGGGAGCACATGAGGAGGAAATTATCTCTGCCAGCGGCTGCGTGGCCTGGAGGCAAAGGGTAGCCTTTGAGGGTAGGGGTGTGTAGTCTGTTTGGGCTGGATGCTCCACACAGACTCATCGTTCACTGGCTCCGTGTAAAACACAGAGCAGCCAGCTCTGTGCTGAACTTCTGCAAAGCAGTATTTGATCCAGAGAGACGTGGAAGCACTTTGCCCGGTGCTTTGGTAACGGCTTAGGTCCAATGTGGGAGGATGTGCTTTGGCTGAAACCCGCAAGGGTGGATGTGCAATTTGATGTTTGTGTCATTTTATCATCCTGTTTACAGATCCATCCAAAATGCTGAAAAAAAGCATGTAAATGTGTTGTTCACCTTTTGATTCCTCCCACAGGTTTATTAAGGGCATGACAGCCTTCTCATACTATGCTAGATTTTATACCCTTAACGTTTCTGTACATATGTTCTCAGAGCAGTCAGATATGTTTTTTATTTTGGTGCAATAGTTCCATGTACGTTCCTCCTGTGTTCTCACATGTTTGCTCAGAGAATTCCTCTTCTCTTCCATATTCATTACACTTCCAGTTCAGGCAAATGAGTCACAGCAGAGCTTCCCTTAGTCTGTGAGATCCTCCGGGGATAAGATCCGGAACTCTAGCTGGGTGAAGCATCTGTATGAACAGATGAGAAAGAGACCAGAATTAGAATCTAGTGCAGATTTTTCAAGCATAAAGTTTCACAGGATTGGAAAGACGGTGCATGAGAAGGTCAAAATGATATCTGCCCTTTTTAGGGGCCCAAGGCAAAGCTTTGGACCACAATTTTAAAACAATTGCTGGTGTGACTGGATAGATTTATACGGACTTCATCCATAAAAATCCATCATAATACCTAGACTTTACGGTCTTCCCCTCCTGCATTGGAGAGTTTTATAGTCTGTGTGTGGTCATACCTTTATGCATGAGCCCACTTGTCTCTGGGAGTTGTGCGGGGGGCAACTTTGGCACACAGCAGCCTCTCCTGTGATTTATCCAGAGGTGTCACTGGTCCGTACTTCTTGCGCTTAATGGAGGGGGGGGGCACGCAGGGTTTTTTTTCCGCTCTACCTCAGCTCTTAATGACTTTTTCAAATGAGCGATTTGTACAGCGAGTGAGTTTCCGCTTGGAGCCGAACTCTAATTAGCGTACACCTGGTGACACCTGCAGGACTCCCTCCCTCAGCAGCCTGCCTCCCCAGCTTCAATGGCTGCGGGTATGGGGGAGACCTACAGCTGAAGACAACGTGTGCTGCCCCTGGAGTTTCCGATAGAGCACAAACCCGTGTCTGACTGTGTCTGTTCCTACTGTTTACAGAGGTTGATGGCAGATGGAGTTTTTCAAAGGGTGCTACCACAAGGCCAGGATTCCCTTCTAGACCCACCTCAGTGCACCACTGAGACCTAAGTGCACCATGGTAACCACAGGGGGGTGAGCGTGGTGCCTGGTGTGGTGTGGTTTTTGGGGGGTTCAGGATGGGGGGAGCTGGATTTTTGCTGGAAGCAGCTGATTGGCCTGTCTCCCCATTCTGACATATACGCATGCTAATCCCCATCTCGCAACATCTATTTGTCTTCTTGCTGCACCTATTGGACAGGGGTCTCCCGTGGACATTCCGTGAGCTGGTGTTTTAAAACCGAGTGGGGCTGGGTTGGGGAAGTGAGAAACCTCACAACTCAAAGGCTGTTCCTTCCCATATAGAGCATGTTTGACATGTACTATATAGCTCATTTACCTCGATATGCATAATTGAAATGCTTTCATGACAAAAACAAGAACAAAACTGGCAAAAAAAAAATCATGTGAGGACGAATTCAGTGCGGCCAATTCAAATTTCAAAACATTGGCACTGTACTTCAAGTTATTTCTCGGCTTCTCATACTTTCTTCAAAACAAAAGCAATTTGCTGCCCTCTTGTGTTGAGAGTGAGATTGCAGGCAGTGCTTAAGCTTTTGGAAAGCGATCCGTGTAACCGCAGTTTGCCAACACGGACCCTCTGCCTTAATTAAACAGTGATGTGCTTTTTGGAAACTATAATCAGATGGCGGGCGAGCTGGCCTTCCCACACACTGCTGGAAGCTGAATTAACATGTAACCCACTACTCAGCATCTATCAGCAGTGTGTCCTTACATGGAATGCCATATATACCGCGTCTCTGGATGGGCAAGCTGCGTGTAGGTTTATATACTGAAGATGAATCCGGTTTCCAACTCTCTTTCCATGACCTCAGGGTCCCGACTCCATCGCCTTTTGGGAACGGACAGCCATTATATCCAAATAATCACATGCTGTGAGCATGAGCTGTATGTTTGTCATGATATTTATGGCCAGTATTGATATATGATATGTGAGCACTTCTCTGTTTTCTGGTTGAGTCCTGTTTGTCCGGCCGTGTGCGCCGAATGCCAGGTCCTCTCTGTGGAGTCCCTCTAACACCTGTTTTTCCTCCCCACCCCGTGTCCTGCTTCTCTCCATCGTTTCGCCAGAATGCAGAGAAGCTGTACCAGAGACACCTATCAGAGTTCACACCTCTGCCCTTGCTGAACTCCTCCCACCAGGACTCTGAAGCCCACAACATCAACCCCAGAAGGTCTGGCCACCGTTCCAAAGAGCTGATGTATACCCACTGGAGGGGCAGCACTGGCTACTGCACTTTCAGCTCCACCCTCGGTCCCCCTGGCATTGGCTGCACGCACAAATTAGTGGGCCTTGAAACCTCAGTGTAGCCCGGATCTCCCTTTCTTATGCCTTTAAGAGACAAGCAAAACCCACAAGAGGTAACCCATGCCAATACCTTGGAGCTGGAGCAACCTCATTCTGCTCTAGCTGATGGGTTTGGACAGACAGAAACTAGGCTTTGGTTCCTAGAACTCTGACCTACTCCATTCCTGTGGTGTGTGGTCAGCACTGTGTGGTCTGGGACCACACGGCCTCTGACCCCCCTCCCCCTTAACCTCTGACCCCCTTCAATGCTGCGGCGAGGCTGTGAGACCCTCCCATTCCGCCCTCCTCTCCAGAGACCCTCATCTCACTGCCTCTGCGGGTGAAATTACTTGAAAAACAGACACGTAAACACTGGCACCAAGAGCATTGTGACCGACTGTTGGTTTCGTGACAAAGTGAAACTAGATGTGTCAGAATCTGCACTGGATGAAAACCTCTGTGCCCGTTTGTTTAAATTGTTTTTTTTTTAATTATTCTGTTTTTCTTTCTTTCCTGCTGCTCACAGAACAAACTGGTGTTGCCTTTGTGCAAATCTTTTGCCGAGAAACACCACATAGGACTCCTGTCCTGTTCATTTTCATTGTAAGTGGAGTAGACCAAGCAAGTGTGTTCACTGTGCTAGACTGGTCTTAGAGTGATGGACAAAATGATGCTTCATGAACCATTTGCTGTATTTTTTGATCCCAGTAGATGGTGCTCTATGTTCAAAAACTGGGCACAAAGCATGCCCCAAAGCAAACTAAGAGCACCAACTAGTGGGGATGGAAAATACAGCAAATCATCATTAAAGCATCATTTTTTCCATCACTGGTGAGAGGCCCTTGCTTACACTAGAACCTCCTTGTATAACATGGTAGCTCAAGACATAGGTTTGATATGGCTGCTTGGCTCCTCATGTTATATAACCACTGACACAAATCTGGAGGATTAAGATCATATTAACCGCTAAAGTTCTTCCTGTAACCTGCTCTCTGCCCACAATTCATTATGTTACTACAGCTTATTTGACCAGAATCACATTTGTATCAAATGCAAATCAAAAGACTTTAATAGATCTAGCAGTTAGATGACAGACATTGTGTGGTACAGGAAATTCGATTGTGACCTGTGACGAGTCAGAAGTCAGCCACAGCTGTGACCCGTTGCTATGGCAGCCAGTGTACTGCGTTTGTGTTCTGTCTGTGCTGGATTTGTGCCCCTTTGTCTGTCCCCAGCTGGATGCTTAGAATGTGATTGATCCTAGTAGATGTGTCTGACAGTGGATGTGTATGAGTTCTCTGCCTTAATATTATACCGTTTATTTTCTTGTTGTACAGTAGTCTGGAGCCAAAGGTCAGGGGGAAAAAAACTAATAACTACGACTAAAAAATAATAATACAAACACTTTGCTTTTGCCTTATGCTGAGACTTGGGGGGGGGCAGGCATTTTGACAAATTGTAAGCTCTAGTTATCTTGCCTTAAATGACTTGCGCCTCCATCAGTGGGAGGGGTGATGGGGGAGTATTGTAGCCAAAGTGAAGGACTGCACAGTGCTTGGTTGCCTTGGAGACGTGTGGCTGCATTCTGCATATGTACAAATGGTATAAATGACTTCCTGTTTCCCCACCCCCCCACCCACCTCCCATCTTTCCACTGCTGCTGTGTGCATTTTTTCCTCACCGTTTCAGTCCAGACAAATCGGCTGTCCCTCAGTCACCCTAACCGTGTCTGTTTCCCACATTTCGGCAGTTCTGTTACACATCTACACACATTTTACACATTTCAAACACTGACTCTGTTGCCGTCCACTGGGCTCCACTCATGACCAGGCCTTTGCCAAGAAAAAAAAAACTTCTAGAGAGTTCACCAGAGACATAGGCACATTTACCACGATGACTAGAATACTAAAGAATACACACACACACACACACACACACAAAGAAATCTGTAAACTAGTGATGGAGAAAATGATGCTTCATGAACCATTTGCTGTATATTTTGACTTCACTAGGTGGTGCTCTCTGTTCAAAAAATGGCACAAAGCATGCCCCAAAGCAAACCAAAAGCACCATCTAGTGGGGATCAAAAAATACAGAAAATGGTTAATGAAGCATCATTTTGTCCATCACTACTGTGAACTCTGTTCTCCATGAATTGTCTCTTCCTCTCTTCCTCATTCCTATCTGTCACTTCTCTCTCCATTCTACTTGTGTAGCGATCCTCATATGAATATGTGTGCACAGCCGTCGGCCGTCCTGTCAGCCCTTATCACCACAGCTCACCTGCAGTTCGCTGCACAGCACTCACTTGCGCCCCCAGTGGTCGGGCACCACTCCAGCACATAGAGATTCAAAATGTACTGCAGGGTCAGAAGCAGAAGTGTGGGGACACTTTGAAGACCAAGGTTTTCTGTGTAAATGTTCCTAGCTGCTTGTTTAGCTGGTGCCTTCTGGTACTGTCTGTGTCGTGCTATATTTGGTAAGATATTCTGTTTTGTTCTATTTTTATATATATACTTTTTTAGATGGAGAATGAGGGGGACGGCAGCTTCATGTAATCACATTGATGATGTATTTTAATTTTTAATGGTTTATATTTTGAGATCTCATGCTTTGTTAAACAGAACACAAAATTATTTGTTAATTCCTTAAGATGAATGCTATTTGTATGGTTTAAGAATGTGGTAATTATCAGAATGTTTAAGACCTATGGATGTACAAAGTGGTAGTTGACTTCAGAGTGGGACGGGGTGGGGGTCCTTTAAACCTGAGTAACAAGGCATAAATCAGAAGGCACTGTCACAATCAAAACTGTAACACAAGCTTATTTCTGTTACAACATTAATGTGGATAAATGCAAGCAGTATAATTCGCACTAAGATGGTGTGAGTTTAACTTTTTTCTTGGTCCAAAGCTCTTATTTTATTTTTAGTTCATACGTGACCAGTGTTTGTTGAGTCTCTGAGTGGATGTTGACTTCATATAGGGACTTTAATATCCATGTCACTAAGTCTAATGCCTGCAGTCTTTCTGTAATGAACTTCTTTTTATAGCTGGGGCTCAGCGACCTTAGTCGCTCCATATTTTCGCATTTGCCAAGAGACACATTTTCCCCAAATACTTAAGCCATGAGTTACACCTTGTTCAGAGAAGGCGGAAGAATCTGCAACTGGAACCAAAGATTCCTGCATTTTCAGTGCTCTCACGTTTTCGGATGGAATTCCTTGAGACAGATAATTAATATCAATCGCATAGAAACTTTATGATGCGTAATTGACGATATTTAAGTCTCACGCCTCTGCACAGGGAGACGCTGGGGGTTTCTTCGCTTCTGTGTTGCACGTGTAGAGGCTCCCATTGATTAAAATGTACCACTTAACCCACGAGCAAAGCCACTGGACGATCACTGTTTATTTTGCCCGCGAGTGGCTTAAACATGTCGTAATTATGAATGTACACAAGTCGCCTGTGTCTGACCCAAGAGTCTGCGGTGAAGCTGCTGCTGGCAATTGACGATCAGTCACCACCGCTTCTCTTGAACAAATAACGCAATTACAGGTAATCATACGTCCTTTTTTGGACTGGAAGAAGACTGCTTGGTCCAGTAGCGCAGTCTCCGACCTGTGTCTGTCCATCTAGTATTGACCAGCTTAGATCTTTTGTAAATCTTTCCGAAACTTTGTTTTGTTACTTTTATACTCAGGAGAGGAAATGTTATGTTTTATTTATTTAGTAGGTTTTTCAGTTTCGTTACCAAAACTAGATGCCGACAAAACAAAATATATAAAACTATAATGGAAAGTACAAACCTGGAAATAAAGCTTTAAAACGCTTCTCTTGTTAACACATATTTATTGAAAGTGAGTCGATCGCATTTACATGTACATGTTACTTCTCACACCGGCAAGGGCACCCTCACTTAAATTCTTTTAAAACACGTTTGTGAAAGTGTAACCTTGCCGATAAACATATCAGACACAATGCGTTTACTCATTCTGTAGACAGCTTTGGGGTCCAGCCTGCGGTACACGCAACGTGTATCAAGGTGTAATAACCTAATTCTTAATAAATAATATACACATTGCTGTATATTATGGATTATATATGTACATATACACAATATTCATTAATGTACAGTTTTTGGGGTCTTTTTGTATACAGTTTTTAAAATGATACCTATAGATACCTGTCCATTTTGCCAGCCTTTATGTAGTAACTGTACATTTTCCTGTAATAAAGAACATTTGAAATATGAATTAATCTCATCTCACGTAATGTCTCACATAACCATAACAACATCACTGTGAAATAATTTTATATCGTTTATAACCCTAGTTATCCATAGGGTGGCACTAAAGTTTAATGAAAAACACAATTCGATTTTCAATACCAACTCTGGTGCATGTCTGTTTTTAATACGTACACTATTTACTAATTTTAATAACAAGCAACGAGCACGTTTTTAACTTGATGCCAGACACAGTAAACAAAATTGTTTGCTTTAGTGCATTTTATAGTTAAATTGTATTTTTGGTATATACTATCACAACTGGGAAAGGTATTCATCTTGAAGTTTTAATGACTGAATTAGGTCACAACCATTGTCGAGCATTTCAAGTAGAATACCGTTTACAGGCAGAGCTCACCAGTGTTGTGACAGGCAGGGGAAGCGCACAAGGATGTAATACTGGTTTTATATCAAGGTACCGAACGATAAGGGCAAGCCCGCCATGCATATTTCCCGGGTTCAGGACAAAATTACTTCAATTGGGCCCCCATGATGAGCAAGCCCGCCCACATGGAGCCAGTTGTCCTCACGAGACAGCAGATTTGCACACGGCAGTCAAGAAACAAGCAAAACTGCCGCTCCTTCAGTACCGCCACTTGGTCATTAGGGGTCAGCATTTTACTACTTTTATTTGACTACCATCTCTCTCCCTGACCATAATTTTGACTGCCTGAGGCCAAGGAGCAAAACAGGACTCACGTTTTCCTGTTAAGGGGCCCGCAGTCCCGTTTTAACCCTAAGAGGCTATAATGGTCTACTCCAAAACATTTGATTTCCATTGTAATGCTGTACCAGGTTCACCTGATTAAGTGATGTGGATGGCTGTTGAAAGAGGGGATCCCATCCATTATATTCTTACACAAGCCAAGTTCCGGACAAGTGGTCAGCACAGTGTTGGCACCTGACGCAGAAATTAGAAATAATCCATCTGCCATGATTCTTTATTCCTGCTCAGTCTATTTGTAACCAGTTTCCTTTCTGGGACTTGATGAGTGGGATGCAGTTACCTGCTGCCTGTGTATCGCATAGTGAATCAATACAGGAAGATGGATTTGCTCAAAAATACCCCTGCAAGTGTGGCGTACGGGTTCTGTTTTAAAAGGAGCATCGCTAACAGGCTAGCAGGAGCCTGCCTGGCACCATGAAATAGGATTTAGGGTGAGCCAAGATCCGGGGATGGAGGGAAATCGGTGGGGGGGGGGGCTGCCAAGTCTTGTTGATGGCTCCTTTTTTTGTCACACCCCCTCTGTAGCTTCCGCAGTTGGGAGGAGGTGGAGGGGGCCACTCTGAAGGGACCTCCGACAGAGAACGAGCAGGAAGGCCTGAACGTGACCCCCATCTGAACTGGCGCGTTTGGGAGCTGGGGTTTCTCTTCGCTGGTGCTGCAGAATGTGTTGTTTAGGCACTGAGGGGCTTACTAGCCTATTGTCCGTGTGTTTGTGTGTGAGTGTGTGCAGGAGGCAGGTTTTGGAAAGGCCAACTTCTCCTGCATTCGATATTGCCCACGCATGGCAGTTGGCGGACTGCTGTCTCATACGTTGCCCTGATCCTTCTCCGAGGCCCAGTTTAAAAGCGTATTTTAAACTAAAGTTCGAAACAAGCTTTCTCTTCTACACCAGTGGTAAGTAACATCAGTGGTTTCTTTTTAATCACTTCTCAACTCACACTCTCTCCCTGTCACCTGACCAGGGGCCGTGTTTGCAGCCTAGAGAGAGAGCATGCTGGGAAGTCCATGTGTCTGAGCGATGCAAGAACCTTCACAGAAAGTAGCCACAGAAGGTGAAGACCTCAGCTTGCTTCACAAGAATAACAGGAGAATGAACGTTGTGAGGCTCACCGTCGTCCCTACGGGACAGAGACGTCTCCCCGTAATGGATAAAACAGAAATGTCATTTTAGTTTCCTTTCCTCTGACCCATCAGTATGGATCCTTCTCAGCCCCGGTATGATTACTGTCAGATCTCGTTATGGCATGCCCAATCCATCGATTAAAACAGCGTGGAAGTTGAAAGGAAGGAGAGAAATCTACCCCAGCTGCCTCATTAGTGATGATGTGCACTTCCATGGCGTTAATGATGTAGTGATAGCAGGGAAAAAAAACCAAGAATATCCAGCACGGATGTCCTGTTGTCAAACATGCTCCAAGCTTTGCGCTCAGCGGTGGGAAATATTATTTACCATTTCAGCAAATTAAAGTAATTAATCATAATAAGCAGTGGAATCACATATATGTAGACGACTCTTCCAAGTCTTCTAGAAGTTATAATCTTCAAGTAGGGCTGCCATTGAACGTGTTTAATGGAGTGTGTGGAGTCACTGGGCTGTGAAGTGTTTCCATTAGCCTCGAGACGGCACTGTCATTTGCCAAGATTGTTTTTGAATCATTACACCTTTTCTTTTATCCCCCCCCCAACCCCTGCCTGTACATGCCACATCGCCTGCTCATTATCGACTTCGGAGCGAAGCCTTCAGTAAAGACGGGTGCTGGGCCGTTTGGCGGGGGCGGGCGGAGGGTTCTGGCTCTGATCCGTACAGGTGGGAGGGGAAGAGCGATGAACACAGAAGGTAACGCCTCTTCAAAACGTGAATCGGCCCTGCAAAGAGTGTGTACACATGCGTGTGTTTGTGTCCGCCTGGCTATTTGATATTAAAGCTTAGCATGATGTATTCAGGTAGGCCGTGCTTGAGGAAAGGCTGACTGAATACCCTGCCTCACCTCTAACATTTCATCCCTTTTCTTTATATATAGATGAACAGACAGGTGTCATGCTTTGCAGACACTGTGTCTCACAGCTCATATCGTCACCACGGGGCTCCAGGTTGGCTGAACAGACTCCCACTCTGTCATTATGAGTCACTCGATTCCTGTGATGTTTACACATCGGGGGACGGGTATCAGGGCTGGTGAGGGAACACGTACATGAATGAGAAAGCGGACACCAGTAGCTGCAGGAGCTGTAAAATCAGTGGTGTTACTGGTGTTGTTTGAGCAAACCATAACTTCTCAGAGAGATCTCTGTGTTACAGTTTCATCCTTAATGTAAAGAGGATGTGTGTTCCCAAAGACCTTCATGCAGATTTGTATTTTCTTAACATACTTGGATCATTGGGATGTTTTTGTGGATTTGGGACCGTTTCCTTCCTGTGGCTCTCACTCTGATTTGACTGCAGTCGTTAGAGCACTGACTACCCTTCTGACGAACTGGAGCAGGAACAAAAACCTTGTGATTAATGAGTAATAAACATTATATGCTTATACCTATGCTGGTTACGTGTCATAGGGCCTGAAGTTATAGTCTCCAAAGTTTTCACACCTTTCTCAATGGACAAGACTCAGCAGAGATAAAATACAGGAGAAAATTAATATAAAATCATGCTGTTTCAGTATATCTCTAATCAAGATGAGGTTTCATCAGTTATTAACTACTCTATTAAAACCTTAACTCTCTTAATCCAATTAAGCTCCCCCATTTCAAATCTTCTTGAATAGGATCCAAATGCAGGGAGCCAAATCACTCTTATTTATTCTTGTGATTAAAAAAAAAGATTTAGTAATTTAATGGTATATTATGTCTAAAGATTATTTTACATCTAAACCATTACCATTAACCATTATTTTTAAAAGATAAAATGAAGCACACATTTTTAAAGACTCGAAAGCAATTAGTGGCATACATATAATTTCACAAGAGTGCATTTTCAAAAGAAATATCATCTGTTGTTATTCAAATGATGAGAACAGAGGACATTAAATGATTTGATCAATGGTTGAATCAGATGGAATATGTCTACTCAACAGCATGAAAGATACACACGTCTTCCTTGCCAGATAAACCTTTTCTTTCTTAATCAATGACATGAAAAGGTTTCTCTTTTTCATTTCCACAACAAACGGAAGGTCAAGACCCCTTGACCCTATCCTCCCCTCTGCTGAGACATACGTGAAGGCAGGAGAACAGAGTGTGGCACTTGGGCCCCGTGCAGGACCTTAGATGGAGGTGATCGATTTTGTGCTCTGCCTTATCAAATGCAACAGCCGTCGTCAATAACAACGGCATGTGAGACGGGCACGGCCTTCCTCCTCAAGGTCTGCAGGAAGCAGGATCAGAGCAGATAAATCTGTCCCAAAGCTTGATGAGAAGATTTTTTATTCCTAATGAAGGCCCTTTTTCTATCTGATGCCACGGGCAGTAAAACTTGACAGATGTTCTGTTCCTTAAGCTGATAATTTCAACACGACCAGCACTCCCAGCAGTTACCACGGCAGATACGCAGAGCGGTCACGGCAGCCCCCATCTCGAGGAAATTAGCACGCTGCCACTCGTGCATCCTTGCAGCAAGACGCACACTGATCTGTAGGAAGCAGCATATCAGAATGAAATTTACTGTCCCGCGTACAGGTAAGCTGACCACGAGAGGGCTCATTCTGACTGCACGCTCTGTCTCCACAGCGCTCCCTCATCAGTTTCCTGCAGAGCAATTTAGCCATTTCATACTTCCCTTTTCATAATGGCAAATTCAAATTTTTGTACAATACTTCCTCAGAAATTGGATAGTACATGTGATTCAAATTTGCATACGTACTCGGCTGCTCGTGTTTTGCAGAAATGACGGCGCTTTTGATGACAGGATCAGAAACGAGTAACTTGGTTTCTTGGGTAATGCAATTCCAGCGAGGCCTGGGGCAAATTCTGAAGAACGTCGCAACATGATGTACCACAGATGGGACACCAGTAGTCAGTATCTACACCCCCTGATACTTACAGCTCCTCACACAAACTAGACCTTCAAAACAGACACACGGTTTGGACCTAGACCTCAGTGACAACCCCATTCCACCCACCCCCATTTCACCTGTCAGACCAGACCCTTGTCACACAGACACCTGCCATCAGCAGCTACATTTTTACCTTAAAGGAGCCTTTGAGCCATTTAATAGTAAACACACACAAACACCATGAACCCCATGGCAGAATGGGTAAAAAGAACACATTGTTCACATTGATGAAACTACAAAACTGCTGCTTGTGTACCGAGAGAGTTAAAGCAGTCAGCAGAAGGGTTTCTTCTGTGCCACGATTCATTAAACGACTTTATAGGCCTCTAATATGTCTGTAATATATAGCCTGCTTGCTGACATGGTTTAATGTTAACATCTGTCTAATTTGCCAGGGTTATCTCACATTTCATTCTTCTCCTCCACTAACAATGCAACCCTGGATCCATGGTTTCATATTTACTGCTATCGATCACAGGTAATTGCCCTGTCTTCCCCGCCTCTCCGTTCAAAGCCAGCTTCCCTCAACATTTGATGATGGATGGCTGATGGCCTTTCCCCCTTAGCCAGAGGGGGGCACTGTCCAACTAAAACCTAGAGGGCAGATAACTGCCGTGGATGCCAATGGGTCAAGACAGGACTGGTACCCCCAGAATTTCATTGTTTCAGATCTTTGACTGTATGTTTTTTAAGCTGGCTGCCCATTGTTGCTAATGCATTTGGTTGTTAACATTCCTTTTGTCTTGTACAATTTTTCACAGAATTAACAAAAGCATTTCTGTTCTTAATATTCAGTGAGTTAGTTACAGCAAGCAGGTCTATCTCAAACTTAGATTATATTCTAACCCGTCTGTCTTCATTGCAGATCAGATTCATATTGTTCAATACTGAGGACAAGAATCATAGTAACAGAGATATGCATCTCTGCATGGTCAGAATTCTTCTTCCAACCCCACTTCACACTGGGAGTCTCTATACATTATGGAAATTAAACGAATTTAAAATCATGACTATGTATACATTCTGTTTGTGCACAGCAGTCACACAGACACTTCACTTATTCTGTAGTCTGTCTCAGGCAGGATTTCAAAAACAAAAAGGCAAGGTGTAATTTAGAAATGTTGCAGTGATGTTTATTATGTTAATTTGTTGGTTGATCAGCGAGACAATAACGTGCTATATAGAAATTTCCGCTGTATGGAACATTATGGATTAACTCCGTGCTGGAGAAACTGACTTTGTTCATCCGAATTAGCTTAGTTTAAATAATACTTTCTATAAGTAAGTGTTACGTAGCGTTTTTTGAATTTCGCGTGTTGTCGCTGAGGGCGGCTTTTAAAATCGTTGGTATGAAACGCAGTATGAAACCCCACGCAACGTCACCTTTGCAGTTTACCTGTTTGATGCGTGTTTGGAGACTCAGAATCGCACTTAAAATATTTCATTCGATCATCTAAAGACGCATTTAGATTTAAAAATGCATTAAAACTAATGGGCACTCGAAGGAACAATTGCATAATCAAGCGTAATAAGGCAGCAGCCGCAGCGCGGACCTGTCGGTACCGGGAAACTGTGTCTGGTCAGGTGGGTTTATTTAACAGGTGAATGACGTCAAAGGGCTCGCAGATAATTGCTCTCAGGTTGAGGTCATTATTCGGCTAATTAACTCGGGTTATCGGGCTCCGATCCGGGTACCGCGGCGACAGCCCATTAATGCTAAATTCAAATGGGCAAATATCGATTCGCTGGGAATAAAATACACCTCGTTTGCTTGCGTACAACAACCTCATTTAAAAACAAAGCAAACTAAAAAAAAACAAACCAAAAATGGATAGATGTTTTATTACAACCTATCATGTAATATATAATGAGAGGAAATGCATGAAAGTAAAGCCACAAAGCAGGTGCTTATATCAAGAAAGCCCCCCCCAGGCACCAATAGGCAGAGAGCGCACTTTCCCGCATCAGCTGTGTAGCCCAGCCGGGGCACCTTTCCATTGAGCTCGTCTTCCAGGCTTCCCCGCACCTGTTCCGGGCGGCTTGGCACGCTCCACTGCCCTTCAGCAGATGTTCCCAGCTTTTGTCAGCTTCCTTCTCAGCAGCCCCTCTTCAGGATGGAGGGCGTGGGGGGGACGGAAGGGTTGGGGGCTTTTCCTCACTGCTATGCTCATCAAGAGATAGGCAGCATTCCTCTCTTTTCTTCCTCCTGCAAGGAAAAGGGTCAGACCGTTCAGCCAGCCAGAGGAAGCTTGGCGGCATAAGTGCTTGTAATTAGCAATTTTAATTACCAGGTGCTCGCGGGTCATGGGTACCAGACACCCCCCCCAACCCCATTGTAACAGGGCTGCCGTTAGAATTTACCCAGCAGACCCCCCCCTCCCCCTTTGCTTCGTCCCTTAAACAGAAGTCATCTGATGGAAACATTTTGCTTTTTAAAAAATGCCCTGTGGTTTTTTTTTTTTAAAGCAAACATGGCATTTAAAGGCGCGAGTGAAGGTTTAGAAGGTTGAAGGAGAAGTTATGTACAGCCAGCCGGCTCCGATCTTTTCACCTCTCTGCCGTACCGGCATGCAGGATGCAAGGCTGCTGCGTCTCTTCCCTCGACATCGCAGCTTCTGAGTTTTCTGATTTATTTTATTTTTTTATTCTTGGTTGCTCTCAGGAAGGTTTTAAGAGTTCCCCTTTTTTCCCTCGACGGATAACAAGGAGAGCATTAAATGTTGAATAGGACAAAGTTTTAAGTGCAGCGCCATGGCTTGATTCCCTAACCTTGCCGAGCTGAGCTTTGTTTTAGTGATCGGCGTGGGTGTTTCCTCTGGCTACATGTTTTTTTCCCCTTTTCCAGGTTATCAATAAAAAAAGACTTCCACTGAATCCTGCCGAAGGCTGTGGCCCCCCTTCAGCCATGCTCAAGGCCTAGGCCCCCCACTCGTGTCCAGGTGAATCGAAGCCCTCCATTCTCTGAAAAGAACAAAACTACAAAAAATACACACATTATTTATGCTGAGCTGCTATCCATCAGCACGCTGTCAAACCACGTGTAGCCTTGGGTGGCCTGTTCAGCGTTTGGTCATTAATCCCCCAGGTTCAGACCTTGTGCGAGACAGAGTTCATTCAGACCTGAAAAGCTAGTTAATAAAATGATCCAGCTTCCTCTTCTAAGGGACCAGTTTTCAAAAGTGCATTTGGTTGGTGCTCTTTAATTTGGATGTGACACTAATGATGTGTGATATGATTTGCTGGTTAGGCGCAACAAACCCGTAGCTGAATGCTAACGTGATGGGAACCTGTTTAATAACAGCCCGGAAAGATGTATGGCGGAGATAGAGATCGGATATCCCCATTCTAGGAGCTTGTGTAACGGAACTTTGGACAGTCAGACGTGGACTGAAAAGCCATCAGCTCTGAAATGATAATATCATTCAACAATAATGAAAACAACAATTACCAAAAGAGAAACTCTTCAATAATATATTTTCTTCAATATTAAGCATTTTAGCCCTTTCTTCTGGGAGGTGTGTGTGCAAATCTGCTCCGTAGAAAAAATATATAGGATGTTTTAAATAAAGGAAGGCAGAGAGGTTTTATAATTTTATGAAAAGCGCTTTGGGCTACTGTATTTCTCAGAAAGCCAGCCTTTCCAATCCACCCTTCAGGGCCCTACTCAGTCCAGCAAGTCATTCGTATCTTACCAGAGATCTCAAGCTGAATAAAAAAATGCAAACAAATCATCAGTTCTTAGTTTTGTTTTTCTTTTGTTATTTGAATTTTATTCCATTACTGTCTTCATATACAGCCCTCGTCCATCTATGGAATGACACCAGCAGTGTCGGTATCTGAGTATGTTTTACACAGAGAGAAGGCAGCAGCCCGGTCCAGCAGTAGGTGCCCAGCATGGCATTCTGGGATAGGCACTCATTAGCATACACAGTGAGGCACACGACACAAAAGCCACCTTTGTGACGGCCATGTTTTGTGTCTTGAGTTCCGACGAAACTGCTCGTTAACATGTGTGACATCTATTGACGAGAGCGACCCCCTACTGGTCTCCATTTTTTTTACAGTGCTTGACAAAATCTGTGGTGAGCCTCACAAAAGGAGCTCTAAATCCAAAGAACAAATGGCTTCTCAGGGAACCTTTTTGTGTCCAAATTTGGAATGACAATCGTCAGTTAAAAGGATGACAGAAGATACAGTTGGTTAATGAACAAGCTGCAGCCCCCTTTGCCAAAGGTCTCTACTATGAATGATTTGGTCACCTGAGCCTGGGACTCTGAAGTGTGGCTGAAGAGACGGGTCGGTCATGGTACCAGGTCCTCTGGTTGTCATCACACCAAATATTATGGCGCTGGAAAATAACCTCAAGATTAACCTATGGATTGCAGAAAGTTCCTTGGGTTGACTTAAGTGACTAGCAGTTTAGGTACCAGGAGAATTCTGAGGCAAATGATGCCCTTTCTTGCTATCGAAGGTGGTCTCCAGAACTTGGAGCTGGTTTCTCAAAAACACTGTTTCAGATTCATGGGCACCTGCAGACATCATTCTCCTGTTTGACTTCAACCCTTGTTGAAGTTCATCACATATTCTTATGTTGACAACTTGTATTTGAAACCAATTATCTTGCTTGTTAACAACACCTGCTTATAACCTGCGGGTATCTTACTGGTTAAAGATCCACACTTTACCTATAGGTTTCCAGCTCAAGAACTGAGAGGTGCCTCATGTTATAATACTTAAGCTCAATAAAAAATATCAAGCTGTGTGAACAGGTAAAATGCTAAAGGTGTCTGAATAAGTGTGTCAGTAATTAGCTGCCATTTGTGGGTTTTTATGCAGAATTAATGCATATTTGGGCTTCCAAGCCTCATGCCCTGATGTACAGATACTCTTTACTTGAATCTTCCTGATTCACTGACCATGTGGAGGTCTGGTCAAGGGCCAGAGGGGAGCTGTGAGAAGATGTGTGGATGGAGGCATCCTCAAAGAGTCATGTGGTCGCCTGGGGGGAGGAGTCCTGTGGGAGCCATGTGATTTTTCTGGTGAGCAGTGGGGGTGTCCCCTGGGAGAAATGTGGTGTAGCACTATACCTGCAGGAAGGTTCCTCTCTCTGCCACTCGATCCAGGATGAAAGTCATTGTCATCCCTCCATGGCAGACACGGGTAAGAAAAAAAAGCAGACTAAGCCATGACGGACAAGAGGAGATTAGGTGAACAATGCTGCTGAATTAAAGGTTTTTACACAGAAGCTCCAGCACCCCATCCCCCACCCCTCCTATCCCCACCCTCATCCCTCCCAGATCACTGATGTGGAGTTTCGGTAAGTGGCCCCTAGATAGTCAGGTGCCTGGCCTGACACAGGGATCATTACCTGGCACCTGATTGAGTTTATGGTGGAGATCTAAATGCTGGGACCAAAGAAGGAAAAACATCACTGCCTTGGTGGGGTTTGCTTTCTGTACAGTAGACATCCATACATCAAGAAACTCTTAGCATTATGTTGCAGACAGAGGAGTTTGTGAAGGGTTCCTCTACAGCTAATTATAGATCAACAGCAGCTTTCCACCGATTAAAAAAAGTCCACTACCCCTTAAGTTGTCTGGTGTTAGTAGCATTCATGTTTATATCATTTGCCACAGAGAAAGTATGCCTGTAATTTGTATATGTGGTATATTTTGGTCTCCACTGAAAGACGTGGTCAATGGAAAACAGAAAGAGGCTCTTATCTTCTCTTTATTTGTGTAAGTGCAAACTAAAATCCAGATACAAAGAAGATCATTTATGTTTGGGGAGCAATAAGAGCCTTCTGGGGGTCAATTGTCCCAGCGGTCCTTGGCAAACAGGATTATCTAGTCAATCGGAAATAAGAGAATATGAGACCATTGAAGTCGAGGATTGTAAATAGTGTCGGCATCATGGTGCCATGCTGATGCAGAGTTCCACACCGAAACGAACATGATCCTCATCACGTCCTCAGCCATGGTATTACCTTACTGGTAATTGACAAGACCTGGCTAAGACCCAGACCAGCTGGGAGACTAGCATACCTGGACAGGTAAGGCCCATTGCTTCAGGTGTGTGGGTGTGGCAGGTTGTCATGCAACCTTTCAGGCAAACAATTGTTACAAACCACCTCTGTTTTCTTGTTGCATACAAATGCATGGCAGAAAGAACTGATAGCAGACAGTGTGTCGGTTGACTGTGTCTGCAAGCGTGTGTCAGTAGAGCAAGAGTATAATTACATGAGTTTCTCTGAATATGTCTATAAATTAATAAGAAGGATGGTTAAGGCTTGTAGCTATTAAAGTTCATGCCTTTCGGTTTGATTAATCCTCCGACAGTTATCCCTCCCCAAAGGTAGCTAATTATGGGTGATATACAGTTTCATTATTGCCCAGTATTGATGTTAGAAGTAAGTTTATCTTGGCTGTCAATCATGCATCCTGGTGCAGGGTGAGTTGCAAGGAGGAGTGGAAAGTGGAAGAGGTATGAAAGTGTGAGCCATCTCACACCGCTTTTGAATACAGGGAGGGCAATGTTATAATAAAGTCTCATCCACTGACCATTTCCAAAGGTGAGTTCAATGGTGCAGTTAGCTGTTAAACTAATAATTTGACCAGAATCAGTTTATTTCTATAGCTTGATTATCTATCTATCTATCTATCTATCTATCTATCTAT
>JAAGVU020000076.1:206311-259819 GCA_011763525.2 Mormyrus iriodes | reverse complement strand
ACTAATAATTTGACCAGAATCAGTTTATTTCTATAGCTTGATTATCTATCTATCTATCTATCTATCTATCTATCTATCTATCTATCTATCTATTTTTAATTTTTACCAAATGCATAACACTATCCCTGACAGTATCCTTTAAAGTGTATCATCCCGAGAAGTGTACGGCTGAAGAAACATGTCTGATACGCTACGGCAATAACCTGAGCCTCACGTGTCACAGGTGAAGGTTAGGGGGAGCAGTGTAATCTCACTTTTAAAATCATTTAGAGGGTGGGCTATTTATGTCATAAGGGAAATTTTGGGTTGAGTGCCATTCCCAATAGTCAAGTAGCAGCTTCTGAAACTGAGAAACTTTATTTATGTAGCAGGCACTTTCATCCTAAGTGATGTACATATTTGAGGAAGCAGGCTTGCTTGATAGCCCAACAACGAAATAATTTTGCTGTTCTTGGGATTTGACCTGGCAAACTTCCAATTGCAGATGTGGTGGCCTAACCCTCTGCGTGACACACTAGCCCCAGAACAGCTTTCAGTTTGGCCCCTTATCAAAGTTTTATTTGGTGCATGTTCACTACTAATTTGCATGCCTCATTCTGGGTTCCATATCTTAAGATAAATTAACGTGTACTACTTTTTCTTTTCACCCGGAGTGGTGTTGATGGGCTTGCTGGGGGGACAGAGAGAAATGTAACAGCAGCTGGATGAAATAAATGATTATGTCAGACTCAAATCAGGAGGCTGGTGTAAGAAAGGGAACAGCCTCAGAATGCCCAAGGAGCCAATTGCCCAAAGGCGTGCCGAGCTGACCTTAATGGGGCCACTCTGCTGCTGGAGTTACGTCCCCTGGCTATGTTCCATTCTTCTCCTGCTATTATTGTGCCTGTGTGCTCAAAAGGGGGCGGTGTTACTGCATGTGTCTATCCTCCGCGCCCTGCTGTCTGTGACCTGGCTGAGAGACGGTGAGCACACACACAGGCGGGGTCGAGGTGCCAAACGCTGTCTCCGTGCCCTGCTGGACTGAAGGCAGGTCTGCGTCTCTGACTTGACCCCAGGGGCTGCTCCGCAGGGCACAGAACTGTGCATCTGAGAGTGATGCTGACATTTATTTACGCATCAGAAAGTGCATTTCAGGAGGAGCACCAACAAACACAGCGCAGCAGACTCAGGAATGGCGAAATCCGTCAAGTTTACCATTAAATTGTGTGCAGTATGTAATCTTGATAGATAGATAGATTGTTAATTTCAAGTGTAGTTTTCAGCATTTGGTAAAAATTAAAACAAATGAGCAGATAGATAGATTGATTGATCTTGAAGGAAATTGCAGGTGTTACAGCAGCAAATACATGCAACTAGATCATTACAGGCATGATATAAATATATACAAGGAACAAGAAAGGAGCAGTATAACCAAAAAATGCAATGTGCAAAAACAAGGTGTGCAAAAGATATATAGTAACAGACAGTTTATGGTCAGGTAAATAATGTCAGGAGAGTATTTCAGTCTAATGGCAGCTGGTAGGAAAGACCTCAGATAGCCCTTTCATAGGACTGCAGCTTGCTGTTCTCGAAATGGTGTAAGCATACCTGGCATTTCTCATACAGAAAGCCAATATGAACAAAACAGTACTGAAACAGCCTTCAAAACATGACCACCCCCATGGACCCACAAGACACTATTTACTTCCCTCAAGGGAGGGTTGAAATTCATCTAGCAATGAAGGCGTCAAGGGAGTCTTTTATGGCCTCTTATCAGATATGCTTTTCTGTTTGCAGGCTGGGAGAGACACAAAAGGGGAAATGCTCATTTTAGGTAAGCTCTAAAGTTTTGGTTCACTGATGTCTTATGTCGTATTCTTTCCATCCATCCATCCATCCATCCATCTTTCTGCTGCCTATCTTGGTCAGGCTTGTGGGGGAGTCTAGTCCAATCCCAGGAAGCATAGAGCACAATGCTGCGATACACCCTGGACTGGATGCTGGTATGTCTTATTACAAATCCAGTTTTATAAGAAAATACATTTTGCATATATTAGTAGCCAAATACCATCAACTGCTAATACTGTCTTATTCCTTAAAACTGTTCCTAGGTTTCTTCAGAATTTTTACAATGATATTTTTACTGTTCAACAGTAATTTTCTATGGCACTCTTACTAATATCAATATGGCGATTCTAGACCTTATTTAGGGGCTTTCCCCCATCCTATTTTTTTGTCTCAGCTCCCCTGAAAAATAATTTTTTCCTTTATTTCTTCAGATTGAAAGTGGCAGCGCTATGGGAGGCTGTCCTCCCTCTAAGGGTCAGATTCTAGAATTGCTCCTCATATGAATTCCCTAATGCGTACATGACAATCTTGTTTCACAATGTTATATTAATAACATGGGGCATCTATATTAGGATGGATAAAAGTTAAACATTTTAATAAAATGTCACATAAGAGGCCATAAAATCCCAAAGTCAGGGCAAAGAACAATTCAGAAAGACCTACTACAGTACACTAAAGCACATTTTATACAGGAAAACTGTCTACTGATGTGTTTAACGAGGCACTGTGCATTCTCAAGCTACAGCACCTTTGTGATTTGTTCGGTTTTTCTGCTGGTGTATCTATGGGACATTGGACATACCACGGTCTGCTTCTCTGCAACATTTTTGGCGATGTGGGGCAGGAAACAGACCCCCCCAACACACACACACACACACACACACTCATACCATGCCCTTCCCACTGAGTCGGGGGCTCACAGAGTTAACAGCAGTCAGTCATGGTCTGGGCGCTCTCAGATCAATGCTTTCCTCTCCATATTCTTGTGGGGATGACATTATGCAGGGGCCGTGCCCCTGGTGTCGTTCCACCCTGCTGGGTGCAAACTATTACAGTCCTTCTCTGGGCTCTGTGCTCCTGTCACGCTAAAAGCCAAGCTTGAGGGTTTTAAGGTTAAAAGGTACAAAATGAGCCCAAACGAAAAGTATGTCACTGTTTAGGATTGATTGCCAGCTATCAGATGAAGAAAAATAGTCACTCGTAATGATTCTCCTTTCACCACCTTTAGGAGAAAACGTGAAACAGACACAAATCTGCATTTTCTTCCTATTTAACAGCTTGCTTCGTTTGCATATGTTTGTCTTGCTTTTCCTGTCCAGCGGTGACTGCCCACACAGCTGTGTCTGTTTTCACTTTAGTGATTTGTTATATGCTAACCAAAGATGGAGCTGAAACGCCACTTTACTGTGACTTTGTTTTGGTATTGGATATGAGAAATCCCAGTTAATCGCCTAGGAAAAGGGTGATTGCACTGCAGTTATATTTTAAGAATATTTGAAAGGAAGACATCATGCTCTGTGAAGGATCCTATCACACAGTTATATTGATGATGGTTCTTTCTTTGTCAATCGCACATACACACAGAGATGTTTCAGAGACAGCACAGATGACATGTACTCTGTTTAATTGAAGTCTACCTTCCCACCAGTGAAGTGAGTCATCTAGTAAGATGCTCAGCAAAGATCTAGCTTATGAGGACCTTCATTCTGTTTTAAGGAACATTGTGTCTCCTTAAAGTGAAGGAAGGCAGATATTTCGTCAACTCTGGATCCTTCTGCACCCTATACAGCTGTTTGTCTGGGAACCTACTTTTCACAAGGCTTTTCAAGCTTAACTGAGGGAATTATGGGATGGGCACGGGGAGGGTTCAGCATAACTCAGATTCTTAAAACAGGAGAGATTCCTTTTCCCATTGTAATACAGGTTTTCCTCTTCTCTATTGTGGGAGTTGTGAATTAAATAGAGGGGTGGGGGGCTTGTGTCTGAAACAGTGTCTGACCTAGTTGGGCAGATTGTCTGTGCATGCCGAATCCCTCCTTGGCCACCAGCTCACAGGGCAAACCCTAAGTCTATTAGCCCTCCTGTATTTCCTTATTTCCTGGGGGGTCATTCCTTCAGAAACCCTAGGCTTCTGGGGATTGAACACAAACTTGGCCTCCCCACCCCCCATGACCCCCTCCCACCCCAGGGCTGGCATCAGTGTGGCCCCCCTGCTTCACCTTTAATCTGCCAGATGTCTGGATGGTGGGTTGGGGTGGGGGGGTGCAGAGGCTCATTTTCCAGCTGACTGGATTGGTAAGGAGCAGGGGCACGGGAAAATGTCTATCTTGGGAGGGGGGGCACCGGTATTCTTAAGAAGCATCTGAGGAAAAGTGATGGAAAAAAGTTCTCATCTGTTACTTTTTTTGACTTCCCAGTATAAGAAATGTTATTATTTCTATGATTTTTAAGTTGTAGTTTTTTTGTGTTCAAAAACAGCTACAAAATAACACAAAACATTAAAAATAACTGGTTCGGATCCATCCATCCATCTATTTTCTGTAACCGGTTATCCTATTCAGGGTCGGAGGAACCTGGAGGCTACAGGCGCAAGGCAGGGAACAACAAAGGATGGGGAGCCAACCCATCGCAGACAGGGTCGGATGTAGGAGAGAAATTCACGCAACAGAATATTTTCAGCTGATTCTCCATTTCATAAGATGATATCATAACTCATCAGCCTGTCTTGGAGACCACCCCTGAGGAGTGGTGCCTACCTCAAAAAAAAAGGTTTATCCATTCTTAAACTGAGGTCTCCCAACTGGAAATAGACATGAACTAACCTTCTGGGAGAGTTATAGACCACCCCTGATGTGTGGTGTCCAACACAGTCTGTCATGGGTCAAAATTCCAAAATAAGGTTAAACATATTGCACTACAAGACCAAAGGCCCAGATCCACCCTGACACTCGACAGACTATCGTAGTCACAAAGGAAAGCACCATTTTCTCTCTGGAGGTCTCATAAGACCCTTTTGCAGCATGCTAAGTTGCTAAGTGTCCAGGTGAGAGAGGCTGGGATGGAAGGATTTGTGGGTGGAGGTGAAGCATGCTTTCCGATCCTGGTTATCCAAGCTTTTCTTTACTTTCATGCATGTCAGATAATCAGCTAAATAATAAGCTGCAGACACTAAGTACCCAGTCAGTGCAGTTAGCCTTGGGTAGCATCTGGATAACAAGTGGCAACAACAATCACAAAATAAACCTGGCTTATGTGACCTTCCCCTAGTTATCAATAGCAAGTACTACACCCACACAGCTCCATTTTTGTGTACAGTGCAGTGGACATATATCCTGTAATATGTTTAACAGCAACGCAGAATGTATTGGGACGCACCTCAACACGGGTGTGTCTGATTGGCTAAACAGGGATCATCTTGGGGAGTAAAACAAAAGTTCTGTACTCGTGCATAAGTCCATGCCATTATATGCTGACATTTTCAATAAAATAACAATCTGATTAGTCTGTAATTACCCTGAGGATATGCAAATGAGAAAGATAACACATCTGCAGACACATCGCCGGAGTTCTCATGGGAACAAAAAGAACTAGGGACAAAGGGGTAGACACAGAACTAGTAGCAACTGTTTTTGTTTGTCTCAGTCATGCATTCCAGCTAGCTCAGGTCGAACACAAAATGTATAGAAAATGAAACATACCTGTTCAACCTCTGGCAATAAATGGGGGTAGGGGGAGGTGGAAGGAATTGGAATTGAAAAACAATATGAGGTCATATCAGAATTGGAGAACATAGCCAAACGACCCCCGACACGCCTTGATTGCAGGGCATGGAACAGCAGCCCAGCACCACGTTCAATTAGGTGACCAATTAGCCGCGGCCTAAATGAGGGAATCGCTCCACGACGTAGCTGAGCTGAAAGGGAGCAGTCTCGGGGAAACAGCGGATGGTTGATTTCCCGAACCTGGGCAGCAGTCAGAATGTCATTATGTGGTTCTGGAATCAGAGGCTTAATGTGCCCTTCGAAAGTTGTGGAGCCACGACGTGCTGAGCAGAGGCACAGCGCCACTAAATACTCTGCTATTTAGCACAATTTTGGCATTTTCTCGGTAGTCCCTGCCGCTGGTGGGTGGAAAAGTTGCCGTGGAGAGATGGCAATGAAGAACAAAAATCATGCCGGGGCGGCTGCCAGGCACAGTGGCACCCTCCAAGCCCTTAGACTGGAGTGAGGTAATTATTAGAATTATTTTTAGCATTTTAGCCTATTACCTTTGTCTTGGAATGAATTAGAGTTTCTACAGGAGTTTCACCCTGAGAAAACAAACCTGCCCAACACCTGTTCCTTGGGAATGAGTATTTTGCCATGTGTCATGCTTTAACTTTTGCTGGAGCACCAGTGTAGACCTTGCAGAGGATTCTGGAACATTTCTGAAGGAGTCCGTCATGGCCTGAGCTCCGGTTTCAGCTGTTTCTTCCGCACACGCTGAACGGTGAACCCCGGTCAATGCAAAAACAAAGGTCAGAACTGTGGAAATGTCACTCGTTCCCTCGCTCTGCACTTAGAAGCTAGACTGGCGGGTTGAGGGGGTGGGGGGGGGCATGGACGCAGAGGGGAGAGAATAATGCGGCCTACCGCTGCTGCCTCTGTTTCCCTGTGGCCGCTCAGAGCCGGCCGGAGTGGCACTGCTGGAGACCATTGTTGGCCAGTGAGTGTAACAGTTTTCTGATTTCTCCAGTCAGCAGCTGGGAGGGCGGCAGCCTCGGCTAAACTGGTACTGAAAACTGTGACTTGCTGTTCGAGTTTGGCACTGCACTTTCTCCCGGGAGAATCAATAAGGGGATATCTGTTTACAATTCTATTCACTGCTATATAAACTTGGAAATTATTTATATATCTTTGGGTATATTCCAAACACGTGGGATTATTATGGCAATGAATACCACTATAAATATGTAATACCAAGTATGACTACACATAGGTGTGTACATCAGCTGCTTAACTGGTTATACGGTATGCTGGGAGATTCTCTGAATGAGGACAGCCCTAGATTAACTAGGAATACCCGTGGGTTTGTAGAGGGAACTCTGAAACTGTTTGGTCTGCTGGTTTTGGAACATGTGACCCAGGGGGAAGGATGGTATTAGCTAAAGAAGTGACTGGTTAAGAAAAAAACACAGCCCCCCCCTTGTCTGATCACTGGAGTCATGAAAGAACATGAGGCCACCATTCTGTTCCCATTAATGAAGGAACTCCATCCTTTTGTCATGCACATAAACCTCATATATTTTTAGCCTCCTCTTTCTCCTCTACCAGTTAAACCGGATTCCTGATTCATTCTGCTGGAGGGCAGCCAGACTGCAGTTCAAGGCTCATCCTTTCAAGACAAGGTCTGGTTGGCTTCCCTCGGCCATCCATTTCTTACTATCTTCCTGGAAAGACATTAATTCAGGTACTCCCCGGATCACCAGGAACATGGCAGTGACGTCAGACTTGCCGTGCCCTGAACAATGGGCCTAGGTTCTCTTCTCCGCATGAAAACCCCAACCAGCTACATTCTGCACCAGAAGAGAGCCTCCTGCTCGCCCCGTGACTGGCTGTCCCTTATTCTTCAGCTCTCTTCTTACACATATCTTGGTCTTGGTCAAGAACATGTATTAGACACACCAGTCTAACCACCCCTCCCCCCTGTCCCCCACTTCAGATGGCAAAATGAGGCTGGGAAGCTGGAGACAGGCGGCCATTGGCTGATGTGCAGATGGCAATACTGGATGGCATCCCTTAGGGGGCGCTGTAAGGGGCTAATTTCATGTTTGACCCGGGGGACAGCATCCCCGCCGGGGCACCGAGGGGCCGATCAGATGATTATTTCGGGGAGATAAGTGGCTGAAATGGAGCCTCGGCGGTTCAGGTAATCAAGGCAGATTGGAATAAAAGGAAGGCCAACCCCAAGCAAAGACACAGCGGCCACCTGAGATTCGATTACCTGTCGTCTTTCAAGCATAATAATGAGGTTATGGTAACCCTAAACTGGCCCAGAGGAGAAATCTGGCGATCTGTCAAGCCCTTTGTGTGCAGTTCTGCAAACAACACAGATCCTGTTCCTCTCGGCCTGAAACAGGACGCCCAAGGCGCAGTCTGAAAGAGGCCTTCTCCTCGACCCTGGGCCTCTGACAGGCTCTGACTTGTGCTGTTTACAAGTGCTTACAGCAGTAACATAAACAGCATCCAAAGCGCTGACCAGATGGATGACACAGGCAGGCATGACGGCGAACGCAGCAGGATGTGTCTGTGGGGGTGTGAGGATGCCAATGTAGAATCACATGATGCGTGACGTCTACAATGATAAAATACAATTATTCCCAGCCTTCTAGAAAGACTGTGCACAGTGCGACTACTGTCATAGACATATTAGATTTGTAAAAAGTAATATTTGGTCTTATAATCAGTCAGTGTATAGCAACAGGAAGCTGTTGGGGAGTCTGGAAGTAGATGAGTAACATAATTCATCAGCTGAAGATGAAAAACTACTTTTTAAATAAAGGTTGAATTTCTCTTCAAAGGTGCTGTAGAAATAAATATATCCACTGTGTCACAGCCTCGAGAGTCCGCGAGACTTAAAACCAGGACATTTCACATTCTTCAGGCCCTCTTGGATGTTGCTGCGTATTCCTGAAAGTTCTTATTGAAATGAAACGCCTGAAAGGTATTCGTAAGTGAGGTGTCACTTTGGATAGGGTCAGGGAGGGGGTGTTACTGAAGAAATTTCTGGAAGCCACATTCAAGAGTGCATCCTGCATCCCAGTGTCCAACACATCGGCTTTTTAGTGCCATGGTTGTGGAGGACAAAGAGTGATTCATCATTGTTTTTACTAGGGATTAAGTTGGGTGACCAAGAGAGAACGAAGAAGGACTTGGAATTTGTCCACCTGATAACAAATAGCCAAGGTGTCAATTCTCATGCAGGTCATGGTATGAAAGAGAAATATTTTCTTCCAGGAATGATTTTAGTAGCCAGCTGCCTGGCAATCCTCTCTCCATCCATGTTTACACAACAGGCCGTTGCTATTTTGCCTCTCCACTCCTCTGCGCCCATCTCATTGTCTCCCTTTGTCTTTACGCGCTGGTAGGAAATCTGCGAGACTTGCTGTTCGGCGCCAAGCGGTGGCTAATCTTCTCCTAAAGCATCTTAGCAACGCCGGGAATTTGGAGATGCTAAAAAACAACCATGTACTTAGCATCGGCTACCTCCGACAGCAGAGAGCGCTCACTAATACATCTTGAAATATTTTTTTTCAAATGACTCTGGAGCTATGTGATAACTGTGTAGTAAAACAGAGAAGGTGTGATGTAGTATTTCGAATAAATATCCCTATCCCTGCATATTTGTGAATACCAAATCATGCTCTTCACCTGTGCTGTCTGTAATCTCAATGGTTGAGTCCATGACAGTGTTCTTCGTCAAGTTAAAAATGACCTCTGTCAGCTTGAGGTTGTCATTGTGACCTTTAGTTTGTCAGAGTCTAGAGTGGGTGAAACACAGCAGTGATGCCTTATCAGCCTAAGTAAAGGTCTGCAGAGCTGATATGTCACAAACATGGCATCTGCAAAAGGTTTCACTGTAATAATCCAAGATCACTAGCGTGAATTTTGTTAGCATGTCAATCCCATAGATGTTCCTTGGGTCCTATGACCAATTATGTAAAAAAAGGCTCCCAGGTTTCTTGTTGACTGTCTCTTTGCCCTCTGGGTGTTTGCCTTGGTTGCTGAAATGAAACCTCACGCCTGGCCCTTACAGAACCTCCCCCCATCCCCAAAACACCAGCAGACACCAGGAGTTTGTAAGCTCTGCCTTTGCCCAACTGAGCAGGAACTGAAAATGGCATCCTTTATCCCTGCTCACCTTTGGGCATTCCAGCTGACGCCCTCCCCTGGGAGGGGGGGCTGTAAGTGGAAACCATGGGCTAGGGATGGGTGGGGTGAGTATCTGAGCCTTAAGAAAGCCCTGAAACAAGGACCTATTGTTCCTGAGTCTAGGACAGTGCTGGAACGTGGCCTAGATGTCTCTCTGTCTTCGTTTTGACTGTTTTATTGTATGTTTCTTGGGCGATGAAAGAGTACAGCAGAGTAAGAAGAAATATCCCCCTTTTTAGATAAATAATTTTGTTTTTTGGCTCATTTGTGGAACATTGGATTACGTCAAAGCAATGCTGTCATCATACCTCCAAGATACTAGTGGGAGATGCAAGAAGATCAACATTCATTGACAATTCTTCATAGGTTTTTTGTTTACATTAGTGTACACTGATCAGCCATAACATTAAAACCCCTTGCCTAGTATTGTGTAGGTCCCCGTCATGCTGCTAAAACAGTTGTGACCCATCGAGGCATGGACTCCACCAGACCTCTGAAGGTGTCCTGTGGTATCTGGCACCAAGTCATTAGCAGCAGATCCTATAAGTCGTGTAAGTTGAGAGGTGGGGCCTCGAAGGGTAGAACTTATTTGTCCAGCACATCTCACAGACGTCTGATCGGATTGAGATCTGGGGAATTTGGAGGGCAGGTCAACACCTTGAACTCTTTTTCATGTTCTTCAAACCATTCCAGAACTTTTGCAGCGTGGCAGGGTGCACTATCCTGCTGAAAGAGGCCACTGCCATCGGGGAATACCATCACCATGAAGGGGTGCACTTGGTCTGCAACAGTGTTTAGGTAGGTGGTGTCAAAGGAACATCCACATGATTGACCCAAGGTTTCCCAGCAGAACAGTATCACACTGTCTCCGCCAACTTGCCTCCTTCCCATAGTGCATCCTGATTCCATCTCTTCCCCCGGTAAGCAACACACACATACCCGACTATCCACATGATATAACAGGAAACATGACTCATCAGACCAGGCCACCTTCTGCCATTGTTCTGTGGTCCAGGTCAGATGCTCACGTGCCCATTGCAGATATTTTTATTGGTGAATGTGGCTCAGCATGGGTACTCTGACCAGTCTGTGGCTATGTAGCCCCATGCACAGCAAGCTGCGATGCACTTTATGTCCTGACACCTCCCTGTCAAAACCAGCATTAACTTCATCAACAGTTTATGCTACAGTAGCTCTCCGCAGGGATCGGACCAAGTGGACTAACCTTGGGCGCCCATGACCCTGTCGCTGGTTCAGCAGTTGGCTTTCCTTGAATCACTTTTGATGGGTACTGACCACTGCATACTGGGAACACCCCACAAGACCTACCATTTTGGAGATACTCTGACCCAGTCTTCTAGCCATCACAATTTGGCCCTTGTCAAAGTCACTGAGCCCATTTTTCCTGCATCCTGCATCCAACACTTCAGCTTCAAGAACTGACTGTTCACTTGCCTTAATTTATAATGGCCTCCTCGACAGGTGCCACTGTAACGAGATAATCAATGTTATTCACTTCACCTGTCTGTGGTTTTAATGTTATGACTGATCAGTGTATATCTGATGTAGGTGAATCTCATATACGTGAGATGGAATCATGCATCATGAATCATCATCTAAAATGGTAGAAAGACAAGTGTAAATGTTTATGAAGCAACCTCCACAAAGCCAGCCCTGTGGAGCAGGTTAATACCATATAAGGGCATGTTCAGTGTTATGATGTCAAGTGACCATGTTAGGTCGACACAATGAAGCACACAGCACAGTGATAAATTGTGACTAATGTTTTGATTTTAATGGAATCACACTATATAGAAACCACACAGACACAATGTCATTTGGAAGAACAGGTCCATGTAAGTGTGTCTATTTTACATCATTAATGCTGCACAAACATACGAATCATTTATACATTTCTTGGTATCTGTATGGAAGACACTTTAAGAACAAATGGATTCTTCAGTGGTATTTGGGACATATCCATGTGTATCATGCACTGTTTTTTTTTACCATTTCCTGTTCAAAACACACAGACACTTATTTCTCCACTGTGTGACTCAAATGATGTGGCGCGAATTAGCAGAGATCGCCGCCCTTGTGGTGGATACTCTCAGATGGCAATCTGAAACTAGGCTCATGCTGCAACAAATAATTATCAAGGGGAAGGGATTAGTAAGTGTCTTTCCATGTGTGCTGGTGTTATGCCTGGGGAGAGTTACACTTCTTACTTTTACACTCCTGGCTTGGGTGCATGTAGGGCCCTAGACAATAAGAACAATAAGAGATTCACCCCCATGGTGCCTGGGTGTGATGCTGAGTAGGCCAGGGAGATGCGGGCCTCTAAGAAACACCGCGCTGATAGCAACACTACTGAAAAACACCCTTGAGACAACAAATAAGCTCTATTTGCCGCGTTATGCCAGTAAACAAGTAAATATTACCTGTGATGCTAAGAGGCGTGCATATTTGAAGGCTCTAAGGCAACTGGCCAACGGTTTTACTGGAAAACCTCTGCCCGGAAAGATTTTTTTTCCTTTGACCCGTTGATATGATTGGCTGGCAGCGGCTGGAGGCAGCAGAGGTTCAGATCAGCATGAGCGTCGTGTCGGGAATGAGGACCCGCCTGGGCTGGCAAGGTAGCATACGGAGACGCCCGACGCGCCCCTGCACTCTTTTGCAGGGTGTCTAGCCTGCCCTCCCCACCCCGTCATGGCTGGCTGTGTCAGCTCCAGGGGACTTGCTGTGATCGTCTTACATCATATTAAATTATATGGTTCAAAATTAAATTTTGCGTCTGCGACTGGAACGACATCCACCACCTTCTCCCTAATTGAATGTGTTGATTCCCTTTTTTATGGAATGTTTTGTGCTTTCCAGCACAGTAACCCTCATTAATCATTCATACGTAAGGAATAACACTGTCAGAACGGTTGTCAGGAGCACTAATTAGGAATGTTTGCACCATCACAACGATAAAGAATAAGCACAGCGGTATTTGCATTTACGTATTTATTTTTTTAGCACAGTTTAGTGTGTAAACTGAATTTTGATTACGTTTTACTGCTTCTTTGTTTATTTGTGTTGCCTACTGTAATGGATGGTGTTCTGTTACAGACACAGGAATATCTCAGAACGTGCAATGTGATCGATTTTTTGGCGGGGGGGCTTAGGAGGGTGAGGTTGAGAGGATGGAAAAACTCTGGAGAAGTCACACGGGGACAGGGCAGCGGCGTGAGCGGCGGAGTCTGATTATGAGGCAATAATGAGAAATTGCGAAGCACTAGTGGCGGATCTGCGAGCAGCGTCCTAATCCGAGATCCGCCGTCAAAGCTGAAATTCCCTCGCCGTGGACACTCTGCTAATCGCTACAAAAAGGAGATAAAGGCAGGCTGTGACAGGAAGTGGGTGCTGCTGGAAACCCACAGCCGTGGCTAAGGAGCATGTCTGCTAAACAAGCATTTGCTCCCCCTACACACACATACACACACCTACTAATACCCCTCATCCAGGGGAAGCCTGCAGTAAGCCTGCGCTGCCATTTGTGGACAGACAAGCGGCAAACCCAAACCTCCATTCCCTCCTAACTCAGCTCCGACATCACAGAAGAAAAAAACACCCACAATGCACTCAGCTCCTGCATTTAGTTGGAGATTAATGATACAAAAACTCAGAACCGAAGTCATAGACACGGCCGACGAAGTCAATATATGCAAAATCTCTGTGATGTCTGTCTCGTTCATTCCACTAAACAATGTCAATGGGCTAAATAACTCATAAGGCAAATATTTCATGACTCATTTACATTATACATTTTTCCCCCATTATCAGCTGAGCATTTTGAATGGAGCCAAATGACCGTAACAGCAGCTGCAGGCCCTCTGCGTATCAAATCATTTAACTGTGGAAAATGTCATGCTATGTAAACATTATCTTACTCATCAAAATGTTCTTGGGCCTGCCTTGCTCATCAGCGTTGGGTGTGGGGTAGTCAAAGGTCATAAGGTCAGCTATGAGCCATCAGTTGCCCCCAGAGCTTTCACCTACGTGCACCAAACCCACCCGGTCCTTCAGTTTCACTTGAACTTCCAGCTGTGCTTATCTCCCTCACCGTCAAACATCCATAGCCTCATCACCAACGCTGGTGAGTGGGCTCCAATTTCACGTATCCTTGCACCTCAAACACACACGGTGAATCATTTTAGAGCTGGAGGAAGCTTCTGTCCAGGTTTAACTCAGTGGTGAGCCTGCTTTGGTCGTGTCTTTAATTGGAGATTTCCTGTGTTTATCCAGTGATAGGGCTGACAGATGTGCCTTGTTGAGGTAGTGGGTGCAACATACTTGATTTAAAGTGACCTTTTCAGTAGATGCTTCCCTAACTAGTATAGAGACATAGTTTGTGGACAGTCTGGTGGGGGCCCTGGTATGCTCATGGTGGTGGAGGTGGTGGGGGGAATAGTTGGCTTTTCCATCAGGTTTTGTGATCCCAAGAGTGGAAGAGGCACAGTATGGGTGAGGCATTCCTTCAGAGTGCTAGGTTATCTCACCTGAGTCCTCAACTGCAGACCAGATCCAAGCTGGAGCAGGTGTGACCAAACCAGCAGGGCTACTGTGGCAGCCGGCAGGAATTTTGGTGCTAATCAGTCCGGCGTGGGCCTAAAGGGGCACAATGAGCTCACCCCCACCTCCGTCCCATCGTGGAGCTTTTCGCCATGCTAATTAACCCTCCTTGGCGAAACCGGGCTCAGCTGACCTCTCGACTCGGAGCCAGCTACACGGAATAATGCTTGAGGTTATTTCTATTTCCGTCTGCCATTTTATTTCCATTTTCTCTTTATTTCACAAGCTGCAGAAATAAAGGTGCAGGCTCCTGAAAAACAGTACGAGGCAGTAGAAATGGGTAAGTTAGCTGCTGACGACACTGTCAGTGTTCCTTTGGGGAACAGACAGCCAACCCACAAGAAATCGAAAACACCCAAGGTAGCGTTCGTGCTTCCCACTCACCTGTACCTCAATGTGCTTTTTAGATACAAACATGATACCTTCTGACAAAATGGCAGACATCTTTCCCGCCAAAGTATGTCCTGTGTTTGTGGGAACAGCGACGAAGCACTCTGAATGAAAGCACTGTTGCTCCCCCTGTCTTGTCAGAGACCAATTTTGAACCTCTGTTTCAAAGCTCAAAAAAACAAATAAATAAAACACAGACATTTAGGAGAGCATCCTCCTGCCCTGACAGCATGCGCCGGCACACCCAGTATGTCTTTCTTTGTATGGTCAGAGAGAAATGTTACTCTAAAGCTGAAGCGGAGAGCAGGAGGAAGAAAGTGAGGAGCCTACAGTCGACACTTGGGGCCATGAAACTCTTAAAAACACCCTCCCATTAACTTGCAATTTTGCTGCGGCATGGTCTTTAAGTAATAACGCACGACGGGAGGCATCATTACTCTCCAAAGACCGGTGGACTCGTGGGAGTCTGCTAAACCCACTGCCATCGATCATCGGGGGAACCTCGTATCCAACAATGAAGGACAGACCCTCACTTTGTCGCTCTGTGAGCATGTGTGCGTGTGTGTGTGTGCGTATGTGTCTGCGTGTGTGTGTGTGTGTGTGTGCATGTTACGTCCAGCGTTTTCTGCATGCTTGTTTGTGTGTTATGACTTTCAAAGTGGATCACTTTGTTTTCCATCAGAAATATCAAAGACGGCATAAAAAAATCAATGATCTATCATTTGACGAGAAACGCCCCGGTATTCTATATTCTGGAACCACAGAGACCAGACAATATGACTAGGAAGAGTCAAAGTTTGTCACTGCTACAAACTGCAAGACAACACATTGGACAAGAGTAACAGAGAGCCGAACTTCATCTTCTCCGTAAAAATGTGGTTCTAACAAAGAGATCCAGTTTAATCTGCACTTGGGTTAGTTTGAAGTCCAAATCTCTACTCATTCTTCAATGAGGAACAGTGTTAAACCCTCAGACAGCTAGCTTAGTGTGTATAAAACTCACTGATCGTTTCGTTAAGGATTATTTGCTTATATGACATATTTGTGGGATTTAAAGCAGTTTCTTCAATAAATATAAGGGATATAACATTAATATGGCCACCCACGTATAACTGCAGTCATACCAACTGCAAACACTCCAGTTAAATGTATAAATAATGTCTCTAAACTCTAACATAAAAAATGTCTCTAATTATTCACAAGCCCTCATATTTTTTTCTTTGTTACTGTTGTAGTAAGTAGGTTCTATGACAGCGTTAAGTCACAAAAGTGACCGTTCTTTGTTTTATATATAATTTTGTGTGAACTTCAGTTATAACAAGACGTTACTTTAGTGATCTAGTTCAATGTTTAATGTTACGAATAGGATTAATTTAGTATCTCCCTTGGGTACAAACGAGTTTTGAATTTACAGTTTAGAAAAAACGGTCTTCTTTTTTCCTTTCAATAGCATCCATTAGAATAAGACATTTAACTATTTATTATTTTAGAAATTTCTGATGCCTGTTCCGCGACACAGTCAAAGGCACACTTCTGTGCTTCTGGTTTATGATAAACATCTTATTCGCGTACGCCGACATTAAAACCGAAAAGTCATAAGGCGAGTTTTTTGACATGCAAGCTTTCTATATTCAGCATGGTAAGTGGAAAGGAAAACAAACTGCTTAAGATGAATTATCTTGGGATCCGTGACTTAACAGAGCTGGACCTCTTCAGCAGCCGTTTCCCTGCCAATTCGCTATCTGAGACTGTAATCCTACAATAAGGGGAAAATGGTTTCACTGTAACGTATGTTTCCTCATTTCACACTGATAACATACATTATACGAAAGGCGTGTAGAAACGTCAGGCAACGCCAACTAATAAAAGAATTTGCTCATAGGTTCCCAGTATTACTTCTTAAAAGATCAATCACGCTATTATTCTCGTTTTAAAATAATAACTTTAGCCCAAGGTTGTTCTAATGTAGAAATTAGAAGGTATTCAACGAATACAAAACGCCAGACTAAACGCAGAAATTAAGTTTAAAAAATCCGTGCGCAAAATTTCTAAGTAACACTGGTTTAACACGCTGTCTCTGTTTTAAATAAGTAAAATACTTATTTGATATACTTTATTTAACGTTAGGTTTACTAAATGTTTGTTCGAAGCTGGTCGATGATGAAAGGGCGCACCTCACCCTTTTTGTAAGTGGTCTGTATTTGTATATATGAAAAAGTTGTGTGTCTTTGAAGTAGCCTGTTTTGAGAATATGATGCGGCTCTTTTTTGCATATTTTTTCAATGCCAGAAGGTGGACTTTCTTCCTTTAACTCGAGGCTGTCTGAATTCAGCACCCGGACAGCTCCCACATATAACGGACGAAATAAGTGTCCCCTGAGGAAAAGGCGAGTAACTTGAATGAGAATGAGCTGCTTCACTCTTACGAAGTCATTCTTCATCCCGCTATCCCCTCCTGTCCCCCTCTCTCTCCCAGATGCTCGGTCAGTTGTCCCGTATGGTTATTTAATTGCTTTCCCGGTGCGTAATTCAACCATAAATACCTGTAAGTCTCAAGATCGTTACATCAGCCTTGCATACAAAGTGCGTTTGTTCTTTAGGTCATGTAATAGATTAAGAACTCGAGAAAGGGTGCATATCAAGTTAGAATTATAATAATCCTTCCATCTTCTTTCTAAGTACAATCTTAGCGATTATTGTGCCAACTTTCATACTGCATTAACCCGAACAGTAGGAGACAAACAGTTGTAAGGGTGTCGACCTCCGGAACAGACGCGAACTGCATGGCAATTAGACCGCCGGCAGACTGAATATGTATCACGGCTGTGAATCACTCAGAAGAAATAAACTTCTTTAATCAAACTTTTACCCAGTTCGGTGGCAATTATTAGTAAGTCGCTTGCACGCCACTTAGTATTCAGTGGGTCCACTTCAAATCCAACGAATGAGAGATTTAATAATCGAGAATTAACTTGTTTGTAGTTTTTTGGGTCCAATTTACACTCGAGGCGTCGATGCAAAATTTAAGAGAGTGCCCCAGACGACTGCAGCGCCGCAGCTGTGTGGTGCTGTGAAATTGGCCTAACAATTGGGGCCAGCGTTGGCCATCTTCTCGCCTTTCTCCTCCATTTGTATAGTCCGTTCTGCTTGATTGACTACCATAGCCGGTCCGGGAGACCTCTTTTGTTCCGTAATCAGCCAAAGACGGCGGTGCTGACAGGACTCAGGTGAGGGCAGAGAAGACATGGATTAAGCGGAATTTATTTGGAGCACAAGTATGGGAACTTGGAAAAATCAGTTTTGAAATGACCACAACTCATACCCAAGTATGCGATACACATAGGTTGACGTAAGCCTTTCCTTCACTCATGTTGGTCAACCAAAAGACTCCAGCTCATTATAATACAGTTTCGCTATTATACAAAAAATGTACTTGTATTTAATGCTTAGTTGTTACACAATGTTATTCAAAACTAAAATCAATAAAGTAGGAAATGAATCCAGGGCAATTAAACTTTTAAATACTGATACAGCATCAATAGCTTATGCACAAATAAGAAATAACCTGCACGTTAACCAGCCCAGCAAAAGTTACCCAAAACTTCGTGCAAATTCATCCACCAGTTAATTAGCATTAAACACCAATGAATTAAGTATTTATGGGCAATATAACGGTGAAGCCACCTTCAGTAACCTCTGTCCTGTCGCCCCGTTCACTTGGATGTCGTATTGAACATGAGGTTTTAAGATAACCGATTGTGATTGAGACCACAAGCGAATAAAACAGACAATTACCCGCTGTTAGCTTTCAAGACATATCAAGTTAACTTGAATTAGTAAACAGACAAAGAGAAATTAGTGGACTGGCGTTTTTCCCCAAGTCAGGCACTCGAGAACACACGACGAATACAAGAAAATGCAAGAATATATTACCGAAAAGTTTATTTAAAGTTAGCGGTTGTGTTAATTATTGTTTTGTGTTTTTGTTAAGGCTATTTCGAATGTGCATGCAAGCAAAAACGTAGCTTGGTTATTCCCGTATTATAAGTGTTTTGTGGGTTTACAGAACACAGAATATCACGTAAATTCTAATACACAAACTAGCGCTTAATGAATCAATAAACACGTAAATAAATAACAAAAGACGGAAACGACATGTATGATAAATCAAAAGGGCGTATTGCCTTATGAAGTTCTAGCAATAGCCTGCTTCTGGCAAACAGAAAGGGATACAAAACATAATGAATTCTTTATGCGTTCCTGCGCTCCGATTAATATTCACTAGTGGGAAAAGAGAAATCGGCAGGCCAGTGGCAAGCTGATTACCTGTCCCTAGGGATCCTCTGTTTTTCCTGGGTAACTGATAGTTAGAAATTGACAGAATACTTCTGGCCAAAGTATGGAAGCACATAGTACTGTATTATTATTATTATTATTATTATTATTATTATTGTTGTTGTTGTTGTTGTTGTTGTTGTTGTTGTTGTTAGTGTTGTTTTTTATTATTCTGCCGTGCACATGTTGCTTAATCTGCCTCAGTTTGATGAAGAGATTTGGCGGAAACCTTCCAAGATCCAATTTGAACTTAACTTAGTCTAGATGTATTGTTTCACATAAAATAAATTTTTTATACTTTATTTTAAAATGTTATTGTATTTTGTTCTTAAAATATTTAATCCCCAAAACCATTTCATTTTATTCATACCAATCACAGTTTCTAAAATAGCTTTAAATAGCTGTTAGTATATCTAACCTGACACACCAGTGCATCTGTAAACCTCTGCAAATAACTTTTATTTGGCGAGAATTTTTCCTCGTGCCACAAAAGCCGTACACAGTAGGTTTTAGAGATTTGTGACACGCAAATCACCGGATTTAAGCTAAAGAATGACGTAAACTAGTAAGTGAGCTACGTTCTCTGGTGTAAGATTACGAGTGAAATCCACTGCACTTTTCGTGGAAGTGCCTGGGCTGTCAGTCATGGTTAATAAAATATGTTTGCAGGAGTAATGTTCAGTTCTCCTTCAGTTTTATGTTGGCAACATTATTTGCTGTTTCTTTGGAGGGCTCACTCCGTCTTAAAGTGCACTGCGCCTGTCCCACTGTTATTCTGCTAAATCTTTTCCCAAGACTGTGGTCCGTTCCCGCGGGGAGCTCGGTTTTGTGTGGTCCAGGCCCTTCCCAGCCCGTCCCGTCCTGTCACTGCTCTGAAGGCTTCCCCAGGCCCCCTTGCACCTGCACTGTTGCTCTGTCCCTTCAGGAATTCGCTGAGGCTTGTAATCAGCTTTGTGGAGCCATTGAGTGCACGGCTGAGTGAAACTTCCCAACCTCACAGCGAGCCGGCTCGCTGAATGGGAGTCAGCGTGGGGCGACTCTCCAAACCCGGGCCCTGCCAAATTCCAGCAGTCACTCACAATCACTGGTACACAGACCGCGCAGCCACAGACCCCGGGCACAAGGGGGGTGGGAGCGTATATGCGTATGTTTGGTGTGTGTGTGTGTGTGTGTGAGTGTGTGTGTCGGGGGGGGCGGGGGGTCAGGACGAATTCTAACAAATGATCAAGCCACAACAACATGTTCCTCATGACGCACAGAGAAGGCGGTCAGAAAAATACTTTTGCTGTTTGTTCGTCACTCAAGGTCATTTTTTTCCGTGCTTGATCGTTACAATCTCATTTCATAGTTCTCTATGTTTAACACATTTAATGTTGAGTTCATGGTACGGGAATATTCTCACGACTGGTCTAAATCTGGCCCTAATGCTTTTCAATATCGTTACGCGTGTGTGTTGTTAATTGTAAAACATTTTTAAAACAATGCGGTATCTTAATAGTTTTTAAAATAGTCATTATCATGAACCATACTTGTAAATAATGGCCCTGCAGAGAGTGTGCAGAGGGTGAATTATGTGGAAAGTAGAAATCGGATGTAGAACTTTTCAAAATAAAGTTTGTGTTCATTTTTTGGTGGTGGTGGTGGGGCGGGGGTGAGGATTTACAATATACGGCAACGTTTTGGGGTTCGACTGTAAGGGCGTTTAGCAGAAAGTACGTCGCAGCATTTCTGCTCTTGGAAGGGCGGCGGATTAAGAGGCTGGAAGATTGTTAAACATGTCAACGTGTAATTGCACGATAAGGCCCTCGCGAGGAATTTATTGGCCCAGTTGCTATTTCTATTCCTCTCTAATCTCGTTCAGCACATTCGTTCTATGCAATCTGTCTCCGTAATCTTCTGTGACAGAATGGCGCCCAATGGCAGCGTGCGTTTTTGGAAAGAAGAGAAAATATGCAGAGGCGTGATAAACTGATGCTAATTATCCACATTTAGGACACCAAGTGCAAGAGATCGGGTTTACAAATAACAAATACGAGCCAAATGCGACGGCTTCCTAGTGCTGAATATATCGGTGGCTGCAAGATAAGGGTATCACATCCTGAAGAGATTTACTGGTCAGAGGATCCACTCCCACTTTCCACCTTTACAGAGCAATATATTATTTTGGTGATAATATATATATAAACATTTCTTTTTTATTTGGCAATGCGCCACGACTTACTCGTCGTTTTGTTTTTCAATGCAAATCCTCTGGCCTCTGCATCTGTAGATAGGGCGCAGCGTATAGCCGGTCGATTGGCAATTATTTTATACCGATTTGGACTGAGGCTGGAGTGAACTTCACGTTACTCTTAACACAATTTCGATCACCTGCACTACACTGACGCCAGGGAAAATTTACCCTTTACGTCTGATAAATGTCAGTGAGTTTTTTAAAGTTGTTTCCAGTTCGCTCTCTTCATTGAAGAAAAGTGTCATGGGCACCGTTCAAGCGATTATCTCGTTGCAGTGTCCACATTATCTGCGGACTGTATTTCAGATAGCACTGTGTATTAAAAGAGGACCGTTTGTTGCTTGGTACAATAATTACATTAAGGTTTTATGGATAAATCTAATAAGCGAACACTGATACTGATAATGTGTGGATAAGACGTGACTGAGTTTAAAACCAGAGTGTATACACTTTCAGGCCTATATTTCGAGTCTGAGATAGGATTTTATATAAAATTGTGTCGATACTTCACATAAACACATACATTAAACGATTATTTAGATAGATAGATAGATTGATGAATTAATATATTTTAATGATAGATTGAGACGCCCGTAGAAACAGCAGGCTTGAATTTTTCCTTTTCAGTGTCATTTAGTCGATAGTTCACACCATTCAATTTCACTATGTAGAAGTCTTAACATTTCGTCATAACGTAGTTCATTCAACAAATGTAAAAGCATAGAGGACCCCCAAAATACGAAACATCTTAAATGTCAATTTATATAATTTTATTTCATTTATTAACTTTGCATTGATGTCACATGCCACAGGCAAATGAGAATCATCTTGCTTATTCAAATAGTAGAAGGTTACAGTTTTATTTAGCCATTTAACTCAAACACGCATTTATATTTTATGCTATAGAAATATGATCAATGAACTGTAAATATAGGCCTAAGGTTAATCTCTGCTTTTGCGAAGTGTTCTTGAGTAATAATTTGCCCAAGGGATTAATAATATGGAACCTAATTCAGTTTATACTGTTTATTGAATATATTGGATTACCACACGGAACGTCAGGACTGGACAGAAACGCATTCCCGGAGTTGGGTCCGTAGGCAGAACCACTTGTTGCCGGAGAGCTCAGCGGATGACGTCGCGGTTCCGGCGGTAATTGTAAAAGATTGACTTGCCGCTGACCCTTGGGGTCAGCCCCTCTGCTGACTAATCCTATTCTCCGCGACACAAAAAACTCTCCACTACTCTTCTCATCCATCTTAATCCCATCTGACACCTAACGGAGGGCTAGCGAAATTTTCTTGACGGCTTCATAATTCAGTGCATCGTTATCCCCCCCCACCAAAAACAAAACAATATAAACTCTCGGTGAATGAATATTAAACCCCCTGACGTTGTACACGTCCGCTTTCACATATATAATGTTCTTAGTATTTTTCCACATATAAATAGTTCATTATTTTACACAAAGCGAATAAGTGATTCAAAGGCTTCCCTGGTTCCCAGACGGATTTATCTGAAGTGGAAAAGGTTTTAAAACGTGTGCCCATGTCTAGATCTGGCGGGGAATACATCCACCAATGAATTTGTGATTTTCTTTTCATCTACAGCACTCCGCATTTAAATGGACATTCTTTGTTAAAAGATCAAGGAAGCAAGCTTGAACTTTGACCCCTGGATCCTAAACAAGCAAACAGCCGAATCGCTTTTTAATTTCAGCCCACGGCAAACAGAGCAAGCGATTTTCACAGGGCGACAATTAAATATCTTTTTTTTGAGTGACAGAAGAATAGATGAATTATTGGAAATGATAAAGCCCTTTTATTTTAGCACCTTCATGTGTAACAGAAAATTTATATTTTTGGTGTAAATTGTAACATTGTTTTTTGATGTAAATTGTAACATTATATTTTTGCCCGATTGTAACAATGTCGACGATGTCGCTTTTATTAAAAGTGCATCAGCGCAAAACATCATTAGGAAAGTTCTACGTAAAAAAAATCTTATATATTGTATGTTACTGATTATTTATTCCATCTTCTTGTTTTGATGTGGCTACTGTCAAGGCATATCATTTTATATACCCTAATCTCTGCTAAACGCATATTTCTTATACAAAACTAAAGCATTAATGTTATAATTAATTATTATAAATATTCAACAGTTTAAATAAGTCCTAGAAATTAGAAATTGGATGTAGCAGTTTTAGGGTGGTAAAAGAAAGACATAAGTAAGTCGATCGTGCAGTTTACGTCTTGCGGGAAAAATAGATATACCAATTATCAATTACAGATGCATTATATTAAATTGCTCCACAAATATTTACAAAGAAAATGCACACTTCAAATAAAACCGCAAAAAAATAAAGTAGATTAAATAGATTGATAAAAAAAACAGCTTTTATCATTCTGAGTTGGCCTCACGCTGCATTTAGACGACACTGTTGTAAATCTTGCGAGAAATGGTAACGGCTGTCAAGGTCCAGTTCTGCGCACAAGTAGCTTACTGAAGGGACAACTGACACCGAAGCTGCTCGTAAAAATTTTAAATCAAAGCATTAGAAGTTCCCTTTGAAAACTAGGCACTGCTATTCAACAGGTGTTAAAGTCTGCCTTGTTGTCTGTTACCCTTATACAAATATAATACAAAGATATTGAAACGATATTAGATTTTAGATTCGATGCAAAAATATCTATATTTTACTTGCATAACCCTGTTTGACATCATATCTATTGTGACAAAACTGCAGATTGCTTACTAAATACCCACAGAACTGGAAAAACTTTACTCAAGTAAATTCGAGCGAGAGATATGACTGCATGTAACAATTACAAAACTTTAAGAATTTATGCACTATCGGTTTGAATTTTTAAATTTTATATACCATTTAATATTTTTTTAGCCATGGCAAAGGGTGTATAACCCACTGGTTTATTAAACTAAATCCTTTTGCCTTCGGTTATGCATAATTAGTTGCAATTTATTTATTTATTTTTAAATAAAACCTAGCTAAATTAAAATTGCTATTTAATGGTTATTTTATTCTACCAATTATAATTTAAAGTTTAAATTGTATATTCTGCACGTATTATTGTGTATAAAAATGTATCAGATGGGCCTGCCCTTAGCGATTAACTCAGCAAAATACTTTTAATCTATTTTTTCGCAAAGAAAAAGAATTTTTAAATATTGAATATTTACCGACTGAACCTAAGCGGCTTACTTTCATCAATAATTTTGATAATAATAATAATAATAATAATAATAATACTCGTTTAAAAATATTAGTTTTAACTACATTTGAAACACACAATAACACAAGTAATGAAACTTGAGACACTTTTTTTCAGAACCAGGGCACCATATCTGTAAAATTTATTTAACCCATAATTCAACGCAATGTCAAGATTTCCTTTTTTTTCTTTAAGAGAAATGCATTTAGTAAACTATTTACAGTTGTAGTCTCTTGTCAGCTTCTAGAATATTGAAAAATATTCACAATTTACAAGAAATATTACAACAAAAAATAAATCATTCAGATACAGAAACTCACATGTTTACAAACGTCTGGGTAAATGTCAAATGGAAAAATCTATAAACTTTAAAAACATGTTCGTGTTTGTTCAACTTAATTGTTACTATATTTTTGTTAATAACGCTATAGTCATTTTGCACAGAAATGGGGATGACTTCGAAACCAGCAGATTGAATTTACAGGAAAATCGCAATTGTTTCAAACGTTTAATCAGTTAATGAGCTAAAATGGAACAATTAACGGTTTAATATAAACAAAATGATGGAACAGTAGCCGATGTCAAAACCATGTCTTCTTGCGGTATATCTCATCATTTTTTCCTAAAAGGCAGCCAAACAATATTTACCTTAAATTTTACATGAACATCAAAACATTCTGTACAAAAGGTAGTTAAGTGACAATCTAAAAAAGAGGTAAATATTTGGTTAAGAGTTTCTGTATGTTCGTTGCAGTTTGTATTCATTTTGTTTACGCTTAAATATGTGTCAGCGGAACTGTGCCGTTCACCCCTGCTGTGGTACTTTGATAGTGCTGTGGCAGTGTATGTAACCTACTTTGAACTGACGGGTCACCTGGATCGCCCGTGGGTAAATACATGCTTATCATTTCCCTCAGGTCTCCCGGACACGGAGCTCTGGTGTGAGTGGAAACAGGAGGGCTCACGCTTGGCTCCGACTTCACCAGCGACCCCAAGGTGCCGATAGCCCCCGAGGATGCCACACTCGAGTTCTGGTGCTGAGCGTAGGAAATTCCCCCGTACCCCGACGGAGAGGCGCTCATGTAACTTTGGGAGTTCGAGATGGGGCTATACTGGAGAGCGGCCATGTCGTAGCGGTGCATAGGCTGAGGGTTGTGCGGGTGATGGTGGTGTGCGTGGTGGTGATGAGTCCCGCTGCCCGGGTGCTGGCTGTACGCGAGCTGCGCCTCCTGCATCATCGCCGCGGCGGCGGCAGCAGCCGCGACCTGGCCCGAGTAAGCGCCGTTTGCCCAGCCGTTCATGTGTGCATAGCCCGCGCTTGCTGTGCCACCGTGACCCCCAGGACTCTCTAACCTCTGTCCGACCCCAGCCGGATTCATCCCGACGCCTAGACCAACTCCACCGCCACTGCCTGCTCCGGTGAGCAGACCTCCAGCTAAGGAGTACTTGTCTTTTTTTAGAAGGGTCTTGGTCTTCCTCCTGGGTCGGTACTTGTAATCCGGATGCTCCTTCATATGCATGGCCCGCAACCTCTTTGCCTCGTCAATAAAGGGTCTCTTTTCCGCCTCCGACATGACTTTCCACTCAGCGCCCAGCCTCTTGCTGATTTCGGAGTTGTGCATTTTGGGATTTTCCTGGGCCATCTTCCTCCGCTGACCCCGAGACCAAACCATAAACGCGTTCATCGGTCTCTTCACCCGGTCTTGGTTAGATTTGCTTCCATTGTTTGGCCCCGTCTGCCCCGAACTCGTATTTGTTTGGGGTCCTGGGGAATGCAGGTCCGTTTCCATCATCATGCTATACATTCAGCTGGCTTTAACTTTTTAACCAATATAGAAGAACATTCAGTTTCTGCGCTAAAGTCCGGCTCAGCTGGCGCGAACGAGCGAACCTCCGGCAAAAAGAGAGTCACACAATGCAATGTAATCCAGGACGGTAATGATACTTCGCTGGACTTTTTTTTCAGAGTGTTTCCCACTTGCTTTTCAGATCCACAGCGATGAAAAGCGTCTTTGAGCTACTTTCTCTAACAGTGTAGGGAAGTTAATACAGCAGCAGCCATACGATGCGCTCTGACAGCGATTAAATGAGCTGAAGGCGGCCAATGGCGTTTTAGAAAAGATTTGATTTGCATGGTGTTCGGTCAGGTGACGTAGAGAGGTGAGAACTAACTAGTAGGCGGGGTGTAACAGGGGGTCACCACCGCCTCTAACGGAAGGTAAATAGTAATAAACCAGTTAGAAGAGCGTTTTCTGGCCATATAAAGCGTCGCATTTGTTAAAATCAAACGTAAGCGAGACAATGATAGTCTTCGTCTTTCAGAAGCTACTTTTCACAGCCCTCTATACTTTATAATACCGGTTTGGACCGCTGCATCTTTAAATTGTGAACCTAAAATAGAACAACAGCATTATTATTAATAATAATAATAATAATAATAATAATAATAATAATTCGCATATGCAATATTTCTGAGTTGATGAGCTAGTAACGTGGATTTCTTAATGAAGATACACGAATATATTTCGGTTTACATGTACTATAAGGTTACACTTTATTTATCTCTACGTAGAACGTAACGGTAAAACATCCGAGTGAATAAGATCAGTGTGCTTGTCTAATCTTGTAATGTGTTCTTTCCAAAACGCTGGAAGTGATGTTTAACTATGGGAATATGTTTTAAAACTATCGCATCTTTTCGGGCTCTTTGCATGTAACCAAAAAAACTGTTTAGAGATTCTGAATTCTCCACTCTGCATTTAAAGCACAGTTTTATGTTACTTTCGCCTCATTGCCCTTTTTAAAAACTAAATCCGTGAAAGCCTTTTTCAAATGGGAGCCACAGGTGCTCTCTTGTTGTGACGGTTGCTAAGAAACAGGTGACTGACGCCCACAGCACGTGCCAGCCGAGGCACTTTTGTCCAGTATCCCAGTACTACAGACAAGCTATGAATGAGACACTAAAACTGTAATCGCTTAGCAAAAGATCGCAAGGAGGCTGCTATTTATTTGCGTGGCTCAAAGACATATGTAGACACCTATTAACGCCATGTACCGTGTTTTTCTGTGCACCTGTTTTATTGTTAGGTAATTATCTAATTATCATATAGACCATCTAAGATAGGACTACAGATTTATGATGAAATGTAAGGGGCAAGGGATACTTTTCCGGTCGTATTTCATCGTTCCCGTCCTACCAAGTCGTTTATGTACAAGTGGTGTTCCCTCATAACGCTGTACTGAGTCAGTTCAATAGGTTCACCGGTACGACTTGGTAGTCTATAGATAACACCCGGCCGCGAAGTAGGTCAGTAAGAAAGTTTATAAACGTTGCTATTCTTTAACAGTGCAAAGCCATAATTTGAACATTTGGGTCAGAGAGACCTGGGGAAATCAGTTAGCGGGAATACAGCAGAGTTTGACCGCCGTCTACTGGTGGCGGAGGCGGCGCGAGCACACGAGGTGGTGCTGAAAGACAGCGCCCCGCAGGCTGCACGCGAGCGCGTTCGCGGGACTGCAGCCGGTGGCCGTTCGCGGGTTGATTTAGCTCACAGGCGGCAGGCGAAAGCAAATAAAACAAGCGGCGAAAAAAAGCAACATTGTAGAAATACATATCCTACGATTTGTACATATATTTTCCCAAAGTGTATATCCAATTTAAGGTCTCACAATGAGCAATGATCTGAAGCACTACAACACATTTGTGTTTCCAATTATGACTGACAAAGTAAAAAAAAGTTAATATTGGCAATTACTGTATGTTTTACCCCGACCAAGTCATCTGTTAATGCGCGCATTTTCGGAAACTATTGGTATGTATTTAATTGGAACCGAACAAGCGGTATATCTGTCAAATTAATTATATAAAAAAAGAACGCAAATAAATAAATCGAAAAATAATATAAACGGTTACATTTTGTCATGGTCTCGAAATACTGTAACCCATTCAACGTTGCAGTGCATGAGTTTTAACTTTTGAGTAACATACTCACCCAGTATAATTCAAATTTCACAGCTGACCTATTCTGAAAACCCCAGTCTTCTGCTAATTGAAGGGAAAAGAAAATATTCCTTCCACACGCAACAGTTAACGTTTTAATAATAATAACAGAATTTATAGGTTTTAATTAGACGTACAAAGATGCCAAATTAACAAAGAAACAACACTGCTCTGATCTACTTTAGTTCTATAATTGTGTTAACTACATAACGCTCACGTAATCGTCGGTGTTCAAGCCGTGTACCTTGCTGCTTTGTAATAAAGAACTGAGCATATTTTAACCACGGAATCCGCGGTGTCCTATAGACTACTGAAAATTGCATGTTATTGCTCACCCAGTGGCGCCCAGTATTCACTATGACCGAAATATTTATACAATCATGAGCTACTGTAGTAAAGTTAAAGCATCAGTTGAAGATCTGTTTGTTGGTGCGGTGTGTTAATTGCTTATCACTAGGATGTGTACTTTTTCTCCATTTTCTTTTTCTAGATTTTTAGATAGATATATTTTAGATGATATTTGGTAATAAAACCAATACAACCAGCACCATCACATAAGAATGTCAACAAAGATAACCCAAACACATCCATGACGACTTTCTGCAACATTAAAACACGAAAATCTAAAGTTAATATCTGTATTTTTCATACAAAGACTTTGAGCATTTGAAGGTAATCGTAACACTTTAAGCCTGAGATTTGGATGGATTTATCTAACTATAATATCTTAATCATTGTCGGGCTCCGACCGAGACATTTTAACTGTTGTAATTAATCTATTGTATTACTTTGGTGGCAGTATCCATTATGAATTAAGGTGTGGGTTATCTGATTGTAAAAGCAATGTAAAAGCACAAGTAGAGTCAGTAGATGTGAGTGACGTTTTTATTTGATTTGACTGTTTTAAATTTCTCTTAAATTTCTAAAAATTATGAAAGCTGTTCAGTGCCGTTACGGCTGCATGGCACATTATGACGCAGTATATTGCAAATAATTTATTTTGGTTAATAATTATACATTTTAGCATTTAATGCGCCATTTGCAAGCAGCTTGATTAATAAGAGGACGTTAAAATGATTAATTGCTTACACGGCTCCAATGTCACGAATATGCAAATATGTTTTTTTCCAGTTTTTGTTTTGTAAAGAAAAAAAAGGATTTGCTTTCATTTCCTTTAAAATATCTTGTACATTTTTACTCATAAATTTCATTAATGTGATAATATTTTAGGTAATGTGTATATTTAACAATAACTATGTATACATATTGTATTCATATATATATATTACACTTATTTCTAATATAATCATATTACAAACAATAATAATACCATTTTACGTATTCATTACAACATATCTATATATTACTAATATGTAATATATTTTATAATAAAGCCGGTGCTAAGAACTGTACATATCATTCTAACAGTATCAATAATTCCAAATTATTCATATTTGTTGCGTCATTATTTTTAGTTATCGTTCTCATTGTTGTAATAAATACAGGGCCTGTTCTCAATACGTGATTTAGGATTTGTTGGATGCCCATGTAAAAATACAGTTAGTAAAGAGCATTTAATATAAATGGATCGTATGCAAGACTAAACGACGTTTTCAAAACCTCCGGTTTACAAACAAAAGTACAAACGGATCACCACTAGCAATGTGGACCCAGAGGGAGGGGGGGATATTTACTCGTTTCTTATCCCTGTCTGTCGTTCACCGAGGCTTTCAGAAATTTCCTGAGGTCTTTCAGCCCCCTCCGAAGAGCAGCCTAATATACATTTGCCGTTGCACGCGGCGAGTGCAAGGGTCGTGTTGAGGGTCGTCCAGGCCGCCCCCCTCCCCCCCGCCTTAAGGAACAACACTTTGGAGACTCTTTTCAGTCCCTTTTAGATTACGGAATTCTCCCTACCCCTTGCGATTCGACGATTTTCATTTCTTTTGACATCAAGAGTCACACATCATCACTCTACAAATGTAATAGGCTATCGTATAACGTTAATCCCGGGTAATCAGTTACTATTTACTTTTCGAATTTCCAGTGCCAGCAGATATTAAAAGTCAATCAATTACCTGCAACATTAGCAATACACCTTCGTAAAACATACAATATGGATATGACGCTTTGCTTTTGACTGAGTCTATTAAATGAGAAGAGACTCATAAAAGACCGCCAAGGTTTTACAAAAATAGCATTTTTTGGCATACATATGTATTTCGTCATATTTGTACAGACAGAAATGTGCATTTCACATGCCATTACCAATCTTAGTACTTTATTCTACCCAGTGGCACTGTACAATCAATACTTCATAAACTGGAAACGTGTTTACATGGCGTACAGTATTTCAGTTTTCAACCGCTAAATACTGGCTTTTTGCTTTTAAAAACCGTTATCTGAAGCAGCACAGCCCTCCTCATTCTTTCCCCTCTTCTCTAAAAGTGAAGCTAAAGTGTCTCTTGAACTTGTGAGAAGGCCTATTTTAAAATGGCCACCGCCTGACAGGTGTTGCCGGTCGCTCCGAAGCGCACTTTGTAAACATAATTGGGGTTGGAAGGGTAGAGGGGGTCCTGATGGATTATTTATCTGGTATTACAGACTGGTAATGCTGGTGCTGAGCTGGGTGTGTGAACCTCTGGATGATTGCGTGCGTGCTGCAAAAGATACATTCTAATGAATACACTAACGTTAAAGGCAATGCACATCGGTGGTGTAGCTGTAAGATAAGTGCTGTTAATTAGAAGATTTTTCGCAAGTATAAGACCGAGACGAACAAGGACGTAGGAGAGAGTTTGAAATCGGGAGAAACACAAGTTAATAATCAAAATGCAAAGGTCTACTTATTGGGTGTAGGGGGTGGGGACGAATGAAGCCAAATTAAATACTGGGGTTCATGTCTCCCCCTCAACCCCTGTTCTTACGCCCCTGGAGACGAATATTATAATTTTTCAATAGAATTAGAAAATTAATTATTTTCGGTTTGTACTGCTTGTCAAAAAAGCTATAGCTTGTTATCTTTGTTTAATGTTTATCAGCTTATTCATTATTTAAATCAAGAAAAAAATATTAAAGTCCTTAACGACGAACTTGTTATTTTAACCAAAAGTACTGTTTACACTGCATTTGTGATCCCAAACAGAATTGTTCTGGCACTCTGGGCGAACTGGTCTTTCCACCAAACAGCCAATGCAATTAAACTTACGTTTTATTGGCGTAATTGACTGTTGCTGCTATCGTGCGAAAACACCTGTTTCTGCCGCGGCCATCGCGCGCACTGTATCTGCCCATCAATTTTCCGACACTTACTTCCTTGCTCCCGTCTGCATGAACAAACCAACTAATACCGAACTCCGAAGTATCGCTTTTGCAGTTTCATTGACCCGCTACATCTTGCATGTGCATAGCAAACTGCAAAACTAACAATAGATACAAAAGGTTCTTTTACAAATACTTCACTAATTCTACATGCAGCGGGAAGACACGCAGAAACAGACTTCTATTGGACTCTATAGATGGATCAAGAAATATCTATATGTAAAATGTAGTTTGAACAATAATGCGCAATAATGTCCCGGATTTATAAATTGATTCTCAAATGCCTTAAATCCAAAGCAAGAAACTCAAGAAAACACTTTCCTATGCGTTACACTATCGATCAATAGTATCGCCTTATTTTATTGATTGGTAGTTGCATCTACCCTGCGTCTTAAATCCGAAGTTAGGTATAATTAAGAACTTAATTAAAATAAAATAGATAATTCCCAAATATAACTGGGGGTAAATCGCTTGACTGAAAATGCAGCGAAACCCGACTGATTATGAAACCCAAATTCGCTCAATAGTTCCGGAGCTGTAGATAACAGACTGGATAGAAAAGCAGGCATAAACAATATTGCTGACTTCGTTAATCATCGACTACGCTCATGTTTTTTTTCCAAGAACAACTGTGGTATTAAAGCAATACCAAGCCGAAACGGGATTAATGCTTCCCACTCTTACTGCTTCTTCAAACGCGCTACACATGTTGCGTACGCACAGAAACAGGATCAAATGATCCACACATTTGATCCAAATTAAACGACAAATTGTGACCTTTGCCATAAGGTTAATATCCCCTGTGTCGTTTTTTCCCCGCTTTCTTTAAAACGCCGCGCATACACAAAATCTAAACGCTCTAAATAAAAGTACATTCTAGTACGCATATTTATTAACAATATACACATTGTTTTGTGAAAAGACGTCCATGTTTGCAACTTACCGAATTCAAATTAAATGAAAGGTAAAAAGCTAGCCGTTGTATTTTAGGTCATGCAGATATACGCGGGTTCCATTGTCCCTCAATCGCAGACAGCGGTGCTGAAAAAGTAATCTTCACATTCATTCCTATCGCTATGTCCTTCCCTAAAGAAGTGGTATGTATATGTATAAAAGCCACACGTAAACCCGCTATCCCCACCAAATTCTGTCGTCTAAGTGTGCCAAGGCCGGCTGTGCCCAGCTCCCAAACCCACCACTTACTCAATACACACTGAAAGGGATAGAAAAGAAAATGAAATTTATTATTGATAGACTTTAAAGACAATTTCAAGTTATTGTTTCTCTCGGCAAAAGGGCTCCTTCTTACATAATGAAGCGCCTTTTGTGTGACGCGGAACAATACAAAACAAGTATTCTAATAAATAGCCACTTTTTTGTTCCCTCTCGACGGTGAATGGAATTGAACAGTTGGGTTGAAAACAGCTGCTACGCTTTCAGCAGATGGAGGTGGAGCCTGCGCGCCGCGTCCCCGCGCTTCCAGGGAGCGACCTACAGAGTGCCTCCACCGTCTCAGCAACCTCCTTGCTGCGCTCACCCACTCCATTCAACGCGCACCTCCGCTTAACTCGCTCCGCTGTGAGTCCGTTACCGCTAAGATATCGACGAGCCGTTCTGCTACTTTGTCACTTTTATTTCAACGCGATATAACTGACTCTCGTCCTCCCCCGCATGCAAACCTGTTGTTCCATGATTCGTAGTACTCCAAGGTAAATTGTTATAATTAACAGCGATCTTGGACTCCAGGACTAGTTTTAAAACAACTGGTGTATGTAAATACCGTAAAACACATTTGCCATTCTTGTACATGTATGATCCAAAGGCTTTCAGACAGTTAACAAACGCTGTAATTTTCTCTTGAGGCTTGAGTTGATTTATTTAACTTAAAAGTTCCCAGTACAATTTCGTAACTATTTTTATGAACTTATATAGTAAATTAGATAAATATTCATGCGGAATATAAAAATGAGAAGTACCAAAGTTTTCTATTAAACTATCCACAATAGCAAGTAATGAATTCCCCCAATCTATTGTCAGGACAGCGTGATGGCGTTTAAAGAGCTTAAGAAAACTTGCTGCTAATTAATTTTGAAAAGATAATCAACATTTTCCACCCAATGCCATCTGCTACTGTCGCTCATTATATTTATCAAATGCATCATATAAATCGATTATATGCGTTTGTTCCGTCTAAATATCACAGCGGTATTTCAAATGTCAATAAATCAAAAGTCACATAGTTTCGAGAGTTTTTTCTACGGCATATAATGAAGTCTTGTACAAAGCACTCAGATCTAATGTCCACGGCTCAGAACATGTGAAATGTGAATATTTTTCCACTGTGCATAAACTTTAAGAAACCGTTACCCGAATGCAAGAACAAACAAATAAATAACACAACAGCAACTCATAAGGAACTAACTTCCTCCGAAATGACAGGGTAATAGGACAGGTCACTGTGTTTGGTCATGAATACTGCAGAACTGAAAGGTTCCAGTCTTGTCTGGCGAATGAGAGTTAAGTCGGAGCGCGATGCGTGCCGTGTGTTGCCGTCATCGGAGCGCACGTTTGGCAACCGCATGGACCTGACAACCTGTCACAGTTTGACACTGTAGGGCTGGAAGCATCTGGCCGCAAATTATTCTGGAAAACAGATGTCAGGTCTACGGTTACTGCACTTCGTTTGTGGTTCTCGGGCTGAGGTTCTCGTTTTCTTTTTCGGCGTTTCAGATATGGCTTCCAGTATTTCAGCTGAACATCCTGACAGCCTTTTGTTTCCAGAACCACAAATAACAAAGCTCCATTACATGAATCAGCGTTTGAATGTTAAATGTGTATAGGTGATTTATATATATTAAAACACTTAACACAATAATACACAATAATAAACAAAACTATCAACCGTTGCATAAGTACTAATCTCTAATTCATCACTTTGGGTTGGTCTTTGAATTGCTAAGGTAGGTTTAGCTAGTTTACCCAAAAAAAGTGAAAAGTTCAGTTTGTCCTCTGAATCCACCATACAGACAAGCAGCAGTGATTTGAACAGAGTTAACCCTTTAACAATCTGAATAATGGATTAAAACATTCCCAACAAGATGTGGGTGAAGCAGACCAACACAAGGGTCAATTCAATCCTGACCCTCCCCCCCGAAAGTGATGGCTCACATCTGTAGATTTAGCCTAAAATCACACAAAATTGCACAATCATATATCTTATCAAAGTGAGAGTCCATGTGTATGCAGAACAATATGAGGGCTTCCTTTCTGAAGTATCTGGGGAGATGTCTGATTCCGTGAATTTCGAAAGAGTTATTTTTAAATTTCCTTTCATTGTCATGTTCTCATGGAAAGGAATCAGATTACTTATAACATTCAGGGCGCCTCTCATTAAGACACATGATTAGAAAGTTGGTCTGGGGATTATCCATTTTTTGTTTTCAGCAGTATGGGAAACCTTTCAGCACACATCCTACCCTGAAGATAAGGTACCACACTGGTAATTATGTCATAAATGGCTCCTTGAGAATTCTAGAACATCATACAATGACTATCGGGAGCACCCAATGAGAAACCAGATCACCTGACTCCAAGAAGATTTTCTGAGCCCAATGATTCTTGGAAACATAAATTAGTCAGTAGGACCTAAACATGAACAGGCAGTATGAACGGGTCTGACTAGAAGTTCAGATGACTTTATGTGCAGAGCGAGACGTTGTGTTGTACTTCAGGGTGAAATAAGAGTGACTGTGTCTCTCTTACTGGGTCTTGGGATGGGAGTTTGTATCCACTGCTGTCTTTTGTAGCCACATAAACAAACACAGACTGGGGTAAGATGGTAATCCATCTGTAGGCTTTCACCAACATCCATCTCCACAATGTCAAATAGCAGCTCGGGTGACGCTTAGGCCTAATCAGCAGCAGTTACCAAACAGATCTTCATTCGCTTGCATGCTGCTTCCCCCTGTTTGTTAACAGAGCTTATCCGGTCTAAATACCTTCCTCTAATTTTCAGTTCCTGCTCATGGCACCATTTTTGTTTTGATTCGCTGTTTATTAGTGCCGCACATCTAATCAGATCCCGCCGGTTTTGCGCGTATTTAAATGCCGGCAGGTGTCAGCCGCGTGTCAGACGCTTAACGCCACGATCTGTTTACAAACACTGATTGGTGGGATAATCCCAGCTTCCCAGCCACAGGTCCGTGCTTCCCATTGTCTTCAAACCAATGCGTAAAAACCCCAGGCAGAAATAATTAAAATCCGTCATTAATTTTGCATTTCAAACCTGTTTGGATTCCCACATCGAAATAAATAAGAAGATACCATTTTGCCAGAGTTATTTATTCATTTTAGCGAATAATATTCCTTTTTGTGTAATTTTGTAACATGGTCTCGTATTATTGGATTTTATTTACACTCATAATCAGTGAAGTGGTAAACGTGGTAATGAGGTTCTGGTATGCAAATAATTGTTTTCATGTTGTATTACATTAATATTCGAAATTATGTCAAATAATTTGCCGTTTTATAATGTCTGGTGAATGTGCTTTAGTGAAAGTGATTATTTTGAATAAAAGACAGCCTTACTTACAAAACACTACACATTTACATTTTAAGCACTCTCTTTTGCTTATTATATTATTAGATTGGGATTAACTGGATTTCTGAGTCCAGCACTGGATATAATAAGAATATATTGGCTTTCAGTCCTTGATTCAGATGGAAAAACACACTCTGACTGTGCTTGACCATAATGAACCTTAAGAGCTCTCTTCGACTACCCGGAAACCCCAAATCTCTGCATCTGAGTACTGTGGTTGTGTCTCAGCAAAACTGGATTGGAACAGAGTAAACAGTGTGCTTTTTCGATACTGATCCAGTCATTAAAAGCTTCGTGTATGACTCAGCTATGCCCAACATCAAAGTTGTGCCTAGTTAACAGCCATAAGTAGATCTGTAACTTTGTGGTTAGAGACTAAGCTCCCAGAAGGTAGATGTTACTGGAACAGAGGATGAAATAATAGACCTACAGTAGACAAAAGATGACTTTCAGTGTGATTGATTCGATCCTCTGTATTCCACTATATATATTATAATATATTATATACTAATATAGGACCACAGTGGGCTGTCCAAAGGTATTAGAGAACCAGGGGCACTGTAATGACTGTGTTTGGCACCTCTTCAGATGAAATCACCTCAGCCCGGGTCACACGAAAGCCAGTCACTAGCCGGATCCGAAGAGTGACAGACTGCCAGGGGTGCTTCCACGAATGAGCCCCCTCAAGGGATGAGAGGGAGACCTCCATGCTGGCCCATCTCTGGGGATAAAAGACTGTGTAGGAGGGCAGAAACTAAAACATCGGGGTAGGAGGGGGGGGGCAAACACGTAAAATCAGGGCTGGGGGGAGTTATGAGTTTGATTCAAACCTGTATTTACACACATAAATCTTTGCTGGAGAGAGTAACACCTCTACCAGAGATTTAACCAGCGGGTTCAAGAAGGCCTTAAATCGAACACACAGCCCGCCTTGCCCATTAGCAAACACGGGGCCTGGGGTGCAATCCGGCTTTGATTTAATGTTCCCCTGCAGCTCCGGGCACATTTGGGAGCTGCCCCCACCCCCCCGATCAGCTCAGCCAAACGGTTGCATTTCTTCTGCTTTTAGCACATCGCTTTGTAAATGGCGCTGGGGTATGTGTGCCTTCAGGTGGGGTGTGGCATGCACCATTGGCAATTATTCACGGCGTGGCGGGATGGGAAGTGAGACATTTCAGACTGCCAGTGACTTATTTACATGCTAAACATCTGCAGGCTATTAATTTTAGCATTAAGTATTGGTTTGTTCTAAATGTACACCGACGGCTGTTGTGCACACGCTCGCTATACATTCCCACCCCCTCCACCTAATCAGGCGGAAAATTGCCGGGGCTTCCCAGTCACGTTCACACGCTGCCAAAATCCCCGCACCATGGAGCAAATCAGGCATGTAGTCTCTGCCTTTGCAGCGAGTGTGACAGAAATCCGCAACTGGACACCATCTAGCAGACACACAGATGAATCTTTTCAGATGTGGGCTTTGAAAATATGCTGGAAGACGCAAAGAACAAGATTCCGCTTGTTCAATACCCTAGACTCCAAGTATGGAGTTATATGCTTAAAGCCTTTGGCAACCACATGTCCATGAAAACTGGAAGCTTATAGGTCTGGTGCGCACCAGACACATAGAGAAGTTCACGCTCAATCCTTTGACCTTTCGTTTAGCTAGAGGTTATCTATGCTGCACTCCTGCTTCTATCTGGTATGTTCCAAATCATAAGATGAACAGAAATGAACTAAGTGAAAAAAGTAATATTTCTGTTACGAAACACAACACGCAGAGCCCAGTGCTACTAAACAGACTGGGGTTAAGAGTGTATGTAGGGTGTAGGACAAGGACCATTAGCAAACTCTTACACAGTCATTTCCCAGCCCTTAACGGGACTGCAGTGTAGTGCTTAATTCTCTGCAAACACCAGCGACCACCCCTGGCCACGTTCCGGGTCCCAGACCACTCTGAACAGCACATAACGCTTATGGCCGCTGCCAAGGTTTCTAGGGGGAAACAGATGGCCGACTCCCCCACCCTACCCTGTCCTCAGCAGGCCTGCTGCTAAGAGCCCCGGTGGCAATGCCTAACATAGCAGAACACAAAAATATTTATCAGCACCAAACTGCCTCTTTAACCCAAGTGATTAGGCATTAGTGTGTGCGAAAGCCTTCCTATCTATTAACCTTAACGCGAAGGCTATGTAATTTACTGCAATTTAATATCTGACTTGCTGCTCTTCCCCATTGTGCAAACTCTTTGTGATGCTTCTCAGTTGTTTCTACTCGAATTATTCTCGTTCTCCGCGTTGAGTAATTACTCACAGGGCCGCGTGTTGAGGGAGCACTCCTCTGCTATTTCTCACCAGAATATGTTTGTCAACAGGAGTCAGATGCCTGGCCTCTTAGTGAGCCGCACCGGAAACACCTCGATCGTCACAACGGTGGCTTGTGTGAAGACTACAGAATCAGACTCACGTCCCCGAGCGGCACTTCTGCTGTAGTTTTCAGGGGGCTGATATGTGAAATGGCCTCACAGTGAAATATACCAATTTCAAGATGGAAAACCACGAGTTGTGCAAATAACTTTGGTTAAATGCTTCAGCTGAACAACAAAATAATATCCATCTGTCTTCTGTCCCTGATTTTCCTATGCAGGGTCACAGGTGTCCGGAGCCTGTCTTGGAGGCTACAGGCACAAGCCAGGGAACAACCCCGGATGGGGCGCTAAGCCATCGCAGGGAGCACTCGCACCTGTGGGCCATTTGGTAACTCTAATTCACCTCAGTTTCTGGACTGTGGTGGGGGAGACCAGAGTACCCAGAGGAAACCCCACAACAAAACGGGAAGAACATGCTAACTCCATACACAAGGAGCCATGGCACAGACTCAAACCCCAGTCCTAGAGGTATGAGTCAACAGGGCTAACCACTGCGCCATTGTGGCGCCCCCACAAAATAATATAAAAGATATTAAAGCCGAACAATGATCCACATCCTCATGCTGACTACTCAAGATGAGGTAACTTGTGCTGAATTCCCCTCAAAACGAGGTAAGTAATGAAAGACTGAAAAGCCAGTATCTAATCATATATACATGCTGTTTTAATCAGCATCTGTACAGTACACAGCTCTAGAATCACCCACAACACATTCATTTCTGTTTTACTAATGTATTTATAAATATGCTCATGTCAGTACAAAAGTATTTTTTTCTCTGAGAGCTCTGCAATTATTGTTAGATTTTAACCATTGTTCCATTCATCAATTAATCGCAACACCTATTTTGATTGATATATAATGAATGTAATGGTTCAAACAGTTCACAGACATATCACTTAGGGAAGTCCTGTTAATGGGGCTGCAAGCTCTCTGCCGTTAATAATGTCAGCGTTTCTGAGTACATTTATAATTAGGGACTGTGTCATTCATTACCCGAGTAATAGGTCCTAACTCTAATGGGTACCAGATGAGGGTCTAGTGTGAAAGCATGTTTTAATGTAGTCATTTAGTTGCCCGGGGTCAGAAGCTGTGAAAGAGGCTCTTTGCACTCACCGGAACACAATGGTTGCTACACGCTGGATCGAGAGAGGGGCTATCCTTCGTTAACCACTTAGTGACTTGGGCTCGTTAAGCAGGAACTCTGTATGAAGTTCAGGGCCTCGACTGGAAGAAAGCAGTTTCACACATGTTCCATCAGCAAATGTCGCCTGTCAGCTTTAAGCAAAAATCGAGTACTTTATCGCTCCGGGGAATGAGAGACGGTATGAAAACAAAATGTCCAGCTTGTTCAGAAAGCATACCCACGGTTCCTTGAGGTGCTGGTCACTCCCTCACTGCCTCAGGCATCCACTCGACACTAAATGTGTGGGATTTGGGGGGGGTGGTTGCCTATGAAAAGCAGCCCGTTCCTCGTACGCCGTTGGCCTCGTTATCCACCAGTGTCCCTGTAATCCCCGCACAAGGGTCACATGCCCCCCCGTCCTAATAAGCATAATCTCATTACACAGCAAATAAAAGTTTCCCTATTTATCTGCAGATTTCAAATGAAACTAATAAGGCTTATGATACAGTCGCCCAAAAACCCTAATCATATTTCTGCCTATCTAAAAGCAATCAGTAATTGTGTTAGCGCTGGAACATGCCAACAATGGCTTTGACACGGGCAAGCTGAAACGAGAGCCCAGCTGGACTAATTAAATTAACTGCTAGCTGCTGGGGCACCCCCCCCCCCCCCAGCCCGCGCTGCACAGGCCGGCAGAATTAATAAGCATTACTGTTTGGTGCGCAAGATGATATCATAATGGCTGCAGGGTTTGATGTGAAGAGCTTCATTCACGCTCAGTGTAGCATGATGCAGCAATGTGACAGAATCTCGGGGAAGGTGTGTGTTTTGCAGACTGAGTGCCTTACACCAAGCCTCGGGGAAATAAAAATAATAATAATAGCAATAAATTGTTGTTCAGTCTACGGGGGACGTTTATGCGTCTAAATAAATTTGGGGAACCGTGAAGTGGGATCAGAAGGGTGTGTATGTGTGTGTGTGTGTGTGTGTGTGTGTACACTTACAGGGTAGCATACTGCCGCTTCTTGTGAGTGGTGGGTAAGTGTTGGTGTGATGATGACAGGTTGTTTTGAGAGTGCTTCACGGGGCAAGAGGCTAGACATGGTTAGGATTACCACCTATTTCAATCAAGCACTGAAAATACAGGATTTCACCAGCCCTAGTATGGAAGCCTCTATAACAGTGTTTCCCAGCCCAGTCCGCGGAGACCCGCAGACAGTCCACATTTTTGCTCCCTCCCAGAAACATAGACTGTTTGACAGGGAGCTGGGATGGAGCAAAAACGTGGACTATCTGAGAGTCCTCGAGGACTGGGTTGGGAAACGCTGCCCTACAAGAACGTAAACCCCATATACTCAGCCAGACCAACTTCTCTAGACTTAAATGCACAAACATACTTTATTAGGGGAGTGTTTATTATAAATAGCTTTAAAGAAACAACATGATGTCATACAAATCACAAAAGTTAAATCAGGTTAATGGATCATTAAATAGGCAGATTAAACATTCCCCTCCACTAGTGCGCAGTTGTTTGATTTGTGTATTGTTGCTATTTAAGGCAGTAGGTGGTCATTAAAAGTAAGAACTGCAAACACCAGGTTTCGGTTCATAACCCAGGTACGGCACTGATGTTGTAGGCAGGCAGGGGCGTTGCTAGAAATTCTGGGCCCCCTGAGAAAATGTTACCTTGCACCCCCACACCACAAATTTTATGTATAATTTTACATTTTACAGGTTCCCTGGAAACTTCTAGCCACCCTGAATCTGCCAGGGTATCTCTGCTCCTACTGCGTCCCTGGAGGAAGGCCTTGAATATGCCCTTATGTCTCCATTACGAGCTCTGAGGGAACAGGGGAATTTAGTACCAAATGCGGATTTATGCCCCTACAACATCATCCAGAGGAACCTGCATTAGTGTTTTCATTTCTCAGATTAAACTGTGAAACAATTAACTTTGAAATAAGTCATTTCATTTCAAAATTCACTATTGTAATATTGTACAATTCATTGTTTTCTTACCTCCTCAATTCTTTTTTAGCCACCAGCTGCCTCAGAATTACTAATTTAACTCTGGCAAATGTTTTAACCCATGTTTTATATCTAGTTATATGTTTAATGTGTTTCTAGGTGTTAGGTATCGGGGCTATGTGCCTTGTCTCGTATATATAATAGCCTAAGGTTCTAGTGTAAACCCAGGGGGTGGGTGGGGGGGCGGGAGTTGCTTTAGGCACCTGGAGCTCCGTGAGGCCTCAGCCGCAGTGCGGATCTCTGTTGAATCAGCTGCTTTGTGTCGCATCACCTGCGCTTCATCACGCACCACCTAGATTTTACCAGCCACTCTCCGCCAGGGAAGCCCAAGAGGCGAATGCGTGCCGGAAAGTAAACGCCTTTCGCTCACTGACGCCTTTCAGACAGACTCTGAAAAGCAAATACCCCGCACCTGAAAGAGAAAGCAGACTTTTCAAAATAAAAGCTAATAAAAGGGAGAGCAGGATAGAGAGTCTAGCCGAGAAGGGCCCTTCCTTCCCCTTAAAAGGACACTCAGCCTCCCTCTCTAGGGGGCCAGATCCCGGGGTCTACAGCCGGACATGGGGACACTAATCAGCAGACATGATGCTGGATCAGCGAACCTGGCCAGGGAAACACTATACATAAAGGCCTTTTAGCCCCAAAGTCAAGCCATTCTCTGACATTCTTCTGACCCCTTGGTTACCCCTCCTTCTCTGTGGGGGGGGGGGGGGGGCTAGCGGGCTTCCCCTGTTTTTCATCAACCCTGGCCAACTCCTTTTACTAAAACACCCCCCCCATCTCATTTTCCAAATATAGGGCATAAAAATTTCCACCGTGTTTTCTTCGTGAGCCTTTTCTCTATATTCATGGGTGGCTGGGGGGGGGGCACATCTGTGGTCCCCCCAGTTCAGGGTCAGCCCCAAGCCCACCTGGCCCCCACGGCACCCCCAGCAAGACGTACGATGGGCCACGCTCCATCCCGCAGACTCCTGGAATCCTAAATGAGGTCACCCTCCCAGGGAGGCCGGCAGCCTTCAAAGCCGCCCTGTCCACCTGCCCTTTTCCTCTCACCTGGTCTGTCTTTTGCTCCTCCTTCATTTTTCATGAGTGACTCACACTTCTTCCTTCAGAGGACACAAAGAATAAAATAACCTCTTAGCAGCTCTTTAAAACTAACCTTCCTACCACATATAGGCAGGAAGGGCCAAGCTGACAGTGCCCAAATGCATCACAGTGACAGGTAAAGAACGTTGTGTTCACAGTCAGACACACAAATAAAATTCAAATCTTCATCACCTTACAAAACTACAGAAGCAGTTCCCTTTTGCAGTTTGTAGTTGTTTCATATCTCAAGGGTTTGTTTACCAAAAAATGAACATCCAACATCAACCCAGCCTCAGAACAATATCACGCCAAAATCATGCAACACTGATTAATCCCTGGAAATCCATTTTCTCATAAATATTAGTGCAGAAAATTGTCACTTTTCCTGAACTGCTACTTAGATGTTCTTTTATTTTCTTGAACATAAAAATAAATATTATTTGGCATCCTTAAGTAATAGTGCAAACACAAGTGAAACATAAATGTTTCTGTATAGCTGGACACTGCATTCTGTCTTCTGAACATAATCACATACATTTTTCAGAAGGCTTTCTTGTGATGAAAGTACTGTAAGCATCAACTCAGTAGAATATTCCTTCCTGTTCATGCTTTACGCCTCTATCATTCTCTAAAAAACAAACCAGAAAACAGTTTTTGCTCCCGTTTTGACCCATTTGAATTTATCTAGACTGACCAAAAATATCACGCTCGATCAAAATCAGCATGTGGGTACAGATGCCCCCCTCCGCGCCATCTCGGCAGACCCTCTGCATCCTGTTGGGCGAGTGTGAGCATGCGGACACAGACTGTGATACCAACGCGACAGGTCCCCGTACCTGGGGACAGGCATGCCCTAACCTACGATAAATCAATTAAGTTAAAATAAACAGACAAACAAATAAAGAAAGGTACCTGACTGTTTTTTGGGTAGGGGGGAGGCTGTTGAGGCTGGGAGAGGAGGGTGGTCTCCTATTTGTTGCTTCTACGCCCCAGCAGAGAGGGAAAAGTGGATCTACGCCTCGCCTACCACTTTTAGCTGTCCTCTCGGTCTCCCGGTGCCTGGCTCCAGAAGTATGGCCCAGATTCTATCCTGACCCGGGAGAGGTGACCCACGGACGGGTTCCACCTTCCTGCGAGTGAGCCGGTCCCAGACTGGCCAAGCCTCCAAGGCAATGAAGTGTTTTATTTAATTTGTCAGTATAATGGAGGCGGCTGAATGGGGTGCGGGGAACGCAGGGAATTGGGAGGGAAACAAAAGTTACAAGTACTACTATTTTGATTCCCTTTTTAAAAAATGACTTCCAAAGTACGATATCTATTGTGGGGAATTATGCTGAACAAAGCACAGGGTCTTGGCAATATTCATTGGGCTTATTCAGCCGGCAGCACAGGCTGCACATTCAGGACCAGGGAGCAGCCAGAAGGGATGCTGCGAGACGGGATTTAGCACCCATTGTGTGCCCAGTGTAAACAAAAAGTCCGCCAGGGGCCAGGGCGGCTCATGGGGACAGCCGCTGGCTTCCTCTCAGCCCGGGAGCTGTTGGTTTAGTCCTGCCGGGCCCCCAGAACCTGATCCATAGGGATGACATTTAACGTTTAATATGAACATATTTATTACATTTAATGGCACACAGTGTAATGTAGCTTGGGACATCTGGCGTTTTTGGCATATGTTGTAAGATGGGTGTGGCTTGTGGGCGGGGCTTGCGTGGGCGGTTAGTTTCACATACATTTATAGACGCTTCAAGACGCGGCCTCATGGCAGAAAAGGACTCGCACAGGTGCCCGTGCAATGAACCAGCAGTGCGTACGCGCACACACGCACACACGCACGCACACACACACACACACACACACACACACACACACACTCACACGCACACGCACACACACGCATGCGCGCGCACACACACACACACACACATGCACACACTCACACGCACACGCATGCACACACACACATGCCCACCACCAACTGCATATCTCTGGGAGCTACAATGTGCCACTGATTGCTGGTGTCTGTGCCTCCTCTGTGCTCACCCGGGAAACACGCTTTACTCTGCACGCCGAAAGTAAAACACTTAACCATCGTGCACAAGTTTCAGCCATGAGTGCAAGTTGCCATGTAAATAAATGTAAGGAAAACACCAAATACACACATTAAAGCTCTGCCTTTCAGAGACATACAGCTCTGGGCTCAGTAAGCCTTACTGGGCTCCATAGTATGTAAGTTTCTGTAGTTTTGTGTGCTGTAATACATGTTTTTTCTTAGTAAAATATGAAAAATACAGGACTAATTTTAGAATTATTCACAAGTACATCTGGTTAGCGTAGAGACCGGCATCATGCGCAGTGATCACGACAAAATCGTCCAGATTCTGTGAAGAGCATTCAAATTTCCCTAAAGTTAATCTCTGAACCAATATTACATGAAAAATGTGCATAAAATTGGATATTAAGCTGTAGCTTGATTTCTTTGCATAAAATAATTCTATAATGGTATTCCAGCTTTCTTTAAAATACTGTTTTTAATGTCCACATTTTTATTAATATATCATCATGTTTGCATGTATATATACACATATAATAATATAACAGAGTAATACATAAAATACACTACATTCATCCAGAGAAATTATATACAAATTCGAACTCCCCATGCCGCCAAGGTCATGTCGCACTGAATAAAATGCACTGTGAAGTCTTTTCCACAGCAAACTGCCTTCATCAGCAGTCCTGTGGTGGTTTCTAGCATCACCACGCTTTTCTGTCGTAAAGCCTGTGACACAATGGTGACCGGGGACCCAGACAGCATTCACGCCCCCCGAGAGGTCAGCACAGAAGCACGGCAAAGCATGGGTCTCCCACCAGCAGGAGCTGAGCTCGCGTCCTCCAGATAAAAATGCATCGATGATACGCCCCCTGGTGTTTCTGCGGAGTCTCGACTTTCCACGGCGTACCATCAGAAAGTGTACAGACACGGACGAAGCAGACAGGCCAAGGTGGCAGGGAACTGGCAGAATCACTGTTAGAGACATGCAGAGAGACACCCACAGAGAACTGAGAGAACTGAGAAGTACAAAAATGCTGCCAAAAGTGTACAGCTAGGGGCAGTGCCCCAAGGTAAATTTTCTGGATTGGAGGAGGGGGTCCACCTTGGTAAATTTTGACAGCCCGGGGGGGGGGTTGGGGAAAAGAACATGTAAAGCATCAAAAGGGGGCCATTTCAATCATTTTGAAAGCCCCACCCACCCCCACACATGCCTGGTGTTTGGCACTAGTATCTGGTGTGTGGATTTGTTCACACGTCTTTGACATGCCTAAGAGGGCAGAGCAGGACCCGTGAATGCAGAGAACCCTGATTATGGCTGCCCTCACATGACCTTGTTACGTATGCCTACTGCTGTCGATGGTTGCTTGTATAAGTGGTCTGAGAGGTATTCATTACGAGGCACACAGGTGTGTGTGTGTGTGTGTGTGTGTGTGTGTGTGTGTGTGTGTGTGTGCATTTTTGAAATTATTACATTGTGGAGACCAGATTTTCCCACAATGTGATAAAAACCTGTAACTTTACCTTGTGGGGACATTTTTTCGGTCCCCACAAAGATAACCTCAATTTTATAAAAATCTCTGACTGCAATCAAAAAACTAAAAACACCAAAAGTCTTGTATTTGGTTAAGTTTGGGCTGGGTAGGGGCTAAGATTGTCATTGCTGGAATTAGTGTTATGCTCATAGAAAATGAATGGACGGTCCCCACAAAGATCTAAATACAAATGTGTGTGTGTGTGTGTGCTGGGGGGTTAGGAGAATATTCCTACTGTAATGAAGGTGAAAGCCAGTCTCATTCTAGAGGATTGTCAAGTCAAAGCTCATCAAGTCAGGGTCCTTTTGTGGCTGTTAACCAGCTGTAAAGTGAGCTCCAACGGTAGCAGTGTGTTCAGTTATACATGACTTCAGGAATGGGAATCGGCCGACATGTTAAGGTCTTAAAGCGATCACCCATCATATAAAAACAGGGATGAACTATAGCAGTATGATAACACTTCCCTGATGTGTGAGGTATCCCAAATGCAGAAAATTCAGTCTTTACCGTCCCTTCCGTTTAGTTTTTAGATGTTGTACAAAGGTTTTGGAAAGAGAATCGGTGTCGTAAGGATGTACCAGTGGTGATGCAGTATTATTCTCTATAGACAAAAGTGCTGTGATGATATTGCATTGGTGATACTCCGTTACACTCTATAAAATGTTGTGATGATGTCATAATGGTGATGCATAATTGTACTCTTTAGACAAAGTGTGATATGACATTACAATGGTGAAGATGCATTGTGTTATGTTCCTTGAGTGTGATGATGATGTTAAAGTGGATGCTTCTTCAGGAGCCAAACTGATTTCCTCCTGGATAGGTAATGGCGGAATGTACATCGACTTCAGAAGACATTAATTCAATTAGCAATTACACAGGGTAAAGAACAATGTCAATGTTTAAATAGTTTAATTTAATCAAAAACTCACACGTTTCATGAAATATCATCATGTCCTGCTTTCCTCTGTAATTAATCCATCATTTCGATGAACTTGGTGTCCCTTCTGGAAATTACATCAGCAATTCACACATACGTATATATACACACACACACACACACACACATGCACATATATAAATATATGTACACACACTGTATACACACACATATATATAAATTCTATAGATATATATAGAAAAAGCCATCAGAGTTGATTCAAGTCAGCATGACACGTACAGTAGGTATCACCATATACACATTTATTTAGACCCCATAGAAAATTCTATGTTTCAGCACGCAATTATGAGACAAGTTTAATTATCCATCCTCCCTGTTGCTCCTAACGCGTATTTAATTAACTTGGAGGCTGGGGTAATTAGCTGGAGATGGGGGTGCTGATTTTCGGCGAGCACCTTCTGTTGACACTACACCTCAAGCGAACGACGTGGCCCCTCTGTGACAGCATAATGGATAGGATCTCTGCGGAGGCCACTGTCAGCCTCGACGGCCATAATCAGGGGGAGGAAGGGGAAGATAAGGGGGGGGTAATGACTGCTGGAGCGGGGCTTTGAAAGGAGCAATGACAGGCCAAAGGATCAGATAGACAAACATAAAGAGAAGGGAGGGGGCAGGGGCGGGCAACACGCGACTCATCTCTAACAGGTAATGTACTCACCTGCAAGAGCCCGGTCCAGTGGAACTGGAGCCCAGGTAGGCCTCAGAGTTATTTAGACCGTTCCCTTGACTGATGCTGCTATCATTCCAATTGTTTACATCATCGCTCACTATTTTAAACCACAGAGTGGTTTAAAATACACACAAATACACAGAGTTCTTTTAATTGATTGTGACATCACAGTCTGTTCGATCTTCTGCATTCTTCTGATTATAGATACTATATTCATCAATCAGCTCATAAAATGAAGCGTGCTTATATATTAAACAACCAATAAAGACAACAGTGCGATTCTTACTAATTATACGCATTATGAAAATTTACTAGGACTCATGTCTCATTCATAAATTATATTTTACCACAGTACCAAATTGCCAGACTTTTGAGATGTACAGTAAATCAGAGAACTACTTCGTTGCACTGGATAAGATCCCTGCTGTTAATTTGCGTCCTCCACATTGGACAGGCAGCGATTAACAAACAAAGAGTGTTTTGTGGAAACCTCAGATTCGTTGTAAGACTGCTGAGTTCTCAGACAATCTCTGGGGAACAAGCCCACGACTGACAGACTAAACCTGTGTATCAGTCTCTTCCAGACAAATGCCGTTCTCGATGACACCTAGATGGGGGGGTGGGGGGGGGATAACCATAAGAATGTGTAATGAGGCTGTCTTCCTTTCACAGAAATCTCCTTCCCGCTCCACAGGACGCAGCGATAAATAAAAACACCTGCGTGCCAGACGCAACCAGCCGATTGTCAATGCTTAATTTACCTTAAGTATCATAATTACAAGCTCGGCGCTGATTATTAATGCCTAATTTGCTGAGATTACAGTAATCATTAGAAACCCAAAACTGGAGGCAAACAACCAGTGTGAGTCTGCAAAGTAATACAGTCAGTAAAACTGTAATGATGAACTGCGACAGGAATTTGTGTAGATTATTGCAAGAAGACCACTAATACTGCAAACAAACTCCAAAATAATAAAGCAATGCAAAACAGTGCATATTAGCATATATGCTTCTAATAAAACCTCACAATTGGTTTTATTTTAAATCCCTGTGCAAAAATGTATATCTTGGCAAATCGAATAATTTTTCCGGATCCACACTTCCCTGCACTACTGGTACTGTCAGTTACTATTATACTGTAATTGCACAGGAGTGCAAACAGTCACAGTTCAGAGTTACTTGTGTGAGTCACAGGTGATCAGTGTTCCTGTAAGCTGACCTCCACCTGTAAAAAACACCTCCAATTACAGGCCACAGAGGCAGTGCTATCATGTTCAGGCACAAGCGCAATAAAAGCGGTGTACCCAAAGAAAAAAATTAAATAAATATAGCCAAGATTAATTTTTAATGTAGTCTCCCTCTGTCCTGAGAAATGACCACATCCCCCATCCTGGTAAGTCACATGACCTACTACTGATAACCAGGGATGGGTTAGTGTCAGTTGAGGGCAAAAGTTAATTAGTCAGTCATTGGTCAGCTTTGTGTTTAGTCTCTCATTTGACAGCCGATCTGTTTATTTTGGATCAACCTGCTCGTGATATCTAAATGTTTTTCTGTTTTTCTTTCTGTTTTGCTGCTGCTCAGTTTTGGTCTCAAACAGGTGTGTGAAGTGCAGTGAAGAGCTACGTAGACTCTACTAAATAGCCACAATCGCCAGACGTAACTTGTGTAGCTCAGCCTGTAGCTCTTCGGCCGCTGCCACGGTGGAAAGATAATAGCCAGGGTGCTGAGGGGGTAGGGGGGCTGGGTGAGACAAAGTAGTTAATTCAAGTTCCTCCCAATGATCATCGTTTGATGGAGGGGCTTATTATGTGATAGATTTCAGGTCCCTCTGAATGGGAGCCATTTCCAAATCCGTTCTCAGAGGACCCAGGGCTCTTAAAATGAGATACAAAACCCCATAAATGAACAACACAAAAGTGTCTCCTGCCAGACTTACATTCCTTACCAATGAGGGGAGATTCATGAAGTTCCTACTCAGGGCCCATGTTGAAACCGAAAGGCATTCTCAACAACTCAAAATGAACGTCATGTGTCTATGAGGGCTGATGCGTAACCACCTGTGTGACTTATAATGAATATCTCTCAGACCACTTATACAGGCAACCATCGACAGTGGTAGGCATATGTAACAAAGCCATGTGAGGGCATAACCGTTAGGAGAAGGTTGCTAGGTTGTATATTACTCACACAGTTCTACAGGTGCTTCTTTTTTACTGCTGGGTGTGCGATGATGTGTAAAAGGACTAGGCAAAGACAACCAGGGTCTAAAGCGCGTGCTGCTATAAAGTTTGGCCGGCTGGAATATAGACTAGTCCAATAGCCTAAAAAACCTGTGAAACTCTGTACAGAAGTACAGCACAGGACACTTGCATGTGCTCAGTGAATCCGCTACACGTGCACCACCCGATGTTCATGTGTCTGACACTCATCTTGGCCTGGTGTCCACGGTGTCGTGGCCCCCTTTTTGGCACTTCACTCCTTGGTGTCTGACCATTTTCCCTTGGGCCTTCGAATAAAGAAAATATTGCCATCAAGGGTCTTTATCGCTTGTCCCCCCTGCAAAGTGGGAGCTGTGAGTGGCCACAGCGGGACCCACAGTCCTGACTGATTGGACTTATTAAAAGGCCCTTTTTCACACGTCTGTGTGTCCTCTTTGCTTGGCGCTGCGCCGACCCACCGCACACCTCCATAATTCACATGTTCTCTCTAACAGCAGTAGGACCTCCTCAGGCAATATTCAACTGTTTTTTACACAGCCCCACTGCCCTGTTAGCGGATCTCTGACAACAGCTGCTAAAATACCACCGCAGAGAATGTTCTCTCATGGGGTCCACAGCAGAGGACTGGCAGGAAGGAGTTGGAGACAAAGGCCCCTCCCCCAAGAGTCCAGTAAGGAGGAAACAGGAAGGATAGTCGCAACAACATTGGCAACTGCTTAGCCTGTGTGCTGGTATATAGCGGTGCAAAAAAAGGTATATTAACATGGTCAGAGGCCCCTGGGCTATGTGAGTTCTCAGGGGACCCCTGACTGATTTCTAAGATGGTGTAGTTGTCAACTGGGGGGTGGGGGGGACAGTAAAAGTTGTCAACTGGTGGGGGGCACAAAAATTTTTGAAGAAAGATTTTAAAGAAAGTGTTACGGGGGATAGTTTTTCAGTACAGAAATATGGAACAAATCGTGTCCAATATTGTTTCAAAAATGGACATACTATTTTATTTTTCATTACAGAACAGGTGCCAAGTGTAGCTTTCGAATTTTATTAAACAAGGTCAGTTGACTTTTTAGTGGAGCCCCCTGGGCCTTAGCCTGGGTAACTCTGTGCATTAAAGTGTTTCTCGTAATGTCCCAAGGAAAAGCCAGCAAAGGTTGTTTGTCCAAAGGTTGGGGGTCCAATCCCAAAAAGCAAAGAAGCACTGAGAGAATCTCTCACATTCTCAGAATAGTGTCATTCATCTCTGGGTGCTACCATCATGTCTTGAGAGAGACTAAGACACCATGCGATTACTTACACCATAGCAGCAGGGCGCCATGCGCCAGGACAGCGAGGCCCATGTGTCATTTTGTTTCTGAGAATTTCCTGGTTATATTTCACCTTCCCTCCACAGGGTGCCAATCAAGTGAACCTTTCGATGCAATTTGCTCAATTGTTTACAATTATCCCATTGCGATTTATTTGATTTATTTTAATTAAGCACAATTACAAACCAAAATTACACGATTGGCTGCAATCAGCCACTGTTAGTAAAGATAACTGTATTACATTCTGCTTTCTACACAAATATGTAATGCTGGTTTTTATTGTGTTGCATAAATCTACCAATAATACTAATAATAATAGTAATAATACTAATATGAGGTATGATGCCAATGATCTTTACTTCGAATTGTAATTTTTTTGCATATGCTTCCAGCCCATGGAGCAGCCGGATGGATGAAGGTCTGTTGGATCTTCTGTATTGTCATGAATTACACCATCTCCGCACATTAACACCGGGGATTACACCTTCCCACCTTAAGAAGATCCCTGAAACAGCAGCGTCTTGTGACCCGCCGACAGCGAATGGAAATTTAAAATTAGTCTAAGGCTTCTCCTGAGATGAATGTGAATAATATTCAATGGATAAAAACAGCAGGAATGTACATGATTTCTTTGAAGGAAAGAGGCAAAAATACAACTAGCACAAATGTGTTTATGCACTGATCAATATGTAGGTTTATAACTAAAAATGTCTGTAAGCAATTTTTACAACGAAAAATATATTAGAAAGAAATGAACTGTATTCTATCTACGAATAGAGAAGGATGTTAAACCGGTAACTTCCCCATTACTCCTCTTTAAGATGCTAATCCGTTTAATCTCTCTGATTATGCAATAACACAAAGCCCCAAAATGGAAACATAACATACACAAAACACAGCTTCTTTTTTGTTTCACTTTGCTAAGGTTGCAGGAGTCAAGTACATTTTGCCGTTGGGTGAATCCAGTGCTCTTCCAAATTGGCAGAAAGTCTCAAAATCCCGGGCATAACCGGCCACTTGAATCCTCCAGCACTGTGAAGACCAATACCCAAGAACGCTCTCCCAGCCATTCACACCGGGAGACCATTAGCAATCCGACATTCACTTAAAATGGGTAAATCGGTCTCTATCCAGTGTTGAACAAGTTAAAATTTATTTTATCAAACATCACATGGTGCGGTGCTCAGCTATAGTCGTAACCTCTTCTGTCTAATTCCCAATATAATTATGGGCGTTTGCAAATGGCGAGATCGCAGTGATTATATTTGGCGCATGAGTCGCAGAGGAGGCTAATTAGCGCCCGCTGATCTGCGGTGATGCTTCATTAACCTCAGGGTTTGTATTAATTTGATATCTGACCCGTGTTGGCTCTCCAGAGCACGTGCGTTTGTCTTTGTGCAGTGGGAGACCGAGGCTGGGCCACCTCTCCCCCCCGTAACCCATCAGCACTGACGACAGATATTACCATGCGGAACAAATTGCCACGATCGCTCACCCGTCCCGACCCTTGATGAACTGCCGCTAGCAAGCAACGCGTGGGGTGATAGTGGGGGGGGGGGGGGGGGGGGTGGCACGAGTGGGGGGGGCAAAAACTAAGGATTAACCACACTCCCCAGGTCCCCGCCCCATTTCAACCTCTAT
>JAAGVU020000076.1:194915-206211 GCA_011763525.2 Mormyrus iriodes | reverse complement strand
GAGCGGCAGCAGAGAAAGAACGGGGGGGGGTGGAGGGGGGGGGGGGGGGGGGGGGGGTTGGCTCAAGTAGGGGGGTGCAAAATTAACGATGTACATCCCCCCCAGGTCACCGGGCCTATTAGAGTCTAATCTAATGGCAGTAAAATGTGATGCCAGTCGTTCTCAGGCCCACACTGGGGTTGGAACATTGGCAGGCAATTAGGAGCGCAGGTCCCAGTGCTGCCCCCTCGTAGGCAACCAGCCGGAGGTGGAGTTTTTACGACACCATTACCTGTTGGTGACCAGCTCCTTCTCTCTCCCTCTGTCTCTCTCCTGGGACGTGACATTCTGTCACAGGCCAGTAGCCCACCTGCCACCGCGGTGCGTACCCAGCCCCTCCTGCCAGCCCGGAGGACATCGCCGGCAGTGATGTGGGATTAACTAGGAGAGACACTCACAACCCTGTGAAGACTCTTTGGTGGGGAAAGCCCCCACCATGACAGGGGTCAGAAACCCTCTGGGGCAAGAAACTGGGTGGATCTGGATAATGAAAAAGACAGAGGGCCCTTTTGTGGTGTCAAGTGTGTCTTGGGATCTCTAACTACTTCCACAACAAACAGAGCAATTACGCTCGGACTAGTAGAAAAAAATAAGGGGGAAATTCTGCGGTCACTACTGAGTGGAGATCCATTAAAAATGTTAATTTCCGCCTAACCAATGCCTCACCGATTTAAGAACCACATAGAAATTCGCAACAACTCACTGAGACTGCTCCTTCTCGTGAGATTGTCATCCAGGGGAATGTATCAGGTGAGTATAGAAAACGTCCTTTCCATGTTTATGGCAATTACGCTCCAGACCAAAAGTCCAAAGAGACCCTACGAGTGTGACCCAATGGGCCACCAATGGAGACCCCCCCCATGCCCAAAGGATCTGCGATTAGTCCCCGACCCAATAGGGTGGCAGTTACAAAAGCATTATCTTCAAAGCAGAACTCTGCCATAACTGAACGGTAAAAGATGTTAATATGTAATATGGAAAGCAAGGAGATGGAGAGGAAAAATCGGGGGTGGGGGGGGGGGGGTTAAGCTGCTTCTGCTCCTGGTTCTGTGTCTCCTCCAGAATACAATAAATGCAAGAAGTAAGGAAATCACAAGACGGGGAGTGGTGGGGGTGGGCTTAAGCATGTTTCGTATCCAACCACCCTCACCCCTTCCCCCAGTCGTCACCCCCTCCTCCCTCAAGCCTCGACTCTTCATCTCTCCCCGGAAATGGTTCTATCTGCCACAGCCAGGGCTGAAGTGCACTTTAGATTTTATTTTTTTCGAACACCTTGTTCCACCATTCTGCTAAGCCTTTGAACTGCCGCTTTCAAAATGCGGTTGTTGAATTAATGAATATTTTTGCCAGGTGTTGGAGTGAATGGGGAGGCTACCAGCCTCCGTCTCGCGGCTCCTGCGGCCCTCATTTTCAGCATTACTTGATGTTTATCAGCCAGGAGATAAAAGACCTGGCTCATTCCCATACCTTTAATTTGGAGTTGAAAAGAAAAAGCAAGGACTGAGAAACAGATTTATAAATATGTAAAAATTGGAATAAAAGCAATCCCTGAATTAATGAGACCGTGAGCCTATTTTATTTTTTTTTTAGGCCGCTTCCGGTCACTGTGCTGAAATCCAGCTTTGCCGATCCAAGAATGCTCCTTTAGCGTTCGCTGGAAAAGTCTCGCTACCAAAATGTCACCGGGGCACAAACGCATCTGCCTCATCTCATTTCCACAGTAATAGAGCCTGGCTTGTTTCACATGAGAAACCTTGTAAACAAACGTCGGAGGCGTTTAACGCGTCACGCAGCACAGCCCGCCTGGAAAACGCAGACGCCGTCGCTAAGCGTCCCCGTGCGCATGAAGACTATCGCGGTTTAGTGCCAACGTCAGCACAGACACGGTGGAGCCACGGGCAGAAGGTCTCCGCAGACAGCTGCAGATTCCCGAAGAAACATCTTCACTTGTTTAAATCATTTTGTGTCCCCAAGGCGTTAATTATTTATGCCTAGGAGATGCACAAATGCACATATGAACCCAGGACCACAGGGCGAATATGCAAAGAAAAGAGTGTAAAACAAACAAACAAAAAAAGCTTTTAATAAGGGGGGGAAAAGACAAAAAAACTTTGAAGGTCTTCTCATCATTTTGCAAATCCTTTCCCCCATCTATTGTGTGCATCCGCACCGTACAAAACCAATTCGGTGCTTCTTTTGAGCCCGGCAAGGCTCAAGGTGCTTCACATGAGCTAAATGTTAATTGAAAGCTCTGGCATTTAGAGAAATTGTGAGTTTGATGTGATTCTGAAAAAGCATTTCAATTGGCGAATGTCCTTGGGCTGAGAATCTGCAAGCTGAAGGCTGGAGAGGGTGTGTGAGTGCGCGCGTGGAGACAGCTGCAAGACAAGGGTGTGGGGGGGGAGGCAGGGGCCGCAGGCGCACTGGGGCCTCTTTGGGAGAGGGGGCCAAACCCCCATGAGAATCGTGCCAGCCCCACAGTGCCCCCCCCCATCCTCACACGCGCTCATGCTTCTCAGCCAACACATGCCCGGTTTCTCCGCTGACAAAAGCCCCCCCCAAATGCCCGGCAAATTTTATTTACTGCTTTTTATCCGAGTGACTTGCGTAGATAATGTTCATCAGAAGTAAAAGAGGACCTTATGCTAAGACGTTACAAATCAATGACAAGATTTTTAACATCCACAATTACAACCAAGAGCATTACGAAGACTGGCTCTTGGTTGAAAGGTAAACTGAACCACAGGAGGAAGGAATATGCCTGGCATGAGCACAAAGGAGTCACAGACTGGAAAACAAACTAGGTGTCAAGCCTTGTTGCTTACTCTGAATCCATGAGAAGAAACAGAAGCCTGTCTTATGTGATCAGCCATAAGGCACAGGTGAAGTGAATCGTGTTTGTCACCTGAAACCTCCTGAGGGTTTGGGAGAATTAACTGTCTTTCTAGCCAAACGTTACATGCTAAAACCTAATGCTACCCTCCAAAATAAGCACTGAACAGGTTACCAGAGACACCATCTTTGCCTGTTACCAAGCTTGGCAGAGCTGTAGGTGGTATGCAAAATGATTTTCTGGGTGTAGAGGATCAGAAAGAATGCGGTTGAATCTGTGGGGTTTTTTTATGGATCGTTGTGCCTGCTAACGAGTGGAGAACCTTGACCTGATGCCTGCGTCATTGGAACCCGACCACAAATACTGCCTCATAACATTCTCTGCACGATTTTTTTCTAACAATGCTCTTGTGACCTTGTGATGCAATGTCATTGCAGAACCTGTTTTTGTAATGCTGTTTTGCACCCTTGATATTGCTTTCTGTTTGTCTGCTGGGTGCAGCACTGTCACGACCAGGTCAACCTGGGAATGCAGAATTAGCTGCAATAAGAGGACTTTACTTGAAGTGATGGTGGCATCGCACTGCATGTAACCGCATCCACTTAATCACGTTGAGGTTTAATGACAAAATTAATCCGCACAAGCTGTTACTGACGGTTCTTAAAGGCTATTGGGGTCTTGGCCTCGATCGTTTCCTAGGTGTCCGAACCTGACGAGACCTGTGGATGTACTCCCCTCCACTCCTCCTCCAGAGTGCTCCACAAAAGAAGACAAACGTTTCTGTCACATGGAGCCACAGGCCGCCTCCCAGCAGTAACAATGCAGAGACAGAAACCCTCACCGGCTCTATAATTAATGGGTCGTTCATTTTGCCCGGGTGCAGGAGTGTGTAGCTACCTTTGATCATAGTCAGCGATGTTGAAAGGACTCGGGCAAATTCCGTGAGGCTCTCCACAAGAGTGTCGGGCAGCAAACAGCTTTACTGCCACCATTACCCACAGTGAGGAAGTCAGATGTGAGCAGAAACTATGGTGGGACTCACAGAGACAGATGAAGATGCTTATGACTTGGGTCGTGGCCTAGGAGTGTGTGCTGTTGACACTACAGGAAGGATGTGCGATCTGTGGCCTATAGAATTACAAGAAAAACAAAATCAAGGTATTTCACACGTTAGCGACCAAGCAGAGTGGGATTCTCGGGCACTTGGTTTCTGCTCTAGCATGTAAACTGTGTAAAACAGGAAGATAGCCAGAGGTGAGAAGGAACTACAAGAAGACATGTCCTCAAAGGAGACATAGCTGAGGCTGTGACTGGGCCCACTCTCAGAAAAAAGGATAAACATTTATACCTGGGGCTGCACCCTCATCCCCAAGGTACGAACAACATTTATGTACCTCCAATGGTACAAATATGTTCCTCAGAGTCCATTTCTGTCCCTTAAAAGGTACATTTACCTACAACTTAGGGTACAACTGACAGACCCTTGAGGGTACAGCCCCAGTGACAAGCAAAGGTAGAAATTTTTACTCATTTTTTTAACAGTATAGCTACTATGACTTGAGGTGGGAAGATAGTGCCAGTGAAATTTCTCCTGTTTTTATACTTTTGTACCACCTGCTCATATGCAAGGTCTCTCCTGACCCCAAGGTCTTTCAGCTAGGACAGTAAATTTGTATTTGGTGATTAGGTTTGTGGGAGTGAGTGAAACTCACAGCCAGCTACACCTGTGAGCCCAACCTGCCCCACAAGGCTAATCGCTGTTTATCTATGTTTTCACCCATGTTTAATTATAGAAGAATTCATAACTATTGTTTCTAACAGCCAGAATAAACATGCTCAGAACAATGGCAAAATCAAAGCAATAAATGATGCTAGTACGCAGGGGGTATGTGTATATTATGCCTATTGGTGTCACTGAGACGCTCTGATATTGCATGGTATGTTTTGGTGAATCTGTGATGCTATGAAGAAAAGCCTTTTGATTATGCCACAAACCGATTATCATTCATCCATCTATCCATCCATCCATCTATCTAATCTAAATTTAGTGGCAGTTTAATTTCTGGGTGACATTCTAAATGTACTCTGTGAAATGTGCGCATCATCTATTACCAGATATTGATACAAATTATAATCAGCATGTAAATAACGTCGGGACACTAAGAGTACTGAAGAAGCAACCATTCAGGACATTAACAAACACATACTACTGTTCCTCTGAAAGACAGGCCTTGTGATCTGCTGAAGGCCATGGGTTTAGGTCCAATGAGAGGCCTATGACCTTGAAATATTAGTCCAAGATCTTGAAGTCCATTTCTACACCAATTCACCCTCCCATCTCTTTGAAAACCAGAGGAAATTAAAAACATGGTGTAAAGAGTCATACATCCTCATGTTTTGGTGAGGGAGAAACAGGTGATCAGTCCCAATGGTTTGAAAAATCATAAATGGAATGAAAGAAATCTCAGCAGTGGTCCAGAGTCTCACCATTAGGACCAGCAAACAATCGGTCGCAGGGTAGATGCCATCTCAGACTCTCATACATCTATGATGTTCTACAATCTGTACTTATGAGTGTTACAGAATAGATTACCACTGCTCACGCTGATTAAACACTGGCAGGACATCTCATTCGATCAGTTTAAAGGGTCTGAGTACAGAATAGATGGTGTCAGGTCAACGGTCACCTTAAAACAACAAACTGGATAAGAAATGAGAAAGAAACCAAGACGGATGAGTTTTTGATGGAGTGCCGGTGAAGAGCCGGCCTGTATGTCGTGCAATCACAAGAAGACATCCATCTGAACCAAGACAGCAGGAACATGAGAGACGGTACAACAGTCAGCTCATACACAGACGTGATATAATTAGAATGTATCACCACCAATCACCTAACATCTTACAATCCCAGCCCTGCCCCCCCTTTTCTCCAACCCAATCCATCCCATCCCTTCCTTTCCCACTTACCACCTATACATATGAAATTTTATACTCTGTTTTCTTTGGCTATAAAGCCAGTATATATCCAAACATGGTATAGATCCATTTCCTTAAGCCCTTTTATACATATGTACATAACTGCCAAGTGAGATGTATATTTTAAATTATTTTAAAGATTTCAATACTTTTGACACCATCGATGACCTATTCCTTTAGCTCATGGATCAGTTAATTTGTCTGAACTAAAAGAACAAAAAACACAGCTAGAGCATTTTGGTAACAAAATACCGCCCCCCGTTCTGTTTGATCCAACATGTCTTTCTTTGCTATAACAATCCATTGTATGGTGCATGCATGGTCTGATACAATATAACACAATATGGCAGAGTGTAGTGTGCTGCCCTATGGACTGAAGGGGGCTCCATCACTTTCAGTGTCCAAAACCCGCACTATTTCTGTGCTGGTCTCGCGATCTTGGTGGTGAAAAGCGCATGGGGAGAGCAAGGGTCCATGTCTGGCTTTTGAAAAGGCACTGGGAGGACTTTGGAAGCACCAGGGAGCTATTTGGAGCAAGAGGGGGTCTGAAGGCGAGACATGAAGCACCTGCTATTATGCCATCATCCCCGGTGCTCAAGAAAAGAAATTAGTGTAAGAATTAGCAAAGCGATTAGCACTTTTAATTGAACTAATTCCACCGGCCTTGTCAGAGCTGTACCCCCCTCTCCCCTCCTAAAAAAACAAGAAAGGTTGTCCCTTTTTCACCCTGCACATTGTTATTAATTTTTCTAAATGTAAATTGTCCCTCTTTCACCCAGTGACACTTGCACCAGCCAATGCCGAGCCCTGTCACATCATGGCAGGTTTATTACCCACCCTCCCCCTAGCCCCCCCCCCCACATGGTACAGACACAGGGCACACAGATACAATCTGTCTGACAGGATAATAACGAAAGAGCAACTCATTTGTGCATGGACAAGATGCTGGTAATCAACATCTGAACTGTAGATCAGAGAGTAACAGGGTCCAACTCCCCCCCCCCCACCTGATCCACTGCTCACTCGCAGGCCCACAGACGTTGTTCTGGTTTTGTTTGCACCTTGTGTCTGCCCCCTCCGCCTGTCCTGGATCAGCTTGTTTTTATAGCTTCTTCATTTCCAGTCAATGGGATCAATGGATCCTGGGGCAGGTGTAACAGTGTCTCCCGTCTGGACAGGAGGCCATCGGCAGCCCAGTAGGCTTCACCAGATCCCATCGTAATTGGATGTATTACCATTTGAGGTCACGGTGGGCAGGGGGGTCACTGTGGCCAAAATTCGAATCAAATCAATAAGCAATAACAGGCCCTTGTGTTTGATTGGTGTAATCCAGTTTACCAGCCCGATGGATCTAATCAGGCTTCGACATGCGAATTTGAGTTGTCCCCCGGTGTGAAGGTGCACCGTGAGCCTGCCACCAGGTCATCTGTGCCGATCAGGGAGACAGATGTCAGATAAGCCCCGCCCCCGTCGAGCTTCCCACAGCCAGGAAGCAGAATGGCTCTGTGATGGATGAGCTTTTGATGTGTTTGAGGAAGCACTTAGCATAGCGTCACCCTCATGGCCTTGGCAAACACTGCTAGAACAGTCATCATTACCTACTAGTGTCTTTGTGCCATGAGCCCTTTGTGACAAAAAAAAGCCTTGAATACCGGCTCTAGTACAATAAAAGGAGAAAATCTGTTGCACATTAAATGACAATAGGCGTATATTCTCTGCATGGTTACAAAATGCCATACAAAGATTCAGAGTAAATTCTAGATATGCAAATGATTAACTGAATCGCTGCATTATATTTCAGTTTTCTGTAATCCCAACTCAGATACACGATTCATAGTGTGGCCCCAAGAATCGTCCACTTTCATTTCCCAAACAGTCACTGCAGGGCTTGAAAACGTAGATCCCTTTTGCCGTAAAATAATGCAGTGAAGAGCAGGAGCCTGTAAGTCCCTGTTTAAGAGATGCACAAAAGGCCCAGTGGATTTAGCACGAAATCCACTTGGACAATAGGCATCAGTTTCAAAGAGATCCTCAGAATTCAGCTGTTTGACATCTTGGGGCAGAGAGGGAGGAGGGATAGGAGATTCTGTTTTAATCTGCATCTTCTTTAAAAGCCATTTAATTCATCAGAGGCTGGATATTAAATACCACAAGGGAGGAGAAGGAAACAATAATATTCCCAATTCATTTGGCGCAGGAGCCAAAAAAGCCGTGCCATCAAGGCATATGTGATCGTAAGGGCTTTTACCAGCCTGGGGGGCCTGCTGCTGGTCTCCAGCAAGAGGGACATGCAAGGGATCGAGCTTGAGAGGACCTCCTCCAGACACCCCAACAACTGCCCCTCACTTTCTGTCAGGTTACGGGGGGTGTGACGATGAAGTGGTGCTTACCATGACCAGTATGAGGTTGGCTGGAAATGAAAAGGGAGCCCTGAATGGTAAACAGGACATCCTGAAGAAACCTGGAAGGTATTCCACAAAGCAGGATTTCTTCATTAGCCAGATAACTTAAGCCAAATGTAAGGATTGTCCAATAGCAATGTTACTTACCTGGCTTCCTATTGGTCAGTTTTCACATTTGACTTAAGTTTCCCTGGCCAACTGGGAAATCTCGCTGTGTGGAACACCCCCAGTAACATTTAAAGTTTATTATTATTATTATTATTATTATTATTATTATTATTATTATTATGTAGGCAAGTAATGCATTCATTCTTAGAGACACAAGAGCAAATAACAGGTTGCATTTAACTCCACGGCTTTAGATGTCTACTGATTTACATTGTTAAATGTTAAATCCCCTTCATATTTATCAAGGTTTTTTGCATGAGTCATGAAAAAAGACTGTAGGTTTTTAAAGTTGAAGTAAACCAGCAGTATAGTGGAACCTGTTTCTGTTCATTGGCTTCAGTGAGTTATAAGCTATTATACACTGCAGTCACAACTTCTGGGATCTCTAAGACACAAGAAGGACAACTTGTTCTCCATAAAGCTCCTTTCAGATGGTATTTTAAACATATCCAGGGTGCTCAGAGTAGGCCAGTCATTTGGGTCCTTGGTGGGGTGTCTTAAACACTGCCTGCTTTCAAAAACTTTTTTTTTCCAAAGTGCTACAATTTGCTGACTTTTCGCTGCAGCGGCCGCTAGGAGCCTCGCCCACAGATAAACAACGATTTCCCCGTCGGTAAAATTTAATTAAGAAGGCCTTTTCCGCGTGTGAAGAGAGGCTTATGTCACCCCCACAGGGCAGAGCTGCAGCAACAACAATTTCATTTTCTCATTTGGCACGATGAGAACCAAAGTGGCATTGCTGGGTCCCTCGGCATACCGTGCGCGACCCGTACACCCCCTGGACTCCTGCCTGGGCATCTCAGAGGCAGCTGCACAGGACTGCTCTACATGCCACCCATCAATTTCCAATCTGAAAATAAGCTATGAGAGTGACATTCTTTTAAGAGTCTCTCAGGGGCACAGTAGGCAAAAATGCATGAGAACACGACATGGATTAAACAACTGCGATTCAGCGTAGCACAGACTCAGGGTGTGTGGCTTGGCGTTGACCCCTTCCTGTGGTTATCCTCATCCTAACGGTCAAAGAAGACCCTCGTCTGCCGGTCATCAATTGTATTTTACAGGCGGTTTAAGGCACGTTGATTCCCAAACCAAAACAACAAATAAATCAATCAAGTTCATAAATTGTGCATGGGCCTCGACCCCCAGCCCCTGCCACTCCCGACGTAATGAAAACGCACGTGGAAGCGGCACATTAATCAGCGCCTCCCTTCTGCCGTCCCAAGTATCAGTCCTGTCCCCCCTGTTTAAACAAGGTGATTACTATCTGCTCTAGTAGGAAATGAAAGGCAGCCTTCGGGCCATAATATGCAGATATGCAGATTGACGACAGTGGCAGCTAGACCTGGGTAGCGAGAGCCACTTGATTAATCTGCATCACATGAATACGAAATCACCCCCTCCGTCTCGCGTGCGCTCCATGCCCAAATGTCACTCTCTCTGTCCCCCCCATCCGTCCTTCCTCAATTCCTCCCTCCCTCCCTCCCACCCTCCTTTTCTCGTGGGCCGCACATCCACGGAGACGCCAAAGCCAGCCCCGAAAAAGTCTGGGTTCGGTGGGGCTTCAATTTTGGTTTCAGAGGGTGGCGGCGGTATTTTTGGGCTGCGGTCGGTCTGGATTCCGAATCTGCGGCACCGCCCATCCGGACACAGTTCGAGAGTCACATGGGCGAGACTCCCCAGGACCTGCCTCCTGTCGGGTTCAATCACCTCTGATTCCATAGCAAGGGACAAATGACTCCTGGCTAATTGGCCGGGACCAGATCTGGAATTACAGTGTCAATGGTCATGACATTTCAGTGGGGCATATTACACCCCCAACAGCAGGACACTGAGCAGAAACAGGCTATACAGACATGCACACATCCAGCCACTATCAGCTACCTTCTGTTTTTCAGGATCGACATTTAAACTGTCACGTCGAAATATATGTGGTTACGTATTTTAACCTGGTGGAGAACAAGGGTACAAATATTTTTTGCAGAAACAGGGAAGGGGGAATCAAAAATGGAGGGGAAGCCATGTTTGCTCTGAACACCCAGAACACATTTCCAACTCTTAAAATGAATAACAAGAAAGAAAAAAAAAAAGAAAAATAATAATAAACATTTTTCCCTGGTAATGCCATTAAGCATATTTCATTCCCGCCCGTGCCGGCACGACGGGCCGTAATGAAAAGTGACGCATCTTCTGTGAAACGCATTACCCCCCCCCCGCCCCGCATACGCATTGTCACCGAGCGGGACTTTTCTCGGGGGCTCGGAGCCGGGTCTTCTCCAGCATTGTGAGAAAAAAACATCACACTGCAGCATCATTAATGCAGTAATTTCCTGCCGAATCTGTCTGGATGTTTCTTTTTATCATTTGGCAATTTCTATCTAGTTACGGTATAATTAAGTTTCCTGACCCACGGCACCCCCCTTTAACTAGGCATTTAGAAATATACTACAACTGCAGATCTTCAGTCTGATGTCCTCTCCGTCTCACCACGGCGCTTTAATAGAATAAAATTATTAATCCAGTAATTGTATGGAAGGCATTAGTTTGCATTGAATTCTACTTTTTCTCATTTTCGGTGGGTGATTATCAGGCTTTGGGAGCGAACCCTCTGTGACCCCCCCCACCGCTGCCACCGTCGCCTCATGGGAACCACCTGTACGTCTGTGATTATGTCAACCCCCGATGCACATACAGCCCCAGCAGAAAAATAGCACATTAATAATGAAGAATGTCGTGGTTCGGGGGGGGGGTGGGGCAATAAGGCTGGCTGAAAGAGAAGGTTGGGCCACCTCAGTGGGCTGTTCTGGACCGGAACAGGCCAACTGCTTGTTAGTAGCGACTGACCCACGATTAGCAGTGCAGTATGGGGGCTGGGCGA
>JAAGVU020000076.1:179477-194907 GCA_011763525.2 Mormyrus iriodes | reverse complement strand
AGTTACAAAAACTTTTTTGGATATTAAATTAATTATATAATGTGCAATACTATTATTGATGGGCAACAAATCATTAAAAATGAAAATTTTCTGAATAATAGAACAACATGATCTTGGGCACCAGGCTGTGCAGGAATTGAAAACTTGATGCCCGTTGCTTTTGTGTCCAGTACCTTGTTTAAATGTTTAAAGTTTGGGTGTTGGACGGGTAATGTTAGTGGCTGATCCTAGGACAGTACAGTAACAGGGGCAGCAAGGAGATCACACACGGTGCTGACAGACTCTGGCGTGTGGAGAGGATGAAGCTCAGAGGTCAGGGGTCACGGGGGAGGGGGTAGCGAGACCACTGGTGCGGAAGACAGGAACGAAGGCATTTTCTGTCTGACAAGGAGCGTGAAAAGGGACTGGCGTTTTGTCTGTTTAACCTTTGACCCCCATAGTGGCATACAGACAGTAACAGCCTCCGGGATTTAGGGCACAGGAGCTGTACAGTCAGGAAGTCGCTCTCCCACACAAACACACAAACACATGCACCTTCCGCTCTGAGAGCCCAAATCCCAGCTCTTGAAGCTGACGTTCACACATGCATAATTTCGAACTCACAAATTTCCTCTGTGCTTTCGGCCCATCCAGCCAGAAATCATCTATTCTTTGATCGCTGTTGTACAAGGCTACAGAATGGAGTGAAGTCAGAACGCCTGCACTGCTCTATTCTACCACAGGGGGCGCCAGGCATACTATCCATACACGTGAAAATTAAAAGTACAAATAACAGGAGTGTGAGAAAAACAGCAAACTGGAAGCACGACGAAAGCCTCTGAAGCGTATTTAAAATGACACATTTAAATCTTAATAAATAATTTTTACAAAAAATAGCGCTTGTCTAGAGGTCCACATATTGATAATAACGGGTATTTCAATCCACACACCGCAATTAAACTGGATTTCAAAAGCTAATATTAAGCAGAATCATAATGCATTATTTCCTTCGCCTGTTTCCAGAGCTAAAATAACTGTGAAATACAATAAACCTCTAATAGAACTTCAGTAAGTCACATTCAGTGTGTCATTTACTTGATTAGAAATTTATTTTTTTTGTACAGGCTCTTAGCTATGCAGACGCTATATCATGGGACCCTCGTGAAAAAGCACCAACTGCTTATTATGTTCATTTCGATATTTCCAGGGCAAAAATGAGCAGCCCTGACCCGATAAGACTGACCTCGGGTCTGTTTTTCTAGGACTGTGTAATTTTTGTATCCCCCCCACCCCCACCCCCGTCCCACATTGCTCCCCGTGCCGGAATAAAAACAGATATGTCTGTGCTTCCAGGGGTAATCTGATAAAGGGCGGCCTTTTCTCTGTGTGAAGCTTGGCTGTTCGCTGCTTCCTGTCCTCTCTATCTAGGCTAGATACAGTGACAACAATACCAGTCCTGCCCAGATTTACATCACTGCTCTTTCACAGTGTCCCACTGATTAAAACGCCTTACAATCCCAGCACCCCCCACCTTTTCTCCCACTCAATCCCATCCCATCCCTTCCTTTCCCATCTCACTCAAGTGTCTGTCGGCTATTGGAACTTTCTAACTCTTCCGTCAGATTCTGTCACTCTATCTCCAGCGCAGATGGAAAAGAAAAGGTCCATTCCATTCAAACCCCCACCGACGGCCAACACTCCAATACCCCACTGAGCCCCAGCGCCCTGGCACCTGGGACCTTACGGCCGCGTTTAACGAGAAGAGAATGGGGCAAAGAGGACACATTAGAGCCACGTCTGGCCCGGGCCAGGGGGCAGGGAAGGGCCTGTTTGTCTTTCCCCTGCTTTTATCATCACATCTTAATTTATAGCCAAATCATCATTATCGTGACTGTCAGCCTCGTTTAACCCCGGCTGATCTCCCATGATTCTCTGCTGTCGGGCGTGATTGCCTACCTTCTGTTGGCTGGCTGATAATAGTTGAGTGATTAGCCCGCCTCCGAAGCAGGACAATGATGTATGGGAGCCAGGAGCCTGGACTATATATTAATGAGCAGCCTTGCAGCACTTTGATAAGGCTGAGCAATGATCCACAAAGGGGACATGGAGGCTGCATGAGCATCACAGGCATGGGACCTGCACTGCCGACTCCTCCGTGGTAATTACCGCCGGGGCATACGGATCCCACCGCTGGCAGCAGGTCAGCAGGGGTGCCAGAGGTACCCCACCCGTCACCCGCCCCCCCAGTCCGACTCCTGGTCTCAGCTATAGAAGTCTGACCTTGGAATTCCGAAAGGTGCTTATCCCATTTTCGCCATGGCTTCAGAGCACGGATTAAGATTGTACAACTATTTTTAAAGCATCTAATTCAATAATTTACACCTAAAAAGAAGGATCACATGTCAATACATAATTAAGTTAATATCACATATATGTCTACATCTATGCGGAGAGAAACAGGGCTATGCATAAAAAGATAAGGCTATGTCATGTATATTTGGTATTTGGAATAAATGTTATTTTAATAGCACAAGCTTAAAGTTATTGTGTGTGTGAGAAATCAGTGTAGAACTGATTTGCTTTGTAATAAAAGGAGTGGATCTGGACTGTGTTGATATTTAATGTCGTTATATTTTAATTAAAACAATTTGAGCATGTCTTTGTGTTTAGTGAAGGGAATAACCACAGCGTTCGGATGAACAGGGGTTGCGTCCTGCACAGCGACTCCTGCTGAAAATCCCTCCCGCAGCGTGTCTCCCCCCACCCCCCCGCCCCCCGGTCAGTGACATCGCTGCGATCTCCAAGGCCAAAGCCGGTGCACGCTCGTACGAATAAACAAGCAATGTAACAAGTAACATTTCCCCACAGTCACCGGCCCAGCAGCCCCTATCGCTTACCAAAATGAGGAATATTCTGAAAGTGGACAAATTAGCTCTTAATTTTCTTTGACATTTGAAGACTGTTTATTATTTTTTTTTTTTTCAACTGGGTCTCATCAAAAATGAGGAGAAATAGCAAAAAGCGATAGATGCATGTGAATAGCCTGCAATGCACTGTCACAGAGGCCTTCACCTCCCTATTAGATAGAAGCCACTGATGGATACTTGAGCTTGAATGTGCCGTTATTATAGGTATTACATGAAATTGCTTGTGTTATGTGAAGGGGATTATGGAGGCTCTGGATCAATAACTGCAGAGGATGTCAGCCATGATTACAGTCCTCTGTCAGTCCCCTCCGTTACCCTGTCAGGCCTGATTTACAACACACACCGTCGCCATCATTCACATCAAATCACTCATTTCAATGGCAAATTCTATACATCTCAATTTGCTCCGAAAAGCTGATTGGTGAGAAGTAAACCTGGCACCAGTGGGATAATCTGCATGCACTTATCGCTGATGAAAAAGACCGGGGTGGGGAGGGGGGTAGGGGGCGGAACCACTACTTTTTAAGGGTTACTGAAATTTCTGCCTATTTTAGAAGGGAAAAAATGTAGTGGTCTTAACGATGATGTCAAAATGTTACATTCCAATTAAGCACCGGGGACAGAGGTCAGGAGGGGAGCTGGCAAGTGGCTGAATTTGGGGTGTTGGGGGACTCCAGAAGGATCTGGATTCCAGTTTGATTCTCTTTACATGTATAAAGTCACTTTCTTTTCCACACTCATATTTTTGTGTTTAAAATATTTCACTGTAATTGTTATTAATGCCTTTTCATTTAATGTGTCTTCTCTAATGATTTTACTTAACAGTGTGCAACATTTTTCTTTGTGTTTAGCTTTTTGCACATTTTAGCAAGAAAAATGACTGTAGCTGGTTATGCAACCCAGTGCAGCATTCGGCAGCCAAAACACAGTGAAAGTTTCAGGATTTTAATTAAACAAGTCTCCCTGTCTATAACAAAAGGAATGGTTAGTATCTTTCTCCACTGGACAATTATAAGAATATTAATTAGAACAGAAAACAACCGCTACATACCACTGCGTAGATTTGAAAAATATCAGTCCTAAAGTCTTCACGTTTCTATCAGATCTCATTTTACCAGAAGCAGGAATTCTGGTTGTTTGTAAGCTCAAAATCTGACAATATCGTCTCGTTTCTAATGATAGAATATAATGATAGATTATTTCAAGGAGAATTATTCAGGATATATAAATAGCAAATACGCACATTTTCATTTTTTTCAATTTTACTGTATCTCACTGAGTTTTTATTAATGTTCTTCAGATGCAAAATAGATGAAAAAACTATATGAAGATGTCTTTTAAGGCTTTTAATTACCACATATAAGAGTAGGGAAGCATTTTTATGTAAGAAAAGAAAGAAAAAGAAAAGAAAAAAAGAAAAGAAAAGAAAGGACTTTTTCCCAAGTAATAGAACTTTCTGGCTTCCGTATGTGAGGAAATATATCCAGGTGACACTTGGAGACGTCATTTCGTGATCTTATAAAGCGAATAGGATTTTATTTTTGTATTAATTGTGAACATACAGGGGAACAATACTTTTCATTGGAAAGTGCATTCAGTCTGAATGTGTATAGTTTTGCACAGACGGAAAAAACAGACATTATAACATACTGGATATCATATATGAAACGTGTCGATTTTTTTCTGTTTTGCTTAATGGATTCAAATTAGCACAAAGTGCACAGACTGTCAGCCGTTAGACCCCGTCACTTGGATGGCTGGCAGCCTCAAATCCACCCTCCCCCCCGTTAGCGTTCATTATCTCCTATTTGTTTCTCCTCCAGGAGCGCTGTGAACAGGAGCGCCGCTGGAGCCGGGAACCCCGGAGCACACGGGCAGCCCCGGCCCAGGCCCCCGCGCCCGCATTTATCCCCGCCGCTAGGTATTGTGTCCGCTGCGCCGCAGCCTCGTCAACACGCGTGGACGTGAATCACTGTCCGTCACCGCTGTGTGGGCTATCGTCAAACCGGGGACATAATGGGATATTTCAGATAAGAAATTAGCAGCACAGGCTTCTCCTTTGTCTCTCCCAGGGAGTTCAATAGCTAAAGCTATAGAAAGAGGCTTTGGTTACCAGAGAAACGGAGAATGCGGTCCCCAGTCTCCATGGTAAACAGGCAAGCTATTTGTTTCAGCCTTTTCAGACCTTGAACGGGCCTTAACAGTTTGACTATAATCAGGGAAGATTTACACCACCGTTTGTTACTGCTAAAAGCGGAGTGAGAACATCCAGGTCCAGCAAATAAAGGCTTGCCTTAGGGAACTCCTGTATAAATCACTGCTATTTGCGATTAATGTGTAAATATGATTGTAAAAATAATCTAAATAAACGCACATTCTAATTAAGTCATATAATTGAAATACCAGAAAGATTTATGTGATTTTTGTGAATTGCATTATTAATGTTGACTATTGTAGTTTTTCCATAATTCCAATTAACAGCATTTAAATGACATTTATAGGCCTATATGACAGCATAATTCTGATTTTACATATCGGTATAAAATAGGGTAAAGATTATTATTGCAAATGACGGATTACGCCCATTCAGTTGAAAGTGTCGCACAGCTCAAACTGAAACGTGGAATATGGCATTCAGCCGTTTACCGAGCGATGCTGCGGTAAGGTAACGGGGAAAAGGGCGGAAACTCGCCTCAATAGCCGCTGTTTGTCTCTCTGGGGAAACGGGAGCCGGTGGCTCTCATTTCACTTCAATCACGGGGAGAAACAGCAAAATTGCGCAGCGCACAAAGACAGTAGTGCCGTAATTTGGGGATCGCCAAACCCTGCAATAATATTACCGAAATTACCGGCGTGTACAGTAAGTAATAAAACGACCTAAATTACCGGTGTGTTCAGACAGTGCTGCCTACACTAACGTCCTAGGCTACCGTAGGCAGCGGACCCGATACCAGCCGTTATGGCACCTCTGCTTTCTGTCTTACGTTCCTCTTTCGTCGTTTTTTCCCTTTTATTTGTGCACCCAAAATCTCTTTTTCTGTTGAATGAGGAATGAATTTGGTATGCCTAATGCCGTATTATTTTTGTACAGGCCTAGTAAAAATATGTTAAATATGTTGCGCTCAAGAAAAATAAAATTCAGCAAACGGACGTAAAAATCAGACCACAAGAATGAAATATCCAAAGGGTATTGTCTTCGATTACTGACTTACCCTCCTGAGAACCACGCCAAAACAGGCTAATTATCCTGTGGCCTGTTTATATAATATTGAATATAATTAAATTAGGCTACACAACACAGACATAGCATCCAGTGCTCTGAATAGCAAAACAACGTTTTAATGGAAGATTTAATTTGTTATTTTTTTCTGAAAATTAAACAGATAATTTTTCTAAAGAATTAATGAAGGAGAGTTAGCGCGTTTACTTAGGAAGAGCTAAATGTCTAATTTGATAATGAAAACGGTAACAAGTCCGCTAACAGCCAGCGGGTCCGGTATCGAAGCAGAGCCCAATTTAAAAAAGGAAGACAGAGTACAAAAGTCCAATACAATCAAAATTAAAATAAGGATAAAAACTATTTGGATTTATGAATATAAAATAGTCCGTTTTCCAGCGCCCGGACTGTTTGCTATATTCAGACTGGCTGGATGAAACTAATTATAACTGGCATCTATAACATTTCTAATTAAAACATAATCTGAGAATGAATGACAATTAGATTTTTGTGAAAAAATGAAAAATGAAAACGAACGAAAGAAAAAAGTCTGTGAAGAAGAATTAATTAACTCTCTGTTGGCTGTTTTCATTTAATAAATGCTGTACATGGGATTCTGATTATTTGGTAAACGTACATAACGCAGGGTGGAACTGAGTTCCTAATCAAAATCATATCGACATTCGCAGTCGGTGGAGGATGTATATAAGTTGCCCTCCGAGCCCAACCTAGAGACAGGGCTGTGGATATAATATCTGGCACAAGGAAATAAGCGGCTCAGAAACACGTGTTTTCAGGAAGGCAGGCACGACTCCGGTGGCTAATGGAGTTCGTCTCCGCACTGAACAGAGGAAATAAATAAAGAATTGCTTTCTGACTCATGGAGGGTCCCTTTACAGAGGATGGCTCTCGAAAGCCAGCGATGTCGCGGAGAAATGCAAGCCCTGCAAAACTCCGTCTACTTAAACTGGAGCAAAGACAGGGCGATTCTCACACAAATAAACAATCCCAGAGGCTCGAGTTGCAAGCTCGCTTTGGGTGTCTGCCATGGCGTCTTCAGATGGGCCACTATCAGCTTCGCCTTTTCCTGGACGACCTTGAAAACTTTTGTTTTCACATTTTTTGTTATCTAAGTCAGTCCATTAATCACAGAAAATTAAAATGAATAAAATGCCCGTCTTCTGTCGTGTTCAACTGTCACCTGACATTAATTTTTAAATATTGAAATACTAAAAATACCGTATTACAGATAATAAAACAGACTCTACCAATGCAGAAACACAAACAAATTATGTTTTAATCTCATCTTATCCAACGCATTCAATATTGCGTTTATCTGGTCACCAGAGTGTTCAAATGCTTGACATGTCAGTGCAGTTGAATGGAGCCTGGTCAAGCGTTTGTATCCCTACAGAAGTCTCAGGTCCGCTATAAGAGCCGACCGAGTCTCAGGGCCGTTTGACGGGAGACCTCAAGACCCTAATCGGTGTACAGAATCCACAGTTAGAATTCTAATACTGCTTTATATCCGGCCTCTTTCAGCTTGGATTTTCGGGTTTTAAAACCAAAGGGAATTGAGAATGAGCTCATGCAGCATCAGCGTGTCTTAGCTTTTAAGCCAAGGGTTTTGGAAGACATGAGTGGGAGTTTAGGTTGCGTTTCTTTAAAAAAAAAAAAAAAAAAACGTTCTTGGTCTAAGACATGAGGTTTCAGTAATAAAGCTGAGCAGAAGATTAGGCAGCACTGCCCCATTCACATAAATAATGCTTTTCTTGAAATTTTCTCACTAAGGGACGGTAGTGATTAAACACATTTGGGGTTTATCATTATTCACGTCAAAAAATATATTCTTCAATATTTGCATTATTTCATACAATTACATTCAGTCTTTAATTAAGGGTCCTTTTTGGACTTATGTATCGAAACCCATATAAGATATAAAGCATAATGCAGTATTAAGTGACACTGAAAGAAGACAAAAGACATACAAAGAATGAAGGTCATCAAAAAGCTTGTGAACTGTCCTGTTCTGCTTTAAAGACACTCGCACTGTATGTTGCAGTTCTCAGGGAAAAGGCTTAACCAGACGACCACAGTTAACCAGAGTCAAAAGTTTGGCCTACCCTAACAAGGGAGAATCTGAAAGCTGGTTGAGACAAGTGATAAGCAGATATAAAAAGACAATTCCTGCAGATAATGATCCCATGTGCTGATGACAGAGTATAAGTTTTAATGTTAGAAGTGTATCTGTGATTTGTGTCAAATGAGAGCAGCACTAAGGATGCCAAGGCGTTCAGAGGTTCATCCTGTTTATGACGGAGGGCAGAGCTGTGGAATAGTTAAGGTTTATATTCAAATTACTGCTGAGTCTCCCTGTTCGAGAGCAAAGTGGTGCTTCTCTTTGTAACACACTGCTTACAGACCATGTTATCTTTTTACATGATTTTTTTAAAGCGCGCTGTTCCAAAACTAAAGAAAACAAATGCTTTGTTTCACTTTAATCACTTCTGCCGTTTTGGGTTTTGCTCGAGTCCTGCAGAGGATTGGGCATCTACAACACTGAGATTTACCACCAGTTACATGGTATGGCGGCCACCTACGGTATGCAAAGGAAAAACACAATGGTGATGAGTACAATTGTGAAGCACAGATACAGATTAGCCCATCAGGGTCTTTATGTTCCATCTGCACGTTACGTTGGGCGCATGAAAATCCATCACGTGCTGGACCACCACAGAGGTGCTTTCAGGATCCTGCGTTCGTTGGTTTCTGTATATTAACCGTGCCGTTGGAACAAAGATGGAGATAGAGAAAACGTGGTGGGCTGACACCACTGCGAGGCTCAGTCTCAGCAGGACAGATCCAACACCAGTGGAGGGTTTATTGGCAAGCTCTCATAAGTCTTCCCATGTAGCTCTGGTGGTAAAATTCTTTAGAAACACATTTTTGGTCGGCTAGTGATCCGTGGGTTATTTTACCATTGGGTGCCATTGACTTGTGACCAGGAAGGGCTGTGCCCAGTCTTGGCACTATACTCTAGAAGCGTTTTACAATGCCATTTACGAACAAGGTCATCATGAAGCCAGGGATGGGTCTGCTCATCGCTGCCCCCGGGGTCCTCAAGTGAGTCGGTCATTCTGTGAGTGCATCTGTACATGTGTCCTGGTAGGAAAACCCACCGGCATAATGGAGACAGCGTCGGGGCAGACAAAAGCCTTCATCGCCAAGATGCAGAAAGCGAGAGAGATGGACCTGCTTGATAAACTTGCATGAGTCATTTAAACTGGACCGTGACTCAGGCATCCTGCAGGCCAATATGAACTTACACTTTCTACTAGATGGGTTGTCACTGTAAACAGGCAAGAAGCGCCAGTGAGAGACTGCTTTCACACTATTGCACCAAGTGGTACTAGAATCAGGCCGTCCGGCTTAGCGACAGGAACCTTGACTGGGGCAGTTAACTCTAAGGTAGTGCCAATGATCACAGGACTGGTCCAGATAAAATTATAAGTTACTGTTACACTAACGAATCTCCGAGAACTGTATTGAACAATAAAAACAGAAAATGCACAAATGCTAGTTATTTTTACAGGTAATTTAAAAATAACTTTCCATAGCTAAGAAGCGCTACATTTTTAATTCAGAAATATAATACCCAGCTAGCAGAGGAGATCTGAGGACTATATGTGCCACGGGAGAAATCTCTGTTTTCCAGCATTTCATGAAAGCTGCTGTTTTTGATTTTGTTATTATTTTGACTATGTTAGACAAATTATAGCATGCAATAGCAGAGGAGCCTGGGTGAGGGCACTCTCGGGGTTTGACAGTTCCCAGTGTGCAGGAAGGCTGTGGACTGCACAGTATACAAAGACCATAAGGGGAACACAGACCATTGACTTTGTACACCTTTTTTTAGTGTGCCTGGACAAATTTACTTAACCACCTCCAGGGGTAAGGCAAACTACAATGAATGACATAGGGTTGGCCAGGCATGAACCCACAACCTTCTGGTATAAGTATCTGAAACAATATGGGGTCAGAACCTGGGATTTAGAGGGTTAAATTGAATAAACAATGCCAAATAGGAGGTTGAAATGCTAGCAATATGAGTTGGCAGCAGAGGTTCGGGCCGCAGATATGAAGCCGTGTTGAAGGGATTAAGAATTCCTATCACTGCTCTGTATCTGATACAGGCATGAGCCAGGCTCAGATCCTCTCCTTTGTGTGCCGGTAGATCACAGAGGCGCTTTACAGAGGATGGGAGGGGCCTTAATAACAGACCCGCTTCCATTTGTCCTTGATCATTTCCTGACTACTGTCCCTCAGAGTACGACTGAAGTGCAGATCAGGTATCAAACCCCACTGTGGGGATGCTTAACCACAAATGGTACAACTGATTATAAAAAAAGGTCCATTATCAAAAATTTAAGACAAACATATTTCAATATGAGGAGAAGTTGCCCTTTAAGTGAGTCAGGGTTCTACTGTGACTCTGAGTCATTTGTAAAGACTCTCAGTTTGATGGGAGGTGCTTGTCGCTGCTAAGGCAGGCTTGACCAACGAGTTGAATTCCGCGTTGCTCAAAAACCCACCAAACAACTTATAAAAACAGTTTATCCATGATAATTTATTTTTTTAAATTTTAGACATTTCAATTATTTTCTTAATATCTTGCATTACATTACAATGAAGAGGCAACCAAATGGCTAATAGTAATCCTCTCTCAAGATTGCCCCCCCACACATACACCCATTAAACCAATAATTGCATTTCGTGAATATTAAAAAATAAGACAATCTTGACAAGAAAGAAAATTAACTAGAACAGCCCTGATGCTCACGCGTTTGAATCCCAGCAGGTGCCCTTTCAGTCCAGATGCAAGGCTCATCTTCCACAGCAGGTGCACAGAGCGCCCCCTATTGAGCATTCCTCCAAATGCTCCAGACTCCTGCGGGTCATCTGAACGCAAAGCATATCCACCGTCAACAGTGTATGTCTGCTTCACTTCTCCGAAGGCTTTTGGGAATTATTTGTAGGTTACTATGATTACAGACAGATGTTATTACAGATACTTACAGTATTCAAGACATTTATAATCACCTAACCAGAGCCACAGAGCGGACATCTTTTTAACTGGCTAACATAGTGCCCATATCATTCTCATGCTCAAACTACATTAACTTCAAAGCGACTTTTGAAGCGACCAATTAGAGGCCGCCGAGATTTTGGGACCCAAAAGAACCGACTCTGAAAGGGCACTGGATGAAAACGGGGAATCGGCATGCCGGACAGGCAGGCGGGGGCCCCTCTGGAGGTTACTCCAGGCCAGGAGAGATGCCGGTCGGCAAGGGGAGGGGGGACAGTGCGATAAGGCCATGCTTTCCAGCTCCCCTGTGATTGTAGCCTCGTTTCAGAGATCACCCGGTCCAAAACCGAGCACCCTTTGTGCCGCAGGAACACCGACTGGGCCGCCAGCGCCTCTACCGCCATAAATAATTCAATGTGCTGCCGCAGGTCTCACGCCACGGCGGATCTGAGGCTCCTCCACTGATACTGCTGCCTCTGAAATACCACAGGAACAGTGAGCGTGCATCTGTGATTAGGAAATGGTGCTACAGAATAGGAATTGTATATAAAGTGGCCTGAAGGATGGAGGGAGAAGCGACGGAATAGGAGAAAAGTTAACTCCAAGCTGGCTGGGAAGAAGGCAAAGGATGGATTATGGAAAAGTAGCATGAGGGAGCATGTGAGGGATGGAATCGCCTCGTGTTGATATGTATTCCAGAGCAATTCATGTTGTTTGTAAGTTTTTTTTTTTGCCTGGGAAATACAGATGTCGCTTCTTTTACCACCACCCCCCCCACCCCCATTTCTTTCTGGAAATCCTTTCCTGGAGTTTTGGCAAGCTAATTAACCCAGAAGCACTGGAGTAATGAGTTCCCTCTGGTGGCTCTGCCGCTTAAAAGGGGAGCGATGGCCGGAGATCCTCCCAGGCCATATCGTCGGGACACTGTCAGCGCAAACAATGGCCTTATCGGGCTCCTTTTGAAGCCACCTGATTAGCTGGGAAAAAAATGGGGAGAGGAAGAAAAGGGCATGTCCTTGCATGGGCCCCGTAAATGTCACCGAAAGGCCAGGGGACGACCAAGGTCCGCAGGAGCGTCAGCATATCTTACAAACAGGCCACGGCTGGACAATTCCAGGGCAGTGCCCATCCCCTACCCCCCCACCCCCGCAGGTGATGCCTGCGCCCCCCTAACCAGCTTGGGATGCCTCTTGCCTCAAAACCCCAAAGACCGAGATCGAAGATTGGGGACGAATATGAGGGACGAAGTTAGAGGAACAAGGCCACGTGGAACACAGTGGGCTGCACTTTTCCATATGCTGGCGCAATCAGATTCAGCAGGACGGCGCAGGAATCCTGGGAAGTGTGATGCTTGGCTTAACACAGCCTTTTGGGGGCGCTGGACCAGGAAGAAGATCATTGGAGCAGAGCACTGTACTCACGTCGAGCTACTGATTAGTCGTTTTAACCACTAGAGGTTTTTAAGCTGTCATGTTGGGTATGAGGGCTTGGGATTACTGTGCCAGATGCCATCAGTGCCACAGTAGCCTTCTTAGGGCATCAGAGGGTGAGCAGAAGAGGTGATTGCGCAGTGGAAAGGCGCTATATACTGTGAACGTGGCATATGCAAGGAGTCTGAAGACTTTTCTTTCAACTCCCCTCCATTAACATCAGTCAACAAGGTTAGGCAGAATATGTTAAACACATCTTTTATAGTAATCATGATTTTATATTATAACTATTATAATTAGCAGTGTTGGAGTGCTTTAATATCTAGCATTATGTGTAATGTATATTTACTTATTAATCACATTAATTGATAGCCAGCTATAAATTGGTAATGTTTTTATTGTGTGTGTAATACCTGGTCGTAACACAGGTGGGAGAGAAGAGAGAACTGCATTATTGATGTTCTGCAACAGCACCAGAAGCTTGAGCTCTCAAGAACCCTCCAAAAATAAATGCAAGCGGTCGCAGGCAGAAACAAAATCAGAGGATTTTGGCTCTGGAAGCTGATTGGACAATGCGGGAAACATCTGCAGATGCTCGATTTTACATGTCAAAGAGAGAGAGAGAGAGAGAGAGCAGGGTGAGGTGAGGGTGCTGTTGAATCCAGGAAGTAGGCCAATGCCGTCAGGTTTCAGACGACAGTGCAGACAGTCAAAACCAGGAATCGAAGTCTTTTTGGGGTTGGGGGAATAACATTGTAAAGCCAAAATGCAGAGCTTGATTCCTGACAGCAAAAGTGATAGATTTTTGGCAGAACATCCTAATGCATTGTCCTCATAAAAAGATGCCGGATTCTTTCTCATGTTTTTCACCTTGTTTTTAAACACATCTGCAAAATTGTCACTAAAGATAAAGGAGAAATCATAAACAGTGCTATTATGAAGATAAATTCCTGGCAAAGAAAAAGAAAAGGTCAGGCCTTATCTCAGCCAAGATCAGCTGGTTGGTTTGACCCAAACGTCTCCTGGTGCAGAATAGCGGACAGGGAGCCACACTGTGCGTGCTTTCCCTTTTCAGGAAATACAGGAAGGGGCGCGACACAAAAACAGAATGAAAAAAGAAATTGTATAAAAAAATTATGAGATGCCACAATTAGGTTTACTGGGGACCAAAGTGAAACACAAAACGACAATTTAAACTATTTCTGGAAATGAAAGACAGATGGAATGAACCAATAGGAAACCCCGAACAGCATGGTGGCCCTGCCCCCCATCCCGCACGCACACACGCACGCACGCACACACACACACACACACACACACACGCTGGGATACTCTGCTTTCTAGAGAAACACCAAGACTGTCCTCAGAGGCCCCCAAAGGCTGGTCGCCTATATGGAGAATTTTCTCTGATTGAATTTGTACACAAATATTTTTATTCACCCTCTTGTTAGACACTTGTTAGTAAACGCCAGAAAGCTTTCAGGTTTACCCATATATCCAGTCCCAATAGGAGCTATTCTGGTCCAGGTAGGAGATGCTACCATTCAATGCAAAGAGATGAAAGCAGCCTTCTTTAACGGAATGATGCTGTGGACCTAAGCGATATCCCATTAGCCCGACAGGCTAAAGCTGAGCCAAGTTCAGACAGAGGGCCAGCTTTCACTTTCAGCCAGTCCATTTCTCCTATGGCATTTAATAGGTTCTTCAAGAGAGAGATGAAAGTGGCAAGGCCCTAGTGAGACATCTATCCAACACGGGGGATCAAACGTATTTCCGACCGCCCCTTTAAGGGCTGACCCGGCCCTTTAAGGACTGACCCTCTGCAAGAAACAGGCCTGTAGCCATTTAGCTTTTGTGCAGAGCCGAGGCCACAGTATGGGAGGGGTGGGGTGCAGGGACCAGAATTCCGAGGCAAGTACACTCTGGGGCAGAATTGAAAACACGCTGTTGAGTAAAGTAGTGGGGGAAAGGTTTGAACTGCTTTGGAGGGTTCAGGGGGGAGGGTTTTTTTGGTTGGGGGAAACTGTTTACTTCAGCAGCTATTGTGAAACAAAACGGCCCCTCTCTAGGCAACGGGCCACCCACAGGAGGGGACAGTAGACAAAGATGTCTCTGTCTGCCCTTTCACCGCCGTGCAGCTCTTCAAGTAGCCTGGCCACGCTGGGACCCCGTGAGTTCACTGTTGCACACACCACACTGCTAATTACTCCTCAGATTAGGGAGCCAATTATCGTCGCACTTGTGCTAATTAGAAATTATTTAAAGCATTTCTCAATTAGTCTTTACATGCTCGCCTGGATAGGAAGCCTCATTAAATCAACTGTTTACAACGAAGGCTAGCAGGGAGTATGTGTGGGCCTGAGCCGGTAGCTAAAGCGCGGCCCCAGAGCCACACCGTGCTGTGGCACAGTTAATAACAGTTAAAAAGGAAATTCATTTCCTCATGTCGCCGCCCTGCTGGCCGTCACCGGGTCTACATGGCAGTTAAGGATGTTTTCCTTCATTTGTGCCAGTTTCCTTTACAGCTGTACAGATTTTCCATTTTTTTGGCGAACCTCTCTTCCGCCCTCATGCAGCAGGTGGTCCCCCTGGCGGAGAGCCCGAGTGGCGAGTGGAAGCCTGGGTTTTTCGGTGGGGGTGGCGGGGAAGGGGGGGACGTGCCCGCCACTGCTGCCACCAGCCCCTCCGCCATGCCACCGGGGCATGTCCTTCTGCCAGCCATCCGCCTGCCTGCTGACTCCCCACCCCCCCCCCCAAAACCCCACCCCCATCCCCCGCGCGCGGGACGAGC
>JAAGVU020000076.1:163276-178276 GCA_011763525.2 Mormyrus iriodes | reverse complement strand
CACTGTCGTTTCAGCGTCGTACACATCGGACGCCAGTAGGGGGCGATGATGTAGCAGGCCGTGAGGAAACACTGACACCGTTTTCGGAAAGGTGCACATTCATACGGGGGTGTCGAAGGAAAGGCAGAGCGGGACCCACAGGGTGAAATAGCAGCCTTGCTAGGGTACGAGACCAATAGAGTGGCTGACAGCTGTCCCCACTGGCGGCTCGTGACACTTCCCCCCCCTTCAGTTTCCAAAATACGGGGAGAAGCCCAGCTACAGTACAGTCACATCTGTGGGAACGTCATGGACAAAAAAATGTGAGGAATGTCGCTCAACAACTAGAGCATTGTACTAACAATGCAAAGGTTGTGGGTTTGAATCCCAGGGAGCAAATAAAATATAACCCTTCACTCTAGCGCAAGTCGCGTTGGGTAAAAGCATAAAAGCATCAGCTAAAAGATGTTCTAGCAGATTCTTCCAGAGTGACCTGCACCCCAGCACTTACATACAGCTCAAAAGCAGGCTGAGGAGCCTCATTCGCTAGAGGCCTAGTTAGCATGAACGTTTACAAGCTGTCATTGATTTTTTTTCATATGCCAGGGATGGGGGGCAGGGAGCTGATTGTCATAAGGGGGCATCCCGCTGCGAAGGCTTTCTCTCGGCGGGATTAGTTTAATCATTTTAATTAATTTTTAATGAGACAACGGTAAACCAATCATGTGATGCATTTAACGGCGACGTCGTGGTCTGCGGGGCTCCCGGGAAGCGGTCTTCAGTAAACAAAGGACAGCCTTCTCTAGATAGACACCATGGCTCGTTCATCAGCCAGCGAAATATGAAGAAGGCTGATTTTTTTTCACGGCCAATCACGATGTTTTCAGTATTATCAGGGCATATTTACCTTAAACAGTGAAATGATCTCGATCACTCCAGGAAGCAAGGAAGTGAGTGTCTCAAGGGTGACAGCAAAGTGACGGTTAAAGAAACAGTAGCTCTGGCCAGAGTTGCCTGGAACGGAACCTGCTGTTGTACCTTTTGGTGATTTTCTCGATTAAAATCTGTAAAAAATGAGTAACGCTGCACGAAAGCTGCTTTGGGGTGAAGGTGGCCCTAAGCATCACATCCTATGAGCCAGAGGGAGACAGCCCCCCCCATTCAAGGTCAGTCTGCCTCAGTAAGCCAGAGAAAAGGTGCAGTAATAAAAGAGCCCTGATTAGCCCGGAATTCCCGAGGGCTTCCCACGTGACCCTCGGCCCCATTCTTTACCTATGAGCCCACGGGACGGTGGGAGATGGATCTTTTTCACCAGCAAACAATTAGCCCGTCACTGTGACATTGGCCCCCGCCTGCAGCGGGACCGCTTAAGTTTCCCAGAGCTCCCCCCAGCACACAGGATGGAAAAGAGACCGCTTCTGTGCACCAGGTAAAACCCACATCGCAGGGTGGCACTGACAACGTGTCGCCAGAAGGTTGCTGGTTCATATCTGGTGTGGAGCCTTGATGTAGTGCCCTTGAGTGAGGTATTTAACTCTGAATTGTTTCTCTAAAATGCCCAGCTGTATAAGTGTAAGCTGCTTAGAACACAAACTGGTGACGATTTACTGGGATCAGAACAATTGGACCATAATGGCCAAAATGAGGCCTTGCTTTGAATATTTATTCATTGTGTCAATTCACCCACATCCCAGTTAACTGTTCTGACCAGAATATTTCACAAACAGGAAGTGGGCAACACATCAGACATCCAGGAAGTCCACGAGAAGGTCAGACAGGGCTACTGGGAACAGCTGGGAATTACGTCAGGATCCTAAATTGGCATACAGACGTGACAGAAAATGTCTGAGGTTCCCATCTGGTGCAGCGGAATATTTATAAACTCCATATGAAATCAGGACACGGAGCCACGAGTTAAAGACAAAATAAGAAATAAGAAAAAAGTCCACTTTGAATATCCTCCCCCTATTGGTTAAATGGAATAAGGACGACCCCGGTGTCTTGCGAATTTACACAAGAGGGATTATCACTTTAATCTCCCGCTACCCGGGCAAAACATCCAGTGACGTTCCACACAGTGTGTATTTTTAGCCCCTAAATTCTCCCGGTGGAGTGGAGTGGAGTGGAACCCCTCCCCCTGCCCCCCAGTTCACCATGGGTGCTCAGGGTATACTGCAGAAGAGACTCGGTGCTGGGGTAGCAAACCAGCCTCCCCAGGACTGAGAGGATTAGCCAGTCTGTCTCCCTGCAGTATCAGCTACTTACCCCGTGATGTTTGCTCTGATATCGATAACATGACATCCTGATCTCATTACATGCCAATAAACACTGTTTTTTCCCTCACAGGTCTGCAACACCCCGAGGAGGTGGGGGGTTGGGGGTGGATTAAACCCACAATGTAGCACACCACAAAAGTCCAGAGGAGGTTCTCAGTCTTTACAGTGTGGTTGTTGAACGCAGCTGGCCCAGACTGTTTATAATACAGTCCAGGTTCCAGATGTCATTGGTCCAAGATCCTCCTGACTGACACAGCTCAAACATATCAAAGTATTCAACCATCCACCCATTTTCCAAATCTAATATCCAGTACTGGGTCACATTGAGCCTGGAGTCCATCCCAGGAACCACAGAACAGAGTCTGAGTAATACCCAGGATGGGATTCTGCTCCATGACAGGTACATAATTTGACTGCTGAATCCTAAAGTTTTAGACTTCCAGGCAGATGGTAACGGGGGATTATGGGTTTGTTTCTAAATTTGTGCCACATACCACAGTTGGACTCATCTGACTGTAAGGCTGATTTATATTTCTGCATCAATGGCGTAAACAGCCATTGCAACTATATAGCATCCCGCAGTCCCCTACAATTCTGATTGGCCTGCTTGGTAAATACGTACCTCCTATGGTGCATTTTCGTCCTTATTCCTGTTACTGGCAGCAGTGATAAGTTCAGATCCAGAAAGTACAAATCCAGACCGAGGTTTTGTTTCAACCAACGAACTGAGCACACTGTGATTGTGACTCTTTATGGTCACTGGTTGGCTGAAACAAGACCTCGGTCTAGATTTGTATTTTCTGAACCTGAACTTTCCACCTCTGGTTACTGGAAGTAAACAGGGGCCAAACTGAGGAGAGACTGATCAAGGAATGAATGGATAAAAAGGTGAATAAATGTGAGGGATGAATATGTTCACCTAGCAAGAGGTTCCTGCGAGACAACAACTATCACAATCTGATGCTTTTCTCTCCTGATTGACACTGCATGGGAAACGCAAAGAGACGCTTTGCTTGCGTGCTACAAACACCACCAGCTAGTGTTCAGGCGTGTGTCTGACAAGACACAGAAGTATGCTTCAGTATAAATGGTGTAGCCTGTGGCATAAGCTTGACGCAAAAGTACAATACTGTGCAAAATTCTTAGGCAGTCAGGGAAAATGAAGTCACTGGGATTCATGGCTGGTGCAAGACTGATATTCTAATATGATGTCTTTCAAAATGTGTCAGCTTAAAAGTTTAAAAACCTCTGCTCAAGTCACCCCAATATTTGCAGCAACTATCCAATATGCCCATGAATTGTTTGACTTGACCACTAGCATGTATGATTAATCAATGCCTCACTGAGCCTAACATCCATTTTCTATACCCACTTACTAAACTAATTAAAATAATTCATTAAAAGAGCTGCCAGTAAAATATAATGAATACACACAATGGTGCCCCCTGAGGAGAGGTTTGGGAAGTGAAGCGATGTTCGTTCAACCATCCAACAAGGTATCAGTAACTTTTTGAGGAACAGAAGAAATTCTTGGTAGTTTTCATTGTGTTACTCTTAATATGCATATATTGTGATGTTAAATTGTTTTTTGTATGAGCAAATATACACTTAGTACCCAGATAAATAGTTTTGAAGATTTGCTTTGACTGCCTAAGACTTTTGCACAGTACTGCATAGAACAAGCAGGTATAGAGGATGGATGGATGGATGGATGGATGGATGAGCATTTACATGTCAGGGAGGTACCAGAGCAATTCAGAAACGGACTACCCTGTGTGCATTTGTGTTGTGAATTGTTAATATTCTTGCCATGGTAAGATCATTAGGTTATTGTATTAAAACCATTAAAATGTAAGGCAAAACTGAAATGAATTATGTGCAATAATCCAGCATTGGGAGGTTTTGAAACCTATGGTAAGCAGGACTGCAGCACACTGTCAGTCACCATGCGTAATGCAAACCCATCCACTATAGAGCCAGCAGGGTCAGAGTAACTGTGCCTTGAGTTCACAATTATTCACGTTTATACGTTATGGACAGAAGACTGGACACTGTACTCTTTCCCTCACAGCTAGCAACGTTTCTCACCCTGAACAATCGCTGTCATATTAGTATAATTCGAAGGCCCTTCCTCCTCACCTCGCAATGAATCCCAATCACAGAAAACAAAACAGCATGAATGTCGCTGTTGTTTACACGGGTCATACACTGAGCCAGGGGCTCCCAAGCCCAGATAATTTCCCAATGATCACTGAAGGGCAAAACAGCCTTAATTCCACTGGTGGCTTTGATTGTGATTTAGATGAGAGCTCATAATTAATCTAATGGCTTCTGACGATCCCAGGATGCAAAACTGAGAGCCACAGCGGCTCATGTAAGGAAAGGAAGCTGGGAAAGTCTCTCTCTGTCTCTCTCTCTCTCTCTCTCTCTCTCTCTCTCTCTCTCTCTCTCTCTCTCTCCTTCTCTATCACTACTTCACTGCTACCCTTCTACTGGAATAAGACACCAGGCACTATATTTGGTAAGTCCATCCCAACTTATACTGAAGCCTGCCCATCCATCCACCCATCCATCCATCTTCCGTAACTGCTGATCCTATTCAGGATGGGGGGGGGGGGGGTCTGGAGGCTACAGGCACAAGGCAAGGAATAACCCAGGACGGGGCACCGACCCATCACAGGGCAAAGGCATACACCATTCTACTGAAACATCCAAGTGTTATCATTAATAATCAAGTACCATCATCTTCTATAATTCCATACTAGTTTTTTCATAGTAATTGTACGGGGAAAAAAAACATGGATCCTAAACCAATCTGGTCTTTAAAAGATGTGGCTAGTACTCCCTTAAAACAGTGGCTCTGTGTCACTAGTGAAGATCTTTATCATGAAAATCCATGCTTCAGTCAAACGGACCAGGGTGGGGGTGGTTGGGGGGATAATATCAGATTAAAAGTGAAGCCGTAAGCCCACCCCATACCGGTGCCTTTCATGTCACTGTGTAACTGTACCTGGGGAGTCCTCCACGTTACACAGTAACCCAACTCGCTTGAGCGCCTCCAGGTACCAGCCGTCTTTAAGACGCTAACAGGCAGTGTCACATGACGACCTAACGATCTGAAGTCAACTACGATGCAGTGGACTTTGATGTTTGTCTTGATGGAGGATGCTGATATGGTGATGGCGGAAGGGGGGGGGGGTTAAACTGACAGGCTTTGAAGTGACTGAAAGCATAGAGATCCATGGACTCATGAAGAGCATAATGACACCAAAACAGCAAGTTTGTCCAGTAAGAGATAAACATGCTATATATTATAATGAAATGGGAAGTTTGATCTGCTACTATCTTCAAAGGAGCTTTTTTAGATTAGCAAGGTGACCTCCAGATACCAGTCACATATCCTCATCCAGTTGAGTTCCACACAACCAGTAGGTCAGAATGAATCAGGATTGCTTCCTTTTGACCAAGCAGGGCCGCTGTCACCGGCTGCATGACTGTGATGAAACATCGCCATCTGGACAGACCCACTGAGCCTAATCCTCCAGGTGGAACCGGAACATGCACATTCGTCTCCCTTTTTCACAAAGCAGTCCAGCTAGGGATGATGTCAACCGAGCCATGAGTGGAAGATTACCTGTAATTAGATTTATCCCCTAGTGAGCTCGAATAGGATTCTCCAAAAGCTGCCTACAGGTAGCTACACCTGCGATCTGGTGGTTCCTCATACCGAATCACCCCATGATCAGCCTGGCCAGGCTTCCATGTGGATAACATGGCCAGCGCGGTCACCATGGAAACAACGGTCAGCGTCAACACTTGTTCTGCCAGTGTTGTGGTTCCCCATCATGCTCTAGAGTTTAGCATGTCTAGAAAATCCTAGTTTATTAGTTCTTACGGTAAAACACCGTGGCAACAAGACTGTGCAGATCACTGACAATGGAACAAAGGTGCGTGTCCACGTTGTGCAGCTGTATTCATTAGTGCTAATGGGAAACATCTTATCTAACGTCTTATATAACATTATAGCATAATGATAATGACAACAGTGGTTCACAAATCTAAGAGCAGCATGCACAGGGTGAACAGCACACAACTCAGCCTGAACAAAGACACCTCCATCCCAACCAACTCCATTGGTTTCATTGTTATACTTCAAGTATGCAAAACTCTTGCGTGCTTGATTACACAGAGTACAATTAGCCAAGGACTGTTTTTTTCTTGGGTGGGGCCGATAGTCCATTGTCTTATGTCCACCCCCAGCTGCTGGTTCAAGATTGAGTCTTACTGCTGTGAAGCACATCAATCCCCCACCCCCACCACCATGTTCCAGGGTTTTTGTACCATCAGACCAATGTGCCATCATCACCCTGCCAAATATTAGAGCTTGTCGCTTCCCCCAGATAGAATTAAGGAACGGGTAGAAGGGCTGAATCTCTTCCATAAAATGTCAAACCATGTCGGAATCCACACGATAAAAAAAAAAAAGATTAAAGAAAGCCAAAGAAAAAAAGAAATTGTCACATCATGAAAAAACAGCAATGAAAGTCAGGCATGTGGGCTGGGACGAGAGCTACGATTCCGGTTCGGAGAAGATTTGGGCCCTAATCGGCCCTCCGGCGGCGGACTGGTTATGCTGGGAAGCGAACTGGGAAGCCGACCAAGGAAATCCTGCTCCTGTGATAGGCAGATGTGGAATCTGAGTGAATGTGGGGAAAATGTAAAGTCTTTATACTCATGGCGATTAATAGGGGAGGGGCAGAGAAGATTTGGCCCTTCACCAGCTCTTCTGAGCTCTTTCTTATTTCAAAAAATTTTATTCCATTTCATTGAAACCTAGAACGAGATGGCAATGGCCATCAATGGCTCTTTCAGTTGTGACTGCATGCTACACTAGGTGAGCTTGTTAAGCACACACAGTGAGCGGGGGAACGTTCCAGAAAACACCGACATTGCTCAATTTTTACAGTCTGGTACCCATGAAGCCACAGTACAAATGACAGCTCCGTATTTATTATCTATTAAATGTGCATGGTTTTATATTTGCACAATTTATTAAACTGTACAGAAAGCTATCGAGGAAATCTAGGCGCCATCGAGCAAATTGCTCAAGTGAATTAAGAAATAAAGAATGGATTAATTAACCTCAAGCCATTTTGTAAAAAATTTTGGGAGTACAAATTTGGCATTAGAATTAATTATATGAATGAAACCTAAATTAGGCCCTCACTCTGGGCGTGTGGAGTTTGCATGTTCTCCCTGTTGTGCAAGTCTCCTGCCAGTGCTCCAGTTTCCTCTAACAGTCCAAAGACATGCAGTTAGGCTAATTGGCGACTCTAAATTGCCCGTGGAGTGCGAGTGTGTCGTGTGTGTGTTCTGCGATGGACTGGCATCCCCAGCATTGTGCCCTATGATGCCTGGGATAGGCTCCATGCCCCCTACTGCGACCCTGACCAGGATGAGGTTGGATGAAAATGTAAATTAAATTATATCTATTTTCCGCAACCGTTTATCCAGTACAGTTTAACGTAATTATACGAAATAAAAAGAATGCCATTAACTGAAAAGGCAGAGTCCCGAGTGTCACATTGGCCAGTAAACACCTCCTTCCCGTCTCACATATCAGGGCTGCCTGGTGCTTAAGGACCGAAAGTCGCCGCCCGATATGCCGCTTTCCCATTGCGCTCCAGTAGCTGAATGAGCGGAGCAGCGCTAACAACGCAAAGGTCGTGCGTTCAAATCCCACGCATTACATACAAATCGTAACCCTTCTCTCTACTGTAAGTTGGAGAAAAGCGCCAGTTAAATGAGTTATAAAAAATAAAACCTCAATGTAGTTAACATCTAGCATCCTTTTCCTACTGGGGAATTTCTCACAACAACAAAGTGACAGACCCCAAAACAGGGCGACGATGAGCCTTCCTGCATTTAAGGGCAATGACAAAACAGAAGATTGTGTTTACCTGCAGGGAAACTCAGTACCCCCCCCCCCAGTCTCGATAGGAGCACGTGCACCAAAGACCTGTCGCATTAAACTGGGATACTCCGCATGACAGCTAGACTAACAGCTTTTAACGAGGCCCCATTTTCATGTCACTTTTTCATGTGGGGATGAAAATAAATGCAAGAAAAACAGAATGTTAAAAAAAAACAGCAATAAAATAAAAGCAGGTCGCAGAAGCTGTCAGTTTAGCGAAGACATTGGGCGAAGGCAAGACGTTGCAATTATCCAGCCCTGGGAGTCGCGGCTGCAGTGCTAGATACCCACTTAAAAAATTACTCTTACCCCAACCTTGTCATCTACTGTATCCAACACCACGCTTCCCAAGGCAAGAATCTGGCCATTTTTCACCCTCTGTTATGGCCGCCGTCTCACTCCCTGACAGTTTTATTGCAGCAATTACGTCATAAATACACAAGCACATAAAAAATATTTGTTTTAAATTTTCATACGTTCCATGATGTATATGAATGCTAAAAATGTATTTTAATGATCTATGAATAAAACGCATTGTGTATTTTCCCATGAAAACAGGAAAATATTTAGAAATACTTCAGAATATTTTCACTTATTGTTGACAATGAACGTATTTCGGCTTGTGAATATAATTATGCACTTTCATGTTAATCTAAAGCTTTCGAATGAGATTTTCCTATGACGGCTGTGAACGCCTGGTCCTGAAACAAGAATGTCAGGTGTCATTTTATTTGTTTTTTAATCTTTTAGACGACAGCTCTGATTACGAAAACATCCCGCCCCGAGTCACGCTTTTATCCAGACATACAAATCTCAGCTGAAACTTACCATAACCACAGCTGTAATCTACGGAGTTTTCATGAAAACCAGCCGATTTTAAGCAATCGTTTTAAGGAACCGTCGTTATCTGTATACTTCCTATACAGCAATTTGTTGTTAATTTAGCACCAGATAATATTAAAATTATGGGAAGGATGACAATTCTTTATGGGTTTCTTGTTTGTTAGCTTATTTTTCACAAAATGAAAACCAATCAAGGATAAATTGACCCTTTGTTCCTGTCGGGTGGAGGGGCTTGGTGTCTAAATGGCCCACGCGCCGAAGGGGCTTTAATCACATTCCTTTTTTGTTTTTTGTCAAATAAAAATAGTGATCATAAATTCTTATTAATTAGGGTTCTCACTAAGGGATCATCGAAGCGTACATGATCTAAGTTTTTCACCATCGAAGATCATTACCACAAGCAAAGGAATCCCACTCATATTTAGAATAAAGGATTAATATTAAATTTTACCATCTTTATATCTTGCTTACTGAAAAGACAGCAAAGTCGTTTCTGCATTTAACTCAAGCCGCAAATATTGAATTTGCGCATAATATTATTCAACGGGCTCTTTCAAGGTTTCAATTAATTCATAAATTGGATATCTTTTTAAATGTTAATTTAGTAAAAGTTACTTAAATTGGAGCGTTTAACTTTGGCAACATTTCTGGCAAGTGAAAATATAAACACGGCTTGATCCTAGTACGTCTTAAATTTTTTAAATGTCATTTTTCATCATTTAATTGTTTAAAAACATATTTATGCCTCTATTCTAGAGCTTCTAGCAGACTGTTCCGCTTTGTGTCTTTTTCCATGTGTTTTGTCCAGTTTCTGACCCCTTGACCCCATTTAAACACAATCAGCCCGTGCGATCGGCAGCAGGGCTAATTAAGGAGAGAGCTCCGGCATCCTCCTCGTCCTTGCGAGACGGGCTTGTCCGACTCAATAAGCAGGAATCCTCACTCGGAAGCCTCTATACCGGGGCCCCGTCCGCAGGCGGCGCACCGGCGGATCACCCTCCTCTACGACATCGCTGCTTCATTGTCATGTGTGGCCCTGCGGATCAGCGCTGCACACAGCGCGCTCCAACCCGACCTGACACTGTCACACCTGAAAAGGTCCCTTTAAACAGAGACTTAACAAGATTACCTTCCTTTCTCCCCATACTTTTTTTGTAACGTTATTACCGTTTCTTTAATATTTCTGCAACAGCAGAAAAGCTTCGGGCTGCCCGCTCGGACTTAGCCACGCTAGTCCGCGGTGATTGAATACAAGTCAATGGCTGTAATATCATGGAAGAACTGCCCCACCGCCTGTCAATTTAGCGCTCCCCCCACCCCACCCCCATCCGCCACTGCTGCTAAATTACAGTCTAAAAGACAAGGAGGGGCTCGAGGGACGGTGCACAAAGGAGAGTGTAGCTGACCAGCGCTCAGGTGAAATTGAATTGGAAATCTTCCATAGCTCATTAGCATAAGAAAGGACCTCGTGGCTTTAGACAAAGGATCCCTTTTTAATGTAGAAAATCAATCTTTCTAAGGGCCGGGGCATTGTTCCCCTCGCCGTACAGGTGTTCCTTCACTGCTCCTTAATCAAAAGTGTCAAAACAAAGTTGGAGGCCATCTTCCCATCACTGCCAACGGGGTGTGTGTGCAACGCCCTCCGAGGATGAGCCTGGGCCCATCGGCTCCAAAGGAGAGATCTGTGAACAGGACCAGAAGGGTTTTGCTGACATAGAATGGGCCAGTACAGGTCTGATGTTTAGTGCCTACAGCACGGGGCAAATAGGCAGACTTGTGACTAGTTTGCAGAATAAAAGTTGGTGGCGGACTCAAAGTCTAGATTTTCAGCCTGTGCTTCACCAGCAGGGGTCCCAGTAGGTCCTTTGGTAAGAACTGGAGAGCGGTGAGTCAGTTGAAAACAACCTGTTGGTTTCAGCTGCTATTTTCACTAGGATCCCAACTACAGAGTACTGCATAAGGATCAGCTGTGGACCAGGATGCATTTCTAGAGCCAGAGGGTCTGGCCCAGGTCGATTTGAGGGCAGCCAGGCATCTGTTCCTTTTCTGTAGCCCCTCCAAAACAGAGAAGCTCTGTACTTAGAGCCTGCCCTGTAGGTGACATAGGCGATCGCTTAGGGTACCAATAGATTATGGGTCAGAAAAGAGCGAATATAAAAAATCAGAAGCAATACCTCTGGTTGCATTCTGGGAAATTAGTTATTTACTGTAGTTTTAATGTTTCAGTGCTTGCGAAACAGACGCCAGCTAGCTAGTTAGCAGCCAGATACCTTGTGCTACTGAAATGGTTTAAGTATAACTGAATTGACAAAATTTGTTTTCTGTTTCCTCGGGGAGTAGGATGCTCAGCAGAATCTTGCCTAGGGTGTCAGAACACCCTCCACTGTTCCGATCCTGGGCGGGAGCTGACAGCTTGAGTGCAAACATGGAAGATCATTTATGTGACTGATTTAGTCTGTTCATGAATTAAATCTTGTCATTTTTACAACAGCGACGTGGAATTCGCGGCAGCCGCTCAACTACTGGCTCACGGCGCATCTCTCATGCCCACTCTGGCAGGTTCTTCACAAGAACAAGAGAGAAGCTGCACCTCAGAGACACTGAAAGGTGCCCACCCATCTACCCCATCCCGGGTCACAAAGTGGCACCCCTCAGCTCCGTACTTCCGCGACCCCCATGGCATTTCACACCCCCGTGGCCGCACGTTTCCCGTGAACGTTCCGGAGGCACATCAGTGTGTTGTGGGAGACCCTACGCTACGCAGGAGAAAAGCCAGCCATGGAGGGTTTATGCAAAAACGGGCCTTGTGGGGGTTCGAAACAAGATGTAGGTGGTCATGCCCGCAGGCCCGCATTCTCCACCTACGGCATCCTCAGCCCGGACGGCTCCCGCCTTCTCCTTTGTCCGTCTCTTTCGCTCATGTCTTTACATTTTTCACACCCTCGGGCTTATCGCACCTTACAGCTGTGGAATGGAGGTTAAGTTTTGGGATTGTGGCGGCTATGCGATGCCTGGTGACGCTTACTTGAGATGAGCTGGAAAATTTAAAAAAAAAACACACACACACACAAACACAAACAGCAGGCCGTCCGGGAATTCACTCAGTGTTTCTGCGGACCTCAGCTGAATAAACATAATTCACATGCACAGCAGCTTGAATGCACAGCGAAAGTCAAGCCCATCGGAGTTCCTACGTTATTTTTCAAGCCTGTTCTGCTGGTCCAGGAGGCTCAGAGGAGCCCTCCCTCTTTTTCTAAGATGGAAATGAAACTGAAAATGGCTCTTATGATCCAAATAACATGCTGCCGTTATACTTTAATGCTCAGTTGTACCCTGAATCCTGACAGTCATACTTATCGCAGACAGAATCGCAGACGGCACTCAAACAGGTAACTTTTCCATAGTTTTTTTTTTCTCCCAGTGTCTGCTCCCGGAATCTCATACCCGGAGAGCACTGGGGTTGGACGTCATTCAGACCCAAATCATGCCCCACCACCAGCCTCCAAGTGGGATGCCGTTCCAGTTGGGAACAGCCAAGAACAATTGAGGCTGTCTTGGCACACGGCTCTACAGACGTTTCGGAGCACTCCCGCAGCCCACACCCTCCCCCTTGCTCCCCCGATGGATAAGTGTGCCATTTCGACACAGTGCATCCTCTACGGACTTACGCTCACCAGGCAGGTAACAAGAGAGGCATTCGAAAGTAAATAGCTTAAAACACAACCAATCAAAAGAGCCTCGCTGGAAAAATAAATGAAATATGTCTGTTTTTTTTGTTTTTTTTAACGTGCCATAATGATGTTGTTATTGGTGGGAAAATTGAAGTCCTGCATCCCAAAAAAAAATAATAATAAACAATCCGACCCCCATGGAGATTTCAGAGAATAACTTGTGCTTAAAGGTGTTTGTTATGATAAGGTGAGTCTCTATTTATCGGTGCACTCACAGGCGTATATTACCATAATAATGATTTAAGCTTTCTAATCCTCGCTTTTTAATGAACGTCTTCATTTTCCATAAGCGGGGAAGGACTCGACCAGCGAGTTGTTTATCCGCCCGGACAGCCACACCGTACTCCCTCCACCCAACCGATGACACTATCTGATAGGTCATTTACTCCAAAACCTCTACTACGTCCTTGGTAGAGCTGGCCAGCTCCATTCTCTTAACTTAACAACGAAGAACAAGAATACTAATTTGCTATGTCCTTCCTGGCAGGGGGGAAAAATTTTTTCAATTAATGATATAAATAAATCAATTTCTGATTGGTAAAACATGGACAAAAAATACAGTTTGGGAGTTCAACTCACTGAAAATGTAACTGGAAAAAAATGGTAGAATAATTCCTTCTTAAACTGAGTTTATGGGTGAATCTAAATACCAAGACCGCAAAGACCGTACTTGTGGTCTTGGCATGACCGCTCTTGCTAACTTGCCTTTCAAGAACGAACATGTCACGCAATGAATCATGGGACCGGTCTCGTTTGGCGAGGAGGCAGGCGATGAATCCTTGATATTTGGGGCAGGGCAAGAATGACATCTGAGGATTTTTACTGTCCTCTGTACTTCTGATCTTAGTATTGGAACTGGTCTTCAGCAATGGAAGATGACGTAAAATAGGTCCACAAAAACAAGTACAGAGAAGTATGCATAGTGAGATTCAGCCTGCATCTCCTGTGTTTTGTGCTGCGTTGTGTCGGGGCAGATGAAGCCACCATCTGGTGCGACACAGGCCCGCATACACCCCTCCCACAGGACCTGACCTCCGGAGGTTCACGTACCAACCGAATGATTAGAAAACAATTAGCAAGACAGTCTGCCCAACGGCTTTTTGAGAAAACAGCACGGGGAATAAAACTGGGCGGAGACTTTGGGGCCAGGATATAAAATGGTACTCCCTGAATTCTAATTGACAGGCCCTTGGGTGAATCTGATTCACTTTCCCACCATAAACAAAATCAGAATTAAAACAGACAAGTAAAATTTCTGCAGGGCCCGTGATCGACAGCTTTTAGGATATACGAATCCATCCAGTTTATTGAAGATTCCCAAGAGCAAAGAAACAATATGGCTTTTTATGTTTCATAAAATCCAGTAGTAATATCACATATGTGCTAAAATGTGTCACTTTGTGCTACAAAAATGTCATGTCCTTCATTTCTTCAATTCACTAACCCATATAACAAAACAAAAATACAGCAGTCACACCTTACAGAAATGCTACAATTTAACCATAATACTAAGAAACCTTTGATGTTTTCAGGCATTTTTGCAGTCTTCCGTTTCCTTATTAAATTTCCCTCACCTAGCCTACACTGTATAAGAACCTTCAATCGATTCATGGGTGTTCAATCGATTCATGGAAATTGATTTATATACATTAAACATACCTAAATGGTGCGTTTTCCGCAGCGGAAACAATGACATGAATCTCAGTATCGTCACTTGCAGTTCATACCGCTGGACCATACTCGCAGGATCAATTTGTCAGATTCAGTTGGCCTGACCAAACTACATAAACGGGTAGGATGAGAAACATGGGGTCTTCACAGGCCAGAGGTTACCTGAGGCTTTTCAACCTTGTGTAAACCTGACAGGAAAATAAACGTGGGAGGGAGGGAGGGAGGGAGAGAGAGAGAGAGAGAGAGAGAGAGAGAGAGAGAGAGAGAGAGGGAAAAAAAAATCAATCTCTGATACAAATAACGTGTGTCCCCTCATGACAGCTGTGGACATGTCTGAGACCCAATCAGGAGTGGGGGCAGCTGGTGGTGACAGGGGGGTGACATGGAGTTACTCTATGAACCCCCCCCACCCCCAACCATCACAAGCAGATGGCCCCCCCCTTCAATCCGGCCCCCCCTTTGGGGAACTGTCTGGGGAGGAGGCCGGGAGAGGGGTCAGCGATGCTAGCCTTGCCTTTTAGAGCCG
>JAAGVU020000076.1:145067-163176 GCA_011763525.2 Mormyrus iriodes | reverse complement strand
GATGAATTTCATGATTTCCAAGATTTATTTGAATGATAAATATATAACTTGGGATTTTGTAATATACCTGGAAATACGTTTCTGTGTTGTGGACTTCTGATCACGTGAATGGCCCCCCCTTTGGGGAACTGTCTGGGGAGGAGGCCGGGAGAGGGGTCAGCGATGCTAGCCTTGCCTTTTAGAGCCGTCCACAAAATATAAAATGAGCAAGAGGTAATGGTTCAAATGGTTCAAAAATGGACACTTTCTAAATCCACATTAGTTTAAGATCAATCAAATTTAGTCACTCATTAAATGTGTAATATATCTCCACATGACAAGCTGAGTCCCCTGGAGCCAAGGCTTTGCATTTTACTTGTAGTAACCCTCCACAGCACTGGTGTAACAACTAATTAGCTCTAGTCGATATTTAAAAGATGAATTCTGAGTTATTACAATCCTACTCAAAGTCGTCTACAACAACTGATAACAGTACTAACAAAACTAGCTTTGTGATTCATCTAATCTTTAATATTGTGTATATTTACATTACAAGTAAATGTAAAATAACTTGTTCAGTTTCTGTATCTAATAAAATAATCTGCTAACGAAGCTATAGGGCTACCCAGCTAACAATTTTTCGTTCTAGAAACGTTTACCCAACATTATGATTAAGATATAAAACATTCCAGTTTTCCTGATGTTCCCAGAACGTTATCCCACTACTACAACTAGGAATAATCATATAAAAGCAGATGAAGGGCCTGGTAGAGCAGTGTGTTATACTTCTGAAGTCAGGGGTTACAGGCTATGTGCTGCATTTGCAGTATACTCATATTGCACTTTCATCAAATAATAGGTTTATTATAGTGGAGGCACGGTGGTGCAATGGGTAGCTCTGTTGCCTCACCCCTCTGGGACGAGAATTCGAGTCTCCGCCATGGCTCCGTGTGTGGAGTTTGCATGTTTTCCCTGTGCCACCATAGGGTTTCCTCTGGGTACTCTGGTTTCCCCCAGCAGTTCAAAAACATGCTGAGGTTAATTGGACTTTCCAAATTGCCCATAACTGTGCCTGTGTGAGCGTGCCCTGTGATGGGTTGGCACCCCATGCTGGGTTGTTCCCTGCCTCGTGTCCATAGCCTCTGGGACAGGTTCCAGACACACACACCCCCCCCCCTCCCCCAAATAGGATAAGCAGTTACAGAGAATGGATGGATAGTTTTATAATAAAACAATATTTTAACATTAAGTTAAAAGGATGTTCGGATAATAATGTTATCATGCTAATATTGACAGAGCCTTTGTTAAAATGTAAAATGTGGAAATAACGTTCCAGTAAAAACCTTCACTGCCAACTTTGAGAAGACCTTTAAATAATGTTAGCTGAAGTTCTGGGAACTTTCCCTGTTAACTGGGTTCAGGCTGCTTTGGTTCCATTTTAAAATGCGACAAATGAACATGCAGTTTCTGTGTCTATTGAAATGTCTCCTTAACCAATAGGCAGTAAGAAAGGAAACGAATTAACTGAAGTGCCTTTCCCTGAGGCAGCCATATTGGATCTCTCCCTTAGTTCCCCAAGCTGTTCTTCAGAAGCTGTGTGACCCAAATGTGGTCCCCTCAGAAACTCGCTGACCAATGAAATAATCTGAGGTCTTCTGTATCTCTGTTGCAGAGATGCTAGAAGGAAGCCCTCTGGCCTTGTTTTTGTGCTGAGATGAAAGAGCTGGAATGTAAAGGTGCTTTTCCACTGCACCAGGTACTGCACTTTCGGTACTTCAAGGTGCTGTTTTCCACTGCCGTAAAAACTGGTACCGGCGCCAAATGACATCACGCGAGGTGGGGTATCTCGCATTGAATTTGAAAAATGGCTGTAGTATATTATAGGGCTGCACAATGTGCGATATTAATACCAACATCACATGTTATGTACATACAGTTCTTACATCGCTAGTCAGCTACACTGAGATCAGGCTTTTTCATACCTTCATACTGTATGGACTTTATAGAGCCGGGGGTTTAAGGTTTGCTAAAACATCTTTACTCTGTCATAGGAAAACTTATCTAGTCTTGCAATTTTAATGATTATTTCTTTTCAAGATCATCGAGTATATTTTTAATAAAAGGGTACCTCCACGGCTTTTGTATAAGCGCTCCGTGTTCTATGCGAGACAACCATCGTCATTTTCATCTTTGCCGTTTAAATCACTCCTAGACAAATTTGTGAGAAATTCATGATGAACTCCTTTTCACAAAATACTTTATTTCTTGTCCCTGCCATCCTGATCTTGTTGTATCTGTTCTTCTGACCAGATCGCAATTTAAGCTTCGTTCTCTTTGTTTGTCAATGCATCGAATATCATTACCCTTATTTTTTTTCCTCCGTTTATTGTTGTTTTCTGATTTCATAACTTTTTTTCGAAACGGCAGTTGTATTGCGTTTCAGAGGCAGGCTATTTGCTTAACCGAATCAACAAAGAAAGCATTTCAGGTGCCATCCAAAAGTACCGAAGTACCAAAAAAGTACCCCAGCTGGTTTGGCACTTTAGGTACTGTAATTTTTGGTACTGGTACTCGACCGGAAATCAATGGAAAAGGGAAAGTACCGAAAGTACCATTCCAAAATTACGGTACCTGGCGTAGTAGAAAAGTGCCCTTAAGAAAACCTTCACTACTTTGCAAAGTCTACACTTCAGCATTACAGAAGCCTCCTGCAACAATTTGCAAAGCACACCTCCTGAAGAGCAGCAAAGGGAAGCCCCAGATGGCCGAAGAGCAGAGGGTCAGCTGGCTGTTCTACACTGGCTCTTAGCTGCTTCAGTGAAACAGTCACTAAATTAAGTTAAAATTCACTTTGTGCAACATAAATACAACCAACAACCTGCAGCCATTACCAGGGCCGGATCTACCTTTTCAGGGGCCCTAGGCAGGCTTTTGTGGGGGAGGGCTGGGAGTTCTCCTCTGGGATTTCGTTTAGGCCTAGTTAGCCTACGTCTAGATCTGACCCTGGCCATTAAAGCCCTTTAAGTAAAGGGGATGTCCGGTCCAGATACGCCCTGGCATTGAACCAAAGACCTGCTGCCCCTATGTTTACTGTACCCCCCCATGGGATACTCTGCTTCAGCAAGATCTCCATCCCTTCAGAGGAGGAACAAACTACCAACATGAGCACCTCATTACACACTTCTCGAGAGTCAAGCACATGGAACATGCACAGCTTCCTCAGAACCGCACGATGTATCAGAAATCATGAGCCCAGCCATTTCAACGTACGGCAAGGGGGTTAAATGTTGGAGCTAAAATCTGTGTGCCGATGGCGCCTCCAGAGTGTGGTGTCCCAGTATCCCCATCAAACTGCATATTGGAGCCTCTGCCAGCGTCTCCCAGCGATGAAACAGGTGCTTGTAAACTAATTAGCCTGATGAAACACACCTTAAAATGAGCCATCCCCCCTCCCCCCACACCCCCCACACATACACACTTTTCAATGCATCCCACTCTTGGCAGAGTGCCACTGCTGCCAAGGGGGATTCTGGGAGCTCCACAAACATGAAGCAGGCGTAAACAGCATCCCCGCGGGCGGACGGTCAGATGATGCTTTGCTGATGCTGACGGGGGTCGTTACTGGGATATGAAGACTTTCACTTCAGCTGGGCTGGAATGGGGCCCTCAGGGGGTGGTGGTGGTGAGGGGGGGTCAGATTTGATCCACCCCCCCCGCCTGCTATTCCACTCCAGTTATTTACCTTCTAATTGAAAAACCCTTATTCCCTGATGGAGAAGGGGACAGCCTCTGTTGGGTCCCTCTGCTGCTGATAGCTGGATAATTGATTCCTTTAATGCAGGTTAAATGTGACACTTAGTGTTTAATGAAAATTACCCGACCCAAAGCCGTTTATCTTTTTTCCCTGCTTTTCTTGCAAGCTGTGGTGCAGCAGCTTACCCCAGGCCAGGAAAGAGCTTCAGTCTCTATCACAAAGCAGATCTAACCCAGAGCTCGGCCCTTAACGCCACTGCGATCTGGCTCCGTACTAAAAACATCAATAGTATTTGTTTAATCTTTAAATGACTCAAAACATACTTAGAGAAATTAATCACTGGGAAATGGCTGGGAAACTCGCATTTGGTGTGCATGCGCAGGGGTCTGTACGTTCTTCCTAAGGATGTGGTTCCATTTTCATTGAATCACACAGTCTAAAAGTACAACATAAAAGCGAGGCAGGTGAAATGCCCAGTCCCAACTCCCATGTGCCTGGACCCGCCCCCCCCAACCCTCACCAAAACTTCACAAAGGTTTGACTGTCCTTAAAAGACAGAAAGGCCACCTGATATGAAACATCGCTACAAAATAACATGGAGTCACATGACACTTTGGGTTTACAGCAAGTGCAGTTTAAGAAGACAGCATCAAGTGATAGAAATGCTTAAAGTAAAAAAACCTTAAAATATACTTTTAATAACCAATGGGGTTTTCTCAGCCTGAGCCGACTTGTGTTTCATTTAGTGTCATAACCATACTGTCACTTTAAATGTCCATTTCCAGTCGTCTTTCACAACAGTTAATTGTTCCTCACCTTTGATTAAATAGCAAAGCAGCCATTTCAAACTTGGGTGACTAGGCTGTCACACTGGGCTCAGAGGGACCCAGCAACGCCATGGAAGCATAAGCACATACAGACCATTATTCAGGCCTAAACTGTTAAATAAAGACATATGGGCTATTATATATCATTATCTGTCGGATCCTTGCTTTCACAATAACTATTATTTCCCCGGGATAGAGAGGAACACAACAAGGCTGGAAATACAGGGACCTCAGAGGCCTCAATTAAGAAAAAAGAAAACATGTTTTGCTTCTATTTTCCCATTATTTCGCTGTTTATATTGACATTTGAAAGTGTAACTGTGACAGGCGACAGGCGAGGATCTGTTTTGACAAAGCCCTGACAAAGAGGCAACACATCTAGGTATGCCTCTGTTTTCCTCCAAGTACCCTGGGTGTCGAAAATGAATTATAATTTGACCAGCAGGATTAATATGACTGCATGCTCAAATCGCTCTTTGGCAACCACTGTGAAGACCAAAGGGGGGAAAAAAACGAGGGGCAAAATTGAAGATAATCTTCAGAGAACTCTTCTGCGAGACAGAGAAATGGGAAACGTTGGTTGTGTGTGTGGCCGGGCCCTGGAAAGCTTCTGAAAATCAGAGGAGATACCTGTGATCTCTGTCACAGAGACCAACAGTATTGGTCAGCTGCAGATCTGTAGGATCTCAAGGTGAACACCCCTTCCACCCGCCAGGGTCTCGAATTGAAGATGGAGCGATAGAGTGCTGCATTGTAACAGCGACGGGGTAACTACGACAAGGGGGCCGTCAGCGCGTGGATTTCCCCTGGGCCAGGGCGCAAGGTCACCCACACGCCATCTTTCGGAGGTCACCGGAAAATCTGGGATTGCACGGAAAAGTGGGAGGCATGTGGAAGAGAGTAGGGGTGGCTGCAGACACAGGGGAGACAGGTTTGGATAAAAACCATCAAGACTCATAATTACAGCTTCCTCTAGAGTGTTTTAATTAATTAAATCATCCTTTTATCCTAGGCTGAAATCACATTAGCGGCCAGCTGTTGGTAAATAGGCGGAGGGGTAGGGACATGGAAAGAGCTTTTCTCTCTCTCAGTCATGTATCCACGACATACTCCCCCCCCCCAAAAAAACCCCCAAAGAGCCAGGGTCACCCACCCTACAGCCACTGAAGCAGCCGCACTGGGGCGCACAAGGTTAAGTACTCTGGGCAGTGGGGTCTACTTGCTTTCAGGCCCAGCTGAAGTGATTTTATCGGGTGAGGGGGGGTGTGTGTATAGTTCAGTTCCGCTCACGCAAAACAAGGAGACTTGTGCCCTCACTGGCCGTGAAGTCCAGGTACGTAACATCCATGGAATCCACAGTCACTTCAAATCCTGCGTGTGCCTGCATGGAGACAGACCAGTGCAAACCTGGATGTATACTTTGGTTAAGGGTGAGAATGTAAACCCAAGGCAGGAGTGTCCGTATGCATTTTTCAGCCATTTCTGTCTAGTTCTCAACAGATTTCCTATTATTTAGTTGAGAATAAATAAGTTTGTCATCTGGATTACAGGTTTACCTGTCTGAGGATGGACAGAGACACGGAGGTGGGTAACAATCACATTCTTGACCGAAGTCAGCATTCCTGATCCATACACATACGCACCACCAGACTGCGTGCCGTCATTTTCGATCATATTTTCCTGACCTATGCGCAGGACAGGTTCAAAAGGACCTGCACACAATCTTGAAATCGCTGGAATTACTTCACCTCCACGCTGACCTTGGCACCATTTCAAATATTCCACGCTCCCATCTCTGTCCCTGATCTTCAGTGGCGGGGTGAATGTTCTGAGATGGCCCACCCACCTGCCCTCCTCTGCCTCCCCCCCCCACAATTCAATGTTGGGTGGCTTGAGGTCATGGGGTACCGGGGTGACATACCCCACACCTGCCAAATATCTGCATAATTTCTCATCAAAAACAATCAAACAAACGCCAGACTTCTACTACATCTCAGTAAAAAGATTGTGCAATTGTCTGTTTTCCTGCTTTCCTTCTGTCCTTGTATCTTCACTACCCACTCACTTAGCCAGCTTAATTATTAACAAAATCTGTTTACTAAGGTATCTGATTTCCATAAACCTACAGATATAGTCACTGGGGTTCTGCAAAAGTCCCATGTTCTCTGATCAGTTTTCCAAGTAGAGAGTTATTGGTCACCTGAGTCGTTGGCGGTCATAATTACATGCAATAATCGCCCATAACCGCAAATAAATCTTTATCTTTAAATAGGCGTCCACTTCTCAGTCCCTGTCAACCTGCGCGACCAGCCCAGACGTTACGGACACTGAAATCGTTACAGAAACATTTCCAATGCCTTTCATTTTAACTTTTGTCGGTATCATTGTGTTCTGAGTACAGGACAAGGACGCACAAAACTGTGCTGATTCTGTCCCGCACCTCAGCTTCCCGCGGGGTGCCTCAATACCCCCGCACACGGAGGGCCAAAACCGCGCTCTCCATGGCGACCGGCTTGCCTTTAAAAACTGTTTCCTATTTGTGGAGATAATAATGTGATATTTAGGGAAGCCCCTGTGTTTGTACAACTGCCTGGTCCCTGGACGGACATTAGCATATCTGGGCACCCTCTTTGTTTTACGATGACCTGTATAATAAGTGTCACATTAGCAACTCAACAAATCAAACGTTTGTTAATTTCCCCCCTGCTTTTTCCGCAGCTGCTGGCGTTATTGTGTCAGCAGATATTAATTAATATGATAAGTAATCCTTCCAAGACAGTCTGTTTTTCATTCCCCCACTTTTAATCTGCGAAATTTGGAGGGAGAATAGAAGAATGACTGGGACTAGCTGGGGAGGGGGGGTGCTAAAAAAAAAGGGAAAATACTATGTTAAACTTTGAAAACATCTGGTATTTAAAGGAGGAGGAAAACATTCATCATCTGCGGGAAGGTTTTTTTTTATCACGAAATCGCCCCTTTTGTATGTGAATCCGCTCACAATGTTTGCCCTTATAGTTATAATGGGATTTGTGGATGGCACCCCGCACTGTTCACAAGTCGGAAACGCAATCACGGGCTTGTGATTCACCTCGACAAGCAAACTACTTCCCACTTGGAGAAGGAGTGGATAGACGGCTGACACCATTTCACTAGTTCATGAACCGAGATGATTAGCCAAATCCTGCCAATCAATGTAATATTCACGTTTCTCGTCCCAGGGCTCATTCACGGCACATTTCAATCGACCTATTCTCTTCTAAATAGGAGTCTTTTCCTCCACATTGCCCAACTGACACACACACACACACACACGAATTTATACGGAGATCTGCTTATTTTCTTTATGGTTCATATTGAATCCAATTGCCCGAAGATGGTGGACAAGAAACCTGGAAATACCTGCATTTGCACAGACAATAGAGAGTAAATGCGATCTCCGCCCGGACAGAAAAGAAACCCTTAGCCTAAATTGAATTTTTAGCCCCATAAATACAGCTCACTTTTTCTCCTTCTACGCGTCCGAGAGCATCTCAAAAGCGCCACCTATGCGTCCTGAATGGAACAGCCCCGAATCCCCTGCTTACGCTCCCTCGCGTTGCACGCAGTTGTCTCCGGCAGACTCCGAGTCAGGAATGTTGTTTCATTGCAGGTGCACGGTAGTTTATTTTAATCACTATGTGCAGAACGAAGGACTGAGTAAGAAACGACTTCTGCTACACCATAACACTGCTTCTGAGCTAGATGCAACCGCCGCTTAATACTGGACAGCAACATATACATTTTACAACATTATGTCAAATATCGGAACCTTTGCGTGAACCCAAGTATTCAATATAATCCGAATGCATTTACATAAATCTATCTATTTATCGCTGGGGATTGAAATGACATAGGCTAATAGTCAAATTTAGTACAACTTTTAAAATTTTGACTGTAAGACTGCAGGTTCAATTGTATTTTTTATTAATTCATTACATGCGATTTTATAGAAAACGACTTAGTTTAATCAGTTCATGCTGATTTATTTTACACGGAGAAATTCAGGTAAAATCAGCTGCACAAAGGATACAAAAGCAGCACCCTGGATGCTAAAGGTGTTTAAAAGTGTGGGACCGCGGTCGCCATAGTGCCTTTTGTCAAGGCGCTAGGAGTGTGCGGAAGGCCCAACGGGCTAAATGCATGGGTCTGCACCTATTTTGTGCCAGGACAGGTTTAACAGAGCCAGGATAACCGGAGAGTCGAACTCGGATGCATGTGTGTAAACAAGGAGCAGACAGGCACCCACATCTTACCGGGAATCACCCCTACGCACACCCCGCCCTCGAAACACAAAATGCCAAACAGCTTTCATAGCAAGAGTTCCAAAAAAAAGAATGTTCCACTGTCCACCGAGGACATGCAATAAATTGACAAGAGTCACTCAATTGAGGGAGCTAGTACTTCTGCCTAACAGCTGTAATTATGAAACTCTACATAAACTACTGTTTATCACCATCAGGTAGGGTGATAACAGGGCATTTTCCACTCATTGCAAGTGGCGCTTGTTGTCCTCGGTACAGCGGAGGTCAGTAACAAGTTCCAGTGAAGGGTCACAACTAGAGAGACAGCGGTGCAGACAGTGTGCTGATGGTCCAGCGGTACACCCCCGTGTGCCTGCGTGTAACTTCCCCTAATTCACAGCATGGTGGCGCTGTACATTTCAATGATTACTCCCCAGGCAGCGTTTTTGAAACAACAAAAGAATTAAGGTGCAAAAGCAGCACTATGTGAATATCGTGTGATATTATTGAGCTGAGGGTTGCGGAGTCAAGCCCTAAGAACGATGTGAGTTCTTGGTGGACTGTAGTTAAGTTCTAGATGGAGAAGTTTGACTGCCATAAACGTTTGTAACACTACGTACATAAACCGTTCAGCTACGCAATTCAATAAACATTAAGGAGGGACTTGTCAGAACCAGCTTTTTATCCATGAAACCAGACAAAGTTGTGGCCTAGAGGAGAACCGTGACTAAGGAATGCAACGGTCTATGTTCCCTGGTGAATTCCTGTTGTCCTGGATTAGCAGAGATGCTTTTAAAGAAGCCCACTATCATTCTCAACAGCCACTGATGCCTGAGATGTACCTCACTACACTCTACCGGCTCTCTGTGGCCCCAGAAATGTGAAAGGCAGACCCTCCACATTTATCGATCAACCTGCATAATTCAATACTGACAATTAATGGACTATTTGTGTACGATGGCAGCTTACAGGTCACATATTAAAAAAGAAAGTGTGGCTTAAACAGCACTGGTGACGTTGTGGTCAGCCCTCACCCTTCTCTGCGTTTCAGTGAGCACATGTGCGTGGTATCCCAAAGTCTACAAGACCGCAACGCCCCCTACAAAACCCCAAGAGGCCCATGATCATGTTTCAAGAGACCTTCAGCAGGTTACAAGAAACTTTCACTCACCGAAGGCTCATTTTTGCACAGAAGTGACACCTCCAGTAAGATCTTTGTCAAACTTTCTCTGCTCTTTCCCTCACAGAGCCTTCCTAACATGTCCGATTCCCACATTGATTCCAGCTTCCCTGCTCTCCCAGAATTCTGTGTGAGGCCCTCTCCAAGATTCTCATGCTTCTGACTGAACAGAAAACTTTAAAAAATGTAATTCTCTACCTAAAGGCCCAGAAAAAAGACCCAGCATGTCATTTCTGGGATTGAGTTGCTACAGTACTAAGCAACCCCGTGATGGCTCGTGATTGGGGCTGATCAGATACTGACGTTAAAAAGGGAGGGAAAAAAGGGACAAGACAAACTTGTTGTCAAGTGAGCTACAATTACGCAGCACATTCATTAGTGTCACCCCATTGACTGCCTCGTGAAAGAAATGAGGAATTAGCAATTCCACATCCAGGCTTATAATGCTATCATCCCACATCACAAGCTCAGCAGATCTCCTCCCTAACCCCTAATAAGTCAGGGCCCCCTATTCTGCCGCACCGTCAATGGGACTTTATGGCCTTTGTGCTAATCACTAGCGTCAAAGATAAAAATGCAAGCTTAATGTTTCCTGACAGCATCAGGTGCAGGAGGTATCTTGATAAGGGGGGGGTGGTATTGTTGTACGGATGGATGTCTGTCTCCGAGTGGAAAAACAGAGGCCTGTGAAGTGAATCGATGCTGGGGGGGCAGTGGTCATGCATCTCCAAGGCTTGTGTATAAACCCCCCACCCTGTCCCTTTTCATAGCGAGCAGGACTTAAGCCGTAAGTACCGAAAGAGAGAGAGAGAGAGAGAGAGATAGAGAAATGCATCTTTCATCATTCCACTACATCTTTTTCAGATTTATGATGTCCAATTACAAAAGTGTACAGCCAGCTCTTTTCATTAGCCTATCAGATTCCTCCGTGCTCACTACTGAATAGACCATAGGAGACAAAGACATTGCAGAGGCTTACACCATCCACAAAGCGGCTTTGTCTACATCTTGATGTGTCACGCAGGTAATTTAAGGTGAAGGCGTGAGTATTTAATTGTCTTAATTATCTTAATGAAGCATGTGTTGCTCTTCCCCTTAAAAAAAAAATCTTTATTTTGAGGAAGTCAATGGGCCATTGTGCTCCAAAAGAATTAAGTATGCAAGAATGGTGTTTGTTTAGGGGCAGGATATATACAGTGCGGTAATTGTTGGAAGGTGCCTGATTTGTGCCTGGATTTATCTCTTCAAAATCTTTGGCAGTCAGAGATCACAATCAGTATAAATCAAGTTGGCTAACTCCCCTGAATTGAGAGGAAGTCAGGATGCGGTCCATGCAGCTGACTGGTGACAGTGCATTAAGCAATTGGCCAGCCAGACAAACGGCAGCTGGCACAAACCAGATTCATTTTTCAGAGCTAACCTTGAATCAAGAGGTGGTATAAGCATCCTGAATTATACAGCCGCGCTTGAGACGGACAGAAAAGAAAAACTTCTCCGATTATATTAGCTAGCTGCTGTCGGACTTAAAGGCTTCTCCCTCAGTAAGAAAAGACACACAGAAAGAACACTTTCCATAATTCCTGAAATCCATCTCGATCAGATTCAAACCCAGTTACATCGAAAGCCCTTATCGTGTCATGTCCCCGATTCCATGTGGTCGCATTTTGACAGGCAAATAACTAAGAAGCTGAGTCCAGGACAAACAATATCGTCCAGGTCCCACAGTACCAACCCACCTTAAGATTGGAGGGTCAGGTTGAGAAGCAGGATAAGTTAATCGCAGTACGTTTTAAGCATATAACATTAGGATTCATGTTAAAATGACGAGAGCTATACATTAAAGGCAATGTAAATTACACACAAGACGAAGAAATTTTGCCCTGAAAAAGCTTCTATGACAGAAACCCATTACAACTGTAGAAGTAGAATTTATCTGACAAATTTAAGAGTTACTCCAGTTGACTTAACTTTAAATCCAAGTATGGTTCAGTCTAATGCAGACACATAGACATAACCCTCCATGCCACGTTAAAACCCAGGGCGGCACATGGACTCACTTCAGCTCAGAATTCATATTCATGCCATGAGCTTCACGTCCCAATTTTCAATGACAAATAGACAGTGGCGACTAGGAAATAGGACTCAGTTTCCTTTTCAGTAATGCAAACAATATACGTTCACAAAATCAATATAAATGCACTGTGAGACACTGACCATTACACTGATTGAATATCTCCTGTAATGCACTCATACACCAAAAAACGCAGGTACTTGCTTATGTTGTGGAAGATGCCATAAGCAGTACAGTAAACATTCAAATTAATGTTGATGCTTTGGTATTATGGTCAATCTTCTTCATGCTGACATTTCAGAGGACGTCTGTGGATATATTTCAGCATGAAAGGGGACTGGGGCGGGGGCAGCTCAATATCCAGGTTGGAAATCAATAATGATTAAACTTCAGGATTAGTGATTTCATGGAAGCCTTTTTGAGGTGGACTTCGGACCATTCAAGCCAGGACTTTCAAGCCTACATTACCTCCATCACGACTGATCGGAAAAGTTAGTCTCAAGGTGACTGGATGCCTGATATCCAAATGCCTGTCCATCTCAGGCTTAACGCAGAGCAGCGGCCTTCGGCCCTCAGCCGCGTGCTCGAGGCCATTCAACCAGAGATCTCTTTCTAGCAACACAATGGGCCTACATGCAGAAAGTGAGCCTGTGTGCTTAGCTTGTGGGTTGAGGTCCAAACCGAGCGTTCCACATTCAGATGGCCGAGCCGGCAGATGAAGTCCGTAATCCACTGGGGTAAGAGAGATAAAACACAGCCTCTCTATTGTTTTTTCCCCCCACAGAGATCCAGCCCTGGGACAGGTGCTTTCCCCTGTGCGACGCTGAATCACTGCAAAAATGGATACAAATTACCTCAGATGCTGCCAGGCTGCAAGTAAACAAACAGGACTGGGGGGAAAAAATGTGACAAATCTCATATGATCTTGTGGCAATGGACAGCTGAAATGAGGACAAGTTTGCTACTGCATTCATCTTTAGGCATTTCCAGAATAAAAAGAAAATCTCTAACAGAAAATCTGTGTACCCTTCTACAAAATTTCCCACGTTCCCAATCTGTTAGACTTACTTAGCACCTGGTCACTTACATTTACAGTGCTGCCGATTCTTGGTGATTACGGAGATCTAGAGCTGGAATTACTCATTTTAATTATTAAAAATCATTTAAATATCCATGTTCAGAAAGATTTGTTAGTGTTCAGGAGAAAGTGATCCGATATCAGATTTGATGGTTCGTTTATGCCTATGAAAGGGATCACGTTTTTTAATACATTGATACAAAAGTTAAAGGCACTTATAGTTTGTTGAGGAAAATCAGTAAAAACACTTTTTCGAAAACGTCGAGAAGCGCATATCTTAACGGTACATAATATAATTAATATAATTAGGGCGTGCTTAGCCAGCCACGCGGTCGTTAAGTAGGCCTAACTGAAAATGAAGTGAAAATTAATTAATACCAATAACCTCATCTTACTAAAATTGTTTATTGTTGGAATCTTTTTTTTTTTAGAAACTCACGAAATCGTTTTATACACAAGACAGCTAAAACACACTTCAGTTAGGCTACAGTATACATATTTCTAATTGTCGTCAAAAGAAATATGTAATGTTTTAAAATAAAATAAACTGCTTCTTTCATATACATTTCGACCAACTGTGTTTTAAATGCCCTGTGTAATCTTATAATGAATTATTTTCCATTTGCCTATTTGCGCTTTTTAACGACCTGCTCGATTACAGCGAGTTTAGGGCCGATTCGCGCACTCGAAACGTGTCCTGTAGTGGGCTTTTCAGACTCGTAATTTCGGGGATAATCTGCGATCATATTGCTCGGATTGCTGCCACCCTATTTGCTTAGTGCCTAATTACGGCGGCCTTGCCAGCAAGCGCCGCTGACCGGCGGATTTTCAGTTTGCTCAGCTGCCTGGGACGCTTTTCTGCGCGGGGAGCCGAGCCGCCGCTATCGCCCATCTCCTCGCCCCCTTTCCGCGCTCCGCCGCCCGCAGCTGCGGCTTCTGAGTGCGCCGTCGCACGCAAACAGCAGCCGGGCGATCTGCTAACACACCCCCGCTCAATTACCGGGGCGAACCGCGACTGCTTTCTGCTTTAAAAAAAAAGGCCATTTAGATGCGTGTTGTCAAGAATTGCAGTCCCACGGCGAAATATAACATTTGAATGGAATAGTATTTTTTGTGAAATGTATTTGCAAATTCTACATGGAGAACGCGATTTACATGAAAATATCGGAATGAAAAACGAGTTACGACAAATCAATTATTAAATGCTTATGGGTTATTCGTCAATAACCCAACAAACATGGCAACGGATGCGCTCAGAAGAAAGTGCGCATATAGGAAATTCAATCGACTTTAAGATACTAAGTTCACTTTTAAATAAAAGTATTTTAGATTTTATTGAATGACCAAACGATTTCAAATACTTCCTGAAAAAAGCAACTTGTATTCAAGAAAACAATATACAAATTACAAGCACTCAGAAAACACTTATTTTCAACAAGGCATAAAAACGCGCTAATGAAAAAATATACATCTACAGTATTGATTTTTTTTGCCAAATTACATACAGAAAACGCGTTATACAACACAGGCTTATCCGCACAATCACACGTAGCTGCAGGATATTAAAATGCAAACGTCTTTTTGCCAGCAGTGACTTATATTTGTACAAATTTAAGGCGGCATCGATGTATATAGATAGGCAGAAACATTACATTTACGACAATTATGATTCATTTCAGCCTTTAGGGTCAAGATTAAGGCGTTTTTCACGTACATGGATTTCACGTGGCACTGACTATTTGCACATGTTTCTGTGGTCTGGTAGATTGCCTCAGGCGAAAAAATCCTTGATCACACATGTGGTGAATTACTTCATAACCATTCGTATTTCATCTGATTTAACAATAAATGGAGCCTATCCAACATGGTATTTGTAATATCATACATAATTCCCCTTGCCCAAAAATACTTATAAAATGAAATTGACATGAATACAATATTTGCATGACAATACTGTTTTCTTTTTAAAGTCTCTTGTTAACTGTTTCGGTCTTATCATTGTATTAAACGGAAATTCGATAAAATACGTTTTCAAATGTTTGTATTATGCAAATTTAAACAGGTTTAAAAAAAAATCTTTAAAATCTTTTATTACTATTTAGCATTTTAACTTGTTTTGAACACAATTGAAAATTTATTAAATTACGCCCTGCCAGCATATAATTATACTGCGGCGCCCCGTTTCTCCCATGGAGCTTCAGCGCCCTCTTGTGGCTATTTGGGTAGTTACTGCTCGCTTAACCTTGACCCTCGGCGATACATAAAAGTCTGTCAGATAATAGAGGAGACTCAGCGAGGTTTTCGCCCACAGTTGTTACGAGGACATCGATAAAAATCGAAATCCTTATGAATGTCGCCATTTTAACGGATGTACTTGGTTTAGGCTTTAATAGTGCTCCGTGAAAAGAGCCGACAACAACATTTTCAACCTGTTGATTTATCTGAAAGAAAAATCTTGTGGTTAGAGGTTAGGATAGAATTTTTGGGCCCCATGAAAGTATATCATATCTGGCCCCAACCCAGTTCTGTTTAAAAAAATCTTTAGGACCACTGTCATTCAAGAATCGTAACTGCACTCAACGATCTTTCATCTCCGCTCTGCGATGTTTAGGAGACTACCTTACGATATTAGGGCTCTGTCACAAGGTTCAGTCCGCATAACGTTGTTTTTAACTTTGGGAACAACGTGTTTGTGAAGTCCAAATGCCAGTCCATAGAAAGAAATGCGAGCCTTTTCCAGGTCTTCCTCACTGATAACACATATCTTTTCGATCACCGTTTTTAAAACAGCGTGTACGACTTTAATAGACGGAATAATATATTTGACCCAATAATTGGTATGCGGTGGTACTTGAGTACCGAAAATAAATGACGTGCTTAACTTAATTCACCTGTAATCATTTTGCTATAATTACAAAATTATCATGTTAACGTCATAAAATTATGCATATAACCTTAATTTCAATTCTACTTAAAAAAAACAAACTTGAAAGTAAATTTAACTGATATGCACACCTAGTTTTCTAAATGACAGAGCTACACATTAAGAGTAAAGTTCATGCTTGCTTGCGAATTAACAATTGCGCAGTTGAAAAACTGCTTGATGCTTCATTTTGCCTAAGATCAATCCACATTAAAAGGCGAGGTCACTAATGGACAAATAAGTATTTTTCTTGTTTATAGAGCTTCCTGTTGACTGTGTTATTTTCAATTCTTGAAAAAATAATCATAAAAGTGCAATAGCCTATTCAAATAACGCGACATCCAAAAGACAGTACCATCATTTTGCCACTAGATGGAGACATAACCCATCGTCTAGTTTGTTTTTCGTTAAGTAATTAAAATATAGATGACATTACAAATGCTTGACCCACTACAAGAGAAAGTGTATTTACTGGATCTGTATCACGGGGCCTATATATCTTCATTATCTGTATGTTTGGCATCCGGATAAAACAGATAATCGTAGGCAGAAGGTGGTACGATTTTTATAAGTGAGATGTTCTGCAAGGCACACAATCCAGCTGACAGGGAACGTTCCCAGATCAATGCCCAACGTTACGTGAAGTTCTTACACTGTCAGAAAAAAACGGTACAGCCCTGATACAGTTTTGTACCCCATGGTACAAACAACATTAATGTACCCCCAATGGTACAACCATGTTCCTCAGAGTCCATTTCTGTATCGTAAAAGGTACATTTAATTACAGCTAGGGTGCAACTGGCACTACAATTGGTACCATAGACGCCCACAGTCACAAGTAGTTGTACTCTCAAATGTACAAATTGGTATTTTTTTTGAGTGTACTATAACGTTTATAGAACGTCATTTCCACGCCTTACATCTTAACAAAAGTTCTGCCGTTGGCGGAACGATAAAATTATTACCGGAACATTCCATTAAAGCAATTGGGAAACATTATTTTATAATAAAGTACCATTTTATAAGAGTGCTATACAGTGATCCCTCGTCTATCGCGGGGTTGTGTTCCAGAACCCCCAGCGAAAGGTTAAAATCCGCGAAGTAAAAACCATATGTTTACATGGTTATTTTTGTATATTTTAAGCCGTTATACACATTGTAATAATACATATTTTAACAAAAATAATTTTATATTTACTATAATATACAGTAATGCACTCATAGTAGTAATGCACCCAGTTACATTAGATATAATATGATTATTCCTTTAATATTAGTGTCATATTTCTAAAATAGGAACACTGCAGTCATGCGCCTATTGCCTTCTGGTAATGTTTACATTCTCAGCTGATTTCGGTAGGTGAAATCAACAGTGCAAACCAGCTGAGGAAGGATGTACCAGAAATTAAAGGACCCATCGTCCGCAGAAATCCGTGAACCAGCGAAAAATCCGCGATATATATTTAGATATGCTTGCATATAAAATCCGCGATACAATGAAGCCGCGAAAGTCGAAGCGCGATATAGTGAGGGATTACTGTATGTGTATATTACGAACACACACATAGAAGCTTACACAGATATATCTCATTCAACCTCGGGTGTACTAAAACCACTTCCAATCATAAGACCACACACGCTTTCCACATGGCCAAATATGTTTCATATTGGCTAAAGAGTTTGAAAGCTGAAAACTCGTATATATAGTGTGAGGAGAAACATTTATACCTAGAAGACATTAAGTGTCTACAATTGTTTTATATCTTCTTTACTGCCATTTGAACTACAAGGATTTAGGGATTAACATTTCAACAGCCATTTTAATCAATGAGCTTTGGTTTTCACGGCATTTTAAGTACGTCTAAAACAGGGAAGTAAAGACAGACAGACCGACACCGTGTTATCTCATGCTATAAAGTTACTGTAGAGAAAGAATATGGAGTTTAGTCCGTGTTCTAGCTGTATATGAAGGGGGAGGAGCCACCACATGGGCGGGGGGGAGGAGCCACCACATGGG
>JAAGVU020000076.1:116664-144967 GCA_011763525.2 Mormyrus iriodes | reverse complement strand
ATAGGGGGGGGGGGGGGCACGCGCGGGGGGGGGGGGGGGGGGGACACCAAGGGGGGGGGGGGGAGGGGGGGTTATACTGTAGTATCACATCTCCAAATACAAGTTACATAGAATATCTGAAACATGTAAATACATGAAAAGGAGCCCTATACCCTATACATGTATGTACATTCCAGACTTGTGATATGTTAGAAAGAGAAAAAGAGAGAAAGAGAGAGAGAAAGAAAGAAAAAGAAAGAGAGAAAGTAAGAAAGAAAAAGAAAGAAAGAAAGATATGGATCTTTTTTGATCTCCAGAGGGACATAAAGACATTACAGCAGATCAGACTCTGACAGAAAAACAGAAGCGGATATCAGAGAGGTAGCACAATAAACGGGAATATAAATCAGTTCTGTACAAAAATGTACAAAAGGCCCATAAGAGAGGGGAAGCAATAATCTTAGTCTAGTTGGGTACAGCCCTGCTACAGTTTTGTACCCCAAGGTACAAACAACATTAATGTACTGCCAATGGCACAAACCTGTTCCTCAGAGTCCATTTCCGTACCTTAAAAGGTACATTTGCCTACAGTTAAGGTACAATTGCAGACCCTTGAGAGTACAGCTCCAATGACAAGAATTGAACTCTCAAAGGTACAAATTGGTACTTTTTGTAGAGTGTGTAGAATGAAAACTGCAATAAATTACATGATAAAGCTGATTTAACTTAAGTGCGATACCATAACAATGAAACATAGAAGGCCTGTACAGACCTCAAAGCACATACTTTAATTTTAATCATCCAAATTTTATAGTATTTGTGCAGAGCGCAACCAAATTTTGTCACTAGCAATAGTTGCTTGGTTTCTGTTGCCATGAAACTACCACAGTGTGGATATCGCATCTGAATCTGAAAGATCGCAAAGCCCACAGAACAGTGCAACAGTTTCCTCAGTCTGTTGCCACTTACAACACTGATGCACTGACGTGCAATACTGCCCCCTATGCTCACCTCCTCTCTGGGAGAAAATACCAGCTGTGATGTCATAAGACATATGATGATTTCATAGCGATGCATCAAAACACAGTTTGTCAGTTTACTCTCAATACGCTACAGTTACAAAAACTAATATTAAATCCTTACACAAAGTCTTTCTGTAATGACTATTATGAACTGGTTAGATATATGTAGCCGTATTAGATAGCATTACTCTAATCACCAAGACAGTGTAGCAATATGGTTTATTTCATCAAAACAATAACTCTGCTGTCCCAAATTTATTCATCCCAAAAGCCCAAATAATTGGAAATGAAGTTGCCACAGAATGGGTACCCATGTTGTCATAGTGTGCATAGTCATGGTATTCAGTAATGTTATTAAAGAGCGCAGTGCCAGATAGAGCATAATCTTACAGGCACAGCCATAAACCAGGGCAAGCAAACTGTGCCTGGGACCAACGGAGTCACATCACAGCTGCTGCATTCACGGCAAACCAGGCAGACACAAAAGGCACAACATCCAGCATGTACCGTATCAGCCAGTGACTCATGCTAATATAAATAACGGCAATAACACTCAGCTGGATATCCAGTGTCTGTGATCATCAGTGACCTACAGTTTACCCATTTATTCAGCTGCAGAGGCTACTAAATTCGTTTAGGGGAAATGCAGGTATTAAGGGACTTGACCCAACCACTTGCAGGTTCCAGAGGACTCCAGGTTTGTCAACCCCAGCTACAGGTTTTTCTTTGCCCTGGATCAACCCAAACTAAACTGCACCTGTGTAACTAGTACACTAAGTGGTTAGTGGACATTGGTGGTAAGACTGTGGATACTGTTTGGTTATGGGAGTTACATAGACAGCATGTTAAAACTGTAGAACAAAATACCGGTCTGACCAACCGAAAATGAATATGTTTGAATATAAGGTCAAAAATTGTCGTTTTTCGTAATTTGATTTTGCATAATGAATTTAATCTTAATGTACCGTTCATGCAGTAAACCTGATTTATACTGATCTGTGGCATTAAAAAGGTTACATAAATAGCGGGGGCCGTCCTCCAGGTGCCCCCCACCCGCAGCCCCTGGTCTGTCAGTTCACACCCCCAAGTCGCCCTCATCTACCCCCCCATCCCCGCTGGAGACACCACGGGAGAGCAGCAGATTACCCCTGTAAGCCGCTTTACAATCCATCGTTCCCAGACTCGCTCCATCCCCCTCCCTCTGTCCCCTTTTTCCTCCCTCTATCACTCCGTCTTCCCTTTCTCTCCTTCTCCTCCTCCTCTGTGCTTTCCTTTCTCATAAGCCTTGATCCTGTTAGCAGAAGAACAAAAAAAAAAGGTCCCAACAGAAACATCTGAAAATCAATATTTCCTTTCCTCGCCACGTCTTTTGAGTCTCGCCGTGCCCGCGGCCCTTGGGAAAGCAGGGCTGGAGCGTCAAGGCTGCCTATTACGTTCTGTTCTCCTCCCTGCAAAATGCTTGAGATTGCCTTTCAGCAGCCCGGCTGTAAGCACGATCAAGGAAGGCAACGGGGGTGCACCCCCAGGGTCCATCTCAACAGCAGCCACGGTGTAGAGGTGCTGATCATACATGCACACGCGCACACAGCAGAGCCGCGATGGGCTTAGGCTCCTCACAAGCCCAGTCCTACCCCTCCCGAAGGCTCAAAAAGGTGAAGGCCTTAAAGAAATCCTTAACATCTGCCCCGATTTCAAACAATTCCAGCTCCACAAATATCAGTCATTTGTATCACTCTGAAGAGCACGTTCAGATTCTTAAAAATGAAGGCACTGAACAATTTAGACTGCAAAGTAATATTACATCGTTTATATGGCCTATATAAAAATATACAATCATGACTTATTATAGCCAAATACTCAGTTTCCTTTATTATTATTGTCATTGTTGTTGTTGCTGTCATCATTACTGCCTAACACCGAGCTGTCGGCAGACCCACCGTTCAAATTGTCGGGCTAATTTGATTTTCACACCTGATTACACAACAAATCTAATGCATGCTGATTACTGTAATGAGTCACAAACCCATCTGAGCTGCAGAAAACTTGGTGTTTCATTAGTGTTCCCACAAGTTCAACTTTCCGCTTCTGTTTTGATGTATTTTTCACTTACGGACTGAGGGTAGGAAACACAGGGACTTTGGGGGCCGGGGGGCGGGGGGGGGCTGTTTGAGAGTTGAAGCTGGTCTGTTAAGATCAGCAGAGCACATTTAAATCTACCCATCCGGCTCAGCTCAGTGACTTTTCGGTGATGGCTACCCCCTCATGCTCATTCCGAATTTACAGTAACTCCCCTCCAAGGGCCACAGGGGAGCGGCGAGCAGACAGGCAGTCACAGATTTCCCCTGCACACATTCTGCAAACACAGAGCGACACAGCAGTGCAATTAGGGTGGACAGGGGTAGAGAGAACAGCGATATTCCTCGGCTGCGTGCCAATAACCTCAGACGAGTAACTGTGTGTAGTGAACCTGCTGACTCCCCACATGTAAATATCCTTATAACATCGCCCTGCAAACCTTGGACAGCCTGATATGTCTTTTTTTAAAAGTAACCGTGCAAGGGCACCTCTGTTCAGTTAACTGTCCCTATTTACGGCTTTTAACTGGACAGCTAGCTACCTGCCAAAGTTCAGGCTGCTCTTCTCAGACCATTTCATTCAGAAGTACCCATTTCTGGGATTTCCCCAATTCTGAAGAGCGGAACACACCATAAACCCAAAATGCCTGATATTTTATTATTTTTTTACTGTTAATTTTACACTAATACCAGTTTAAGACACACATCACATTACACGTGTAAAAAAAGCAAAGGTTATTCATTCTGACTATAAAACATAGTGAAGCCAAGCATCCACTAATGAATACTCAGTAAAAATAATTACATAATATTAAAGTCATTTTCATGACTGGGTAACTGTAGATCACATTTTCACAGGTCTAACGCATCATCTAAAGGAGCCAGCAAGTTACTCAGCAGTTTGTGTATTCAGCTTCAGACATACAGAGCAGCTGACAGGCTACCTGCCTCCACGGTGCGTCTCGTGCCATCATACCAGCCTTTCTCGTTCACACACCTGAAGCACCTGTGCTCCTCTGGCGACTCCTGCCTCACACAGCCTCGCAGCATAAGCCTGCAGCCTCGAAGTTCCTCCTTCACAGCAGCCCAGTAAATCAGCAAAAGGCTTCACTTACTTCCCATTCAGCAGTCCGTCTCCGAGCAACACGCCGGACTCCGGCGGTCCGTCTCCGGGCAACATGGGGGGCTCCATCGGCGCATATTCCCTCTTCCTCAGAAAGTGGTCATTTCCCCCAGAGTCGCGGCTCACACCCCCGACAGCAAAAGTGTGAGTGTTTACGTGTGCACGTGTGGTGAGTCAGTCCAGCAACTGACTCGAGAGAGCGAACCCCCCACTTCTGCTCCCCCCCCAGCCTTCTTCCACCTGTCCTGTCTTAGCCTCTGCCCCCAAAGGTGGGCTTAGAAACAGCACCCTCAGTGGTACCACCTGCCTGTTCCTCCCAGCACAAATTCTCCCACATCCCACCTCCTATTTCCCAGGGGACCTCTATAGGAGCAACCCAGGGGTGGGAAGTGAGGGGGGGGGAGAACAGGCAGGTTTGGACCCCCTGGCCATTAGTTGCTTTGTAGTGGAGAAGACAACGCATTGCAAAACAGGGGAGAGAGTGAGCAAGAGAGAGAGAGATGACATGGAGAGAGTGAGATGGAGAAAGAGAGGATGAGAGATACAGAGAGAGAGAGAGAGAGAGAGACAGAGAGACAGACAGACATGGAAAGAGGGGATGAGAGAGAGATACAGATGGAGAGAGAGACAGAAAGAGAGAGCGAGAGAGAGAGAGAAAGAGAGAGAGAGGTAGCAACGACCAGTCCTTGCAAACCTGGCAACCAAAAGGGCTTTTGTGTGACCAGGCAGCCTGCTGGCTTTTATATACTGTAGCATAGTGCTCCTGCTCTGGCTTTTACCATCACACAAGAGATGAATATATTATTATCCACACAAAGGGGCCGCGTATTGTTTATGAATTACCAGCCTTCCAGGCAACAAAGGCTATTTTCATAAGAAAACTCCATTTCATTTCAGCTCCAATTTGATTACCAGCTGAAGAAAAGAGGGTTTCGGTCAAACCCCAAAGGATGCGTTTTTTATTCATGTCTTTTGAATGGACTTTATTGCTTTTCTTTTCAGAGCTGACGTGGAAAGCTTTTAGAGTAAAACATTGACAAAAAATTATTGCGCCGCTATTTTGTGCAATAACAGACGTAAAGAGGACATCAAGCCTTTATCCATCCTTCCCTGTTTTTCTTTTCTTTTTCTCTTCCCCCCCCACCAATTCCCTCCCTCTTTTTTTTTGGCAAATTGCAAAGGCTGAGAATTAATGACAAGCCAGAAAGGGAGAGAGGGGGAGAGAGTTGGTCTCAGCCTTTACAATACATGTCAAATCTAAATGATCACTGGCCACTGAATAGACCCAACAGAAAAAGAAAGAAATAGTACTGCAAGGGGGTGGGGGTGTGAGGGGCAGACAGCGCACAGCTGATGTATTCTTGCTTCTGAAAAGAAAGACACCTTGACGTCTCCAAAGCTCTTACAAACGGCCTTCAGCTCTCCATGAGCACCGTGGAGGTACACCACCCTGCACCGGAGCCAGGGGGCGATCTCACACCCTCCAGCATGGAAGCGGCACCTTTGCTGCTCCCCGCTAGTGACCCCCCTCCAGCAGAAAAAGCAGGAAAGCTTGTTGAAGAGAAACACTACAGTTAAAAAACTTATCGAAAGTGTTGAATGACTGTATGATTGTTTAAAAGGTGGAGAAATAGATAGAGGAACTCCTGTTGGACCTTTAACGGAGATACTTCAGGGTCATGAGGGGTCCACAGCCAATCCCAGAGGTTACAGGCGCAAGGCAAGAACAACCCAGGTTGGGGCACCAACCCACCTCAGGGCACACACATCATGCACACCTATGGGCAATTTAGCAACTGCAATTAACCTCAGTATGTCTTTGTGGGGGGGGGGGACCAAAATACCTTAAGGAAACCCCACAAAAACATGGAGAGAACATGTGAACTTCACACACACAGGGCCATAGCAGAGACTCAAACCCTGGTCCCAGAGGTGTGAGGCAAGATTGGTAACCTTGTCACCCCTATAACCTGCCACCCATCTGTATTTTTACTGCTGTTTTAGCAAGTCCAAATGACTGCCCAGTCCTTGCAAGGCTTCCAACTCAGAAGGGCTCTAAAGCCCTTTGCTGGAAGTCTTGATGTACAGATGAATCATTTAAAAAATGGATTGAGGGAGGATGAATCACCGCCCTAATAGAAAGCTCTTGTGCAGGTTCCAGCTGGGGGACAAGCTGAGGCTCTCTGCGGTAAACAGGGGCAGGTTTCCACGCATCCAGGCAGCCCCCCCCACTCATTAGCGAAAGCCCCACTCAGTAAGATCTCTGGATTTTATCTGTACGTTAAAGATAAATCCGATGTTCTTTTATCTTTTATGCGCCTTTGTATTTATGCAGGAATATTTAACGGTAGACAAAAGGTGACTTTTTCATTATTCATCAGGGAACAAGACAAGCGAGGAAACCTGAAAAGGCTGACATTTTAGCTTTTTGCCAACACTAGCAAAATTATATCACCTCCATTGTAAATCAATGAAGGAGAATCATCACCCACAAAGGAATTAAATTGCCTTGTCACTTTAATAAGGCCACCCTATAGCCAACCTTCACCCGGCTCTGTTGTTGGGTATGAATGAAAAGGGGACATCGCCTCCTACAGGTCCACAGATTGAAGTCCAATCATCCAATCATGTCCACCTTCACTTACTGATCAGACACACTTTAGGGCTACCTCATGATCTTACACAGCTAGTATATTTTTATTTTTATTTAATTTTTTTCGCTACACCACCTGTCCCTTTATAAAAACTATTCATATTCCTTCATATATTAATAAAAGTGTGTATCGATTCTGGCTGCATACTATAAAGTAAGATTTAAACAAGGTCTGCAACAATTACTAACATGCTTATTTTATAGGAATGGGAGCAGAGTGTGTATTACTGCTGTCTATGGGAGAATACATACTGGACATCCAGTACCGGAACAATGGAGGAAAAAAAAAAAACGAACGCATAAATCTAATCACACATTTTCAGTTCCTCTGGACACAGAAAAAGAGCATGTCCCCAAAGATGGAGTCAGTCACCCAAGAGATCGCCCGCCTCAGGATGGGAGCATAGGAGGTTTTACCAGCAACGATGAACATCAGACTTGCGCTTTTGAGTTTCTGGCAGTGAATTATTTCACTCGAGAAAAGGTAACACCACCATCCTGTATGAAGATGGCTGCTCCAGCTGCTTGGGACTTTGTCCTCATGTAGATACCTACTGGCTGCTGTTCTCCCTCTAAATGTCACCCTCGCCTTCACGCACACAAAAGAAAGCCACATTATTCCGACTGGATCATCTTCAGAGATTGAATCCTTAACCAGCATCCTTGGGGGGGGGGTCGACGACGTCCTGAGATTCTCATTCCAGTTCATTATGTTAGAGATGGATTCAGGCCAGCATCAGACAAAACCAGTACATTATTTAAAGCAATCAATCAACTTCAGACAATGACACGAAACTTAAAATTTAAAATAGTAATAAACAAAAAAAAATGTCTTGCACTTGATTCGGCAGCATGTGAAAACGGCACCCCCTCAAGGCAGCAGGCTGCATGGGGTTGAACACAACATGCCTCAATCCCTTTTCCATGACACACGTTAGTTATTGCCAGGACGTCCACTCAGCCACAATGGGGGGGGGGGGGGGGGCACACAATGGGGGAATAAAAAACCCCAGGATTTTGGGTCATCTTGCGCCAAGACTACTCTGGGCACAGATGCAACAAATCTCCGTCACGGTAATTCGCGTCGCACAAAAGGCCGTTTGTCACTCTGTAATCTGGTATAGAACATTCCAGAATGTGGGTCATTGGAAACGCCGAACACCTTTCGGATCCACAGTAGACCCTTTCAGGAGTCACCTGACAGAAAAATTAACATTAGAAAAATCAAGGAAACAGAAGAGTAACCAATAACTGATAACAATTACAAATAATGGACAGAAGAGCACATCTGCAGTGCTAGACGAGGGTTGGAAAGGCAGTGAAGGTGTGGTGAACCTTGGGACTTCTCCCAGTCTGATTTTCCTTCAGACCGGTTTAGACCAAGAGGAGATGGACTCCAAGACAATATTTAAGACGCACAGAAGTTGCGCTTCTTTGCCAGACTTACCTGAGTGTTCAGCTTCCCTGTTCTCAAAGCTTCTTATATTTCCTATAATGTCCAATAAAAAAATGATAGCATGTGGGTTATTACTGATAACCCACATAAAATGACTAGCAAGCTTTGATGCAAAGCTGTTAAAATCTCAGGCAGCTATTTGGCATCCTTGACAGTTCTATCCAAAACGAGGACCCCAATTAGGATCCGGAGTCACACTGACACAGTTTCGGGTGTGAACAGCTTTATTAGTAGACTGTAAACTCTGAGCTATCTGGGCACAGAAGATCCCCAAATAAAAGATAAGAAAAACAAGCAAACCTTTGTGTCCATCACTGTTCATGTTCATACATAATTAAGACATTATTATAGAGATTAGGGTTAGATGATTCAAAAGGGAAATCCTCACTAACAGACCATTTTTCTGCAGACTGATGACCTTTAAATACATAACTTAAGGAAATTAAAAACGTTTTTTTTTTCTCATGTTGTTTCTGTTTTGAGTACACTCTGTACACGAGTGCTTCTCAAACTGGTCCTTGGAAGCTCCCAGACAGTCCATGTTTTTGTGAAAATGGGAGGGACCGAAAACGTGGACCATCTGGGGGTCCCTGGGAACTGAGCTCTGAGCTAAACACTGCTGTAAATGGAGCTTGAAGGTTTCTGTAAGAAGCCTCCAAGCTTAAATTAAATCAGCCAAGTCATTTGTTACTAAAACAGAAACCTACTCATTCTTATTTTACGTTAAAAGATCAAAGTTTCTCCATCAGTACCGCTGGAGACAGAGGGGAAAAAATTTCAAAAAGATACGTCTCCACTAAAGATTCCCACCCTCACAAAAACATTAAAAAATGAGGTAATTATAAAAGAAAAAACTTCTTTGAAAACACAAACATTCTAGGAATGACCTGACACCTTTCCAGTTATATTTCAGGTTCAATGGAGAGAATTAAGGTTTCCCAAGCTCCTGAAAGACTCAACGTGAGCTGGTCAGGGCATTAGAAATGCCTGGAGACCAGGAGACTGGTCAGCTTCATGCCAGATGAAGGTGCTAATCTCCCCCATGTTCACTCACAGTCATCCTCCTTCCTTGGGAATGACAGCTGCACCATGGGGAAAAAAATGTACTGGGGACCACCACACTACCAAAAGTTGTGAAGGAAACAATATCTGAAGGATGACTTAAAGACACGATGGTCAGGCTGCAGACAACAAGAAACTCTCACCTGAGCCTTAGCGCTTACATACGCTCCCTGCTGTGGTTTCATCACTTGACCGTAGCTCTTTTCTGAGCTGTCAGCCAGTGAAACCAGTTCAGTCCACACCTCATGGGGTTACCAGGTCAGAGGGACCTGAATGGGCTTCAGACCACATCTGCTAAAAATGGTCCCCCTCCCTCTTATGTAGTTTAAAAAAACCCACCCCAAACAAAAACAGAAACCGACCTAGACAGTATTACAAATTGGTCTCATCCCAGGGGTCATTCATGTTCTTCAACACTTTCCTCACGGTCTTCTCGAGTTCCTTGCGGGCTCTCTGCTCCTCATCCAGTGTCCTTTTCATCTTCTTGTTATCCTGTTCAGAGCAGACAAGGGAAAGCCTTGAGCACAGGCCTGTGGTTCTGAAGCCCCTCCCTCAAGTGGCCTGAACCCCGCACTGGACCTCGGTTTTTGTTCCAGATGTCTCAAAATAGCAGACCTACCTGCTTCAGTTCCTGAACTTCATCTTTCAATGCATAGACTGTGTCCACCAGGCTCCTAAAATACAAAAAGAATTTAGAAGAAAATGAAAGACGTCAATACCAAAAAAAGTCAAAAAAGGAAACCTGACCAATACAATAAGGTAAGATAAAGATGTCAAACAGGTCACATTCATACAATACACAACAGATATTAAACTCCAAAGACTATCTTCCATTGATCTCCACCACACTAACCCATAAGGTGACCCATGGATAAGTTCTTGCTATGAACCTACATAGTGTGAAGTAAAAGTTACAAAATAAATATCAGGATGTGATGTAACAGGATGAGGTCTGGAGAGCCTGAGGTTATATTTCATCTGTAGCCAGGATGCTCTGACTCTGGTGGACAGATAGGGGGCAGTCTTACTTCTCCTCCACCACTGCCTGACCGTTGCTCTTGATCTCCTCTACAATCACCTTCTCCTCTTCTGGAAAAAGCATGTGCAGCCCGGACTCCTTTCTACTCCCTGTTTTGAAACAAAAGCCGCAGTTTGGTTTAAGCCCATCAGAGACTAATCGATTAAACTGTCAGATGTGATTGATTGGGTCATTGACTAATTGATTTAAAGGGGTATCGCACAGTGAGCGTGAGACTGGATGATGAAAGGCTGATGCAGGTCTGTGTAACTGACTGGGGACCAAATGGGTGTTCTCATAACCTAAATGATGTGGACAAAGGTCACATCATTTCCTAAAATGGAAAAAAAATGTGAGGGTCATTAAGTGTAGATTCATCTCACCTCCCTAAATAAGATTACTGGACCACCTAAATAAAAATATATGCTATTGGAAGAGAGGACAGATAATAGGTCCATCTTTGGTACTGAAACAGAGATGCATTGACTATCATGTTTTTACTATTCACTATGGAAATGTTAAATAAATACACGTCTATGGTCCATTTAAAATGTAAATGTATAATGACATCTACAGATAATATGTGAGCATATTTGATCTTATGTTGTGGAGATTTAGATGCAACCTCTTATAATACCAAACTGAAGAGATTACAGAGAATACAGGATTTCAATACAGAGAAAGCCTAATTAAACATTAAACCGAAGCATGAAACTAACACAAAAATAATAAAATACAAAGAAAAAAAAACATTTAAAATTCATACATTGCATCCTGTTGATTTGCAGGAAAAGACTCGAACAGATAATCAAATGCCAAATCATTAAAATACCACATTCTAACAAATGAAAAAATTTATTTAAAATTTTATAATACAATGGGTGTTTTGCAATGTAATACATGTCTATATGTCTATATCAAACATTCAACATTATCATTCAACATCATATGCAGATTGAACAATACACACATTTCACAATAAATATCCACAATTCAAATTTATATTTGGACACAACAAATGTAAAAAGGCAGCTACCAGGCTGAGACACTTGCTTGCTTTTTAAATGAGAGAATACATTTGAGTTACAAAAAAAATATTGCACAATAGTAAGACCACGCTGCTCTCAACCATAATATTTAACACTTTACGGTTCAGCAGGGAACTGTCCTCAGCCCAGGCACTTTCACAGAGACCTTGGGAAAAAGTCCAGGCTACACTTTCTCCTGCCTTCCAGATGGTCTGCTGGGTAACCGGGTAACTGAGCAGCACCATGGGGTTCCCCAGAGCAACGGACACGTTCACACACTAACCTCACAGCACCCGTGCCAACGGCAAGAAGCCGACCCGCCTGGAAACACAGAGCAGACGGCTGGCAGTAAGAAGGTGAACAGTGGGTGGAAGCCATGTGTTCCTGGCTTGCAGGTAAGAAGAAATCTGGCAGCACAATCCAATAAGCCCTACATGAACACAGTGCAAGAGAGCAGCACAAATGACTTTGGTTCCACAACATTTGGTGCACGTCCGGCATCGCCCGCTTAAGTGCTCCCAGCAGTATTCCGCTGGCCTCGCAAGATCAGCTGTGAAATGCGATTATCTTCCAACCCCAAACGGAACAGATACAGACACAACGAGCCATGTGACCAAAGACGTTTAAATTTCCACTAATTGTTTCGTGAAACTAACGGAACCATAACCATACCCCCCTCCCCCACGCCTGACTGTAGAAAGCCAGTCTCCCAATGGCCACTGTTTGTTTATGGCCCTCTATGTAAACTCAAGAGGAAGACTTTATATGTTCGATCGTTTTCAATTCACACAAATAAAAATCACTGAAATTCCTAAGCCTGTGCAAAAATACACGTATCAAAACTAAGCAGCATTAATTCACAATAAATAAATGCTAATATAGGAATAAAGGAATATTAAATGAAAACAAAATCAGAAAGACGTGTACCAACCTGAAAAATTAAACTAGAAATGGCCAGAGAGACACCATAGGCCTGAGATGGAAACGTCTGTAATGCAATATACACGACGGGAAGCTGTGAACACATGTTCAGTAAATCGCCAGTACTTAAAACAAATGGACAGTGTTACGGAGGTACCTTGGGTGACTCTTTAAAAGGTGTTAATGCTTTTCCAGAAATCATTGGCACAGATCATGTCATAAAAACATCAGAATCAGACCCTGTATAAACACCAAACCATCAAACTGTAGCTACCATTAAAAACACTTTACAGACTTTTCTTTGATCCAGCTCTTCCAGCTTTACAAGAAAAAAAACATTTTTACACCTTCTCTGGAACAAGGAAGAGATGCCTCACAATAATACACCAGAATGGTCCACACATATTCATTGAGTTCCCCAACTGTAAAAATATTTCCAACTCTCACTGTAACAAAGCTTCCCTAGGAAAATGTAGGGCACAGACAGCCCCTTCCCACGGGTGTGTGTCTATCCTCTCCTCCAAATCACCCTGACGTTTGAGGATTAATGCTTTTGGCACAAGTAACAGTTGAGTTCCTGCTTAATGGAGCTGACAGCCAACAAGATATAAACACATTTACACGGGACTTTGGAGTCCATCTGTCTCAGACGTCCATTTATTCTCTGTCTCCTGAATTCCCAATTTATGACAACAGCTTATTTTTCGCTAAAATGTAACTGTTGCTTTAAGGAATTTCAGTTAAAAAAAAAAAAAAAAAAAAAACATATGCACACACAGACACAAACAAAATTGTCGTAAATATACATCCAAAGGCAATGCCAAAGTAAAAGGCGATGTCTAAATCAGCCCTGCACACGACTGATCTTTAACACTGAGGAACCGGATTCTGGAATGTACATGAGTGTAGTTAACGTCTGTTGGCATGATACGGAGGGGGTGCCGAATTCGGACGTTGAGACTGGGCACGTCCCAGGCCAGTCGGCCCAACAGCACCCAGAAAATGCAAATTAAATTCTTCTTTTGCTATTATAATCATTTTATTTTTGCGTAATGAAGGGGAAACAAATGTAATTACAATGGATGGAATGGCGTACTACACAGAGAAGAATAAGCATGCCTCTGTATGTGTATCACACGCTCGAGTACGAAGCCGGCACACCAAGGGACAAATTTAACAGAACTGGCCCTTCCTCCAAGCCAAGCCATATCTGAATATCAGACATTTCTGATCCACTTCTGTAGATACACCAAGGGCACAGCAGAGCAATCAAATACATGAGCGTGGGACGGAGGGATTGGAGACAAGAGCACATCAATGTGGGGAGGGTCCAGTTAAAACAGGTTAAAAACACTAGTTCATAAATAAAACAAATAGAAAAATACCTTATGTACAAAAGAAAGGGAATCTAAAGAAGGGCAGTGTTTCAGTTCTGGTGGGAGATATAGGAGCAGCAGCTCTTTCGAGACGAGGCACCAATCCTGTAACTGTGGGCTGTCCATATACCGTCAAAGTCGGAGTCTTCGGAGAGGTCAGAGATCGCGTCAGCCCGGGAAAGGCTGCTACGGCAGCCCAGAGAGTCCATACTAGACTGGTCGCAGTCCGCCAGAACGTGATTGTGCATCAGGTCAGTACCCTGCCATGCTGTTTGGAGGAGGTTGGGGAGGGATTCAGGGAGGGGGCAAACCATATAAAATGGAGAATCGGGGGTTGGGTGGCATGACATGTGGACAAAGATGCATATGACAATGGAAAAAAAATACCAATAAAAAAAAATTTAATACATAAAGCGCAAACAAAGGTATTAAAAAGTAAGACATGATGTGTAGAACCCAGACAAAAAAATTCATAAATAAAAAGAATAAACAGAATGAAGCAAAGGAGAGGAGGGGGAAAAGAAGGAGAGAAAAATATAGTTAAAAAGGAAGGTCAATAACAACAGGAATTTTTCCAGCAACAGACAGCAGACTAGGCGGGAGACTGGGCAGCTCAGGCTGAGGGCAAGGTTTTAGGTTGGAGCCCTAGGGCAGGCCTTAGGGCGGAGCCCCACAGCCCAGCCAATGTGTGAAGCTGAACTACACACAGACAGGCTGAGGGTGGGGCCTCGGTGTGGGCCTTAGGGCAGAGCCGCCCGGCACAGCCAATGCGTGAGGCTGAGCTGCACACAGACAGGGGGATTTCATTCCCAATGTTAGTACAGAAACAGCAGGAGAGGAGAGAAGGAGAAGAGGAGATGTGGAGGAGTGTCATCTTTAGGGAATACAGGGTGACAGGCAGGCTAGGGCTTCCCCTCTCCAGGAAGGCCGACAGCTGAGGGAAGACCGCTTCTCCTCAGCCGGCATAACAAGCTTCCATTTTGAGCCATTTTTTTGGAAAAACATCTTTCGGAAAAATCATATAAAAAACAACTCAGTGACACCCATCAATTCGTACTGGACTTAATGATAAATGCTTCTCTCTGATAAACGTGGCAATATAAAATGTTACAGGCAGTAATTATCAAACCCACAAGGAAAACTGAGGAGACTTTAAGGAGCCCTTCCTGAATAAGTCGTCTCTTAGCCACTCTGTTCAGTAAACATTCATGGGTCAGAACGTCGACCCGAAAGAGCGACTGCGGGACCTCCAGAGTCCAGCGCTCGTGCTCAGCATTCCACGATGACTCGCATGTACAGAGGTCACCGGGCAGGTCACTGGACTTACTTGAGTTGAGAGTCTGCCGGGTCTTGGCGCTGGTGCAGTACGCCTCGATCACTTTCAGGATCTGCGCGTCCTCCTCCAAAGCAGCTGTACCTGGGGGAGGGGAAGCGTTTGAGACACGCGCTAACGGACCGGCCGACAGCCAAGGGGGCACTGAAGCTCCTCTCTCAGCCGACGGGCTGTGAGACTGGAAGAGACCCGATCGGCGCAGCAGCCTTCATTAAAGCCATGGTCCCGCCGCGGAAAGGACCACTGTAATTATAGCTTCCATTACTTTAATATTTTTTTAAATTATTTTCAATTTCTATGTGAAATCCAGCATTAGTTTACAGTGTGGTTTTATTCGTTTTTTTAAGATATACTTCTATTTATATCCCTGCTACAATTCTGTACCCCAGGGTACAAACAACATTAATGTACCCCCAATGGCACAAACATGTTCCTCAGTCCATTTCTGTACCTTAAAAGGTACATTTACCTGCCAATACAGTACCAGTGGCAGACCCTTGAGGGTAGAGCCCCAGTGACAAGTAATTGTACCATCAAAGGTACAAACTGGTCCGTTTTTCCTGACAGTACAGGAATAGCCTGAAAGCTGTTTTATGTGCCTTATTGTTAGAGAATCCAGCCCGAATACACAGTGCACATTATGTACTAAGAATAGTCAGAACATGGAGCAGGTATCATTAAAGGTTATCTAGTGGCAATATACTGGATTTTGTTTCGTTGAAGGCTTTCTATCAAGGAGAAAAAATTAACAAATCATTACTTTAGCTAAACAGTATTTTCAAACAGTAATGGAAAGTATTTGACATTTATTTTGCGAGTTTTGGAAGCAATAGTTATCATACCGTTGTAGATTTTTTATTTCTTATTTTATTTCAGCTTACAAAAATGTTCTCTTATAGCTGTAGTTTTCGTTAAGGATTAAAACCCCGGTATGGCTCAGGGCCACACTCACTCTTCCTCTGTGCAAACTCCTCATCGGACGGCTTCCTCTCCGGCTTCCGCTTGGGAAGCAGCTTCTTCATGCTTTTAGGGCTTTTGCTGAGGTCCTGTGAGGGAGGTGGGAGGGGATCAGTGCTCATCTCTTCTCAGTTAGTCGATCTGTTTCTACATCAAACAGGCATTGCTGTTGCTATGTGCCCAGCTCCGAGCTTCCCCACACAGCCCCGCCCACCACGGCAGCTCAGCCCAGCAGGCCCCGCCCACCACAGCAGCTCAGCCCAGCACGCCCCGCCCACCACAGCAACTCAGTCCAGTAGGCCCCACCCAATTCACAAAGCAGTCACGTACCTCCTTGTACGACAGTGCCGCAGAGGGCCTCAAGGGGGGTGCCGGCCGCAGGCAGCTCAGGCTCCAGGGTTTGGGGGTCTTGGGGGGCTCCAGGGGACCCCACATGGGGTTGCTGTGAGGCGGTCCATGTGAGGAGTGGGGGAGGGTGTGGTAGGCCGGGGCCACCGTCGCACTGCGACTCTCAGACAGCCTGGAGGGGGTGCCAGGGTGCGAGGGCAGCTTTGGGGGACCCAAAAGGGGGAGGCACGACATCATTGCACCTTTCAGATGGATGTTCACACAATGCACAGCCGGTAATTCTGTACAGCAGCTTAGTTTAAGGACTTGAACTTGCATCCTGAAGGACTGGATTTGCAACCCTAAATCACAGTGTCGGCAGTTACTGCCCCTTTTTTTGCTAAAAGACTTCCTGTCCGGCACACGGCTTCATTTTGTTAGTGTGACAACATTTCCACAATTTAAACCGGCTGACTAACCGTGTGGCAGGGGATGGGGGAGGGCCTTGTGTTGGGCGTCGTCATGAAAACGAGCTTGGTCTGCCGGTGAAGGTGATCCAGCCACTCCTGCTTGTCTTGCTGGCTGCTGCAGGTCACCTGGATCCTTTCGATCATGCCCCCTGCAGGCCAGCCATGGGACGACAAGCTCAGAGCAAGAAGGACACAGACCTTCACATGTTCTAGAACAAGCTAAGCTAAAGGGGGCGGCCTGCAAGATCATACAAGTTGCAAATCATAAAGGCTTCTAAATAACATTTAATTTGAACCTCTAATAAAATAAAATGCAACACTTTAATTTTAAAATATCTGGATAGATGATAGTATCGAGTCGTGCACACACACACACACAAACACAAACACACACACACACACACACTATAAACAAGGCCCTTGAACTTTTTTAGCCGAAATAAAAAAGGCAAGTAATAAAAAAAGACAATATATCAATAATCTGTAAAAACAATGGATCAGCAGGCCGGACTTAATTAAGACTTAAAATACGTTGTGGACTGGAAACGGTGAAATATATAGGAGCAGTGGGCAGGAACGGGATCTTAAAACACATCCCGTGTACAGCTCACTTAAGATTTGTGTGTAGTCTAAGCCTACTTCCCCAACAAAAGCGATGATCGCCGGTTAGGCGCTCTCAGATCTCGACACCAGGTTACTCGTCGATTTCGATAATACCATCACAATCGCACAGACCTACGACGGACCACGTACCGAATATTTCAAAGGCGTTTTTCTGAATTTCGTTGTCATCCAGCTTGGAGACGGTCATGCCAGTCAAGGGCAGCTTACCCTAAATAAACAGAACACATCAGGGTCTTATCTCTAGGGAGGAAACAGAGGCATGGGGTGGCGGGAGGGGCAAGGGGGGGCTCACACACCTGATAGATGAAACCACTCATCCGGGGGCTGGCGGACAGCAGGAGGACCACATGGGGGAAAAGCAACAGATAACGCTCACTTTTCTCCTGCAAAACAGTGGCAACAGCTCTCAGTATTGGGGGAGAAACAGGGGCAGGGAGGAAGTAAGTCCAGGAAGCGCATCACAGGCCACAGATGCTGCTGCCAGGCCTCACCTCACTGCCGTAGTTGTTGACCACAACCTGGGACATGTAGATGACGCCTCCCAGGGTGCGGATGTCCTCGCCCTCCCAGCAACGGATCGTCTCGTTCAGGATCTGCAGCTCCAGCTCCTTCCGCTTCCGCACCTCCTGGCAATGAGCCTGTCGCCGTGGGAACGCAGGTCCTCGTTCAGACGGTCCCAGCCAATTAGCCACTGGCGTGACCGGACATCGTGCAAATACCTCTGGCTTCTTTAGCCCCTCTGCTCATCACCACTAGTAGAAACTGAGATCTCATTCTCACTGCCTCCACCCCTACATCCGCTCCCCCAGGGCAATCCCACCATCTTATCACAGTGTCGTTTCTGCCTCTCTGCTCCCCTCCCGTTTTCCTTGGCTGAGCAGCTGGACAGCTAAACGATCATCGCCCCCGTGTGCAATCCAAGGTACAAATCACGCATCCTGTGACAGCACTGTGCACTCCGGCCATAGCAGATGGGGCGGGGAGGGGGGGACATCAGTGTCAGAGGCTAAAGAAAACAGCAGAGTCCCTGAAAGGCTGCTTGAAGAAACTCGGCGGTTAGTACAAAGCTTGCAGCGCGGGTGAGGTTCCAGCTCATAAGTTCTGCTGCTTCACAGGCCCACAGCCCAACAGTTCTGGTAGGAACTACAAAGTGATAACGAGCCATTCACACATAACAGGAACCTGCTATAGTGCTGAGCATAGGACAACTAAGCAGGCAGAGAGATCCAGGAACCCATTTCACCCAGGGTCATGGGGGAAGGGAACCAAAATAAGCGGTGCACACACCCACGCCCCACAGTTCAGTTCTGTCCGATTTTATACTAATGCTCTTTTTGGTTACAATTCAGAGCAATAGCTATTACAGAGCAGTCTCACAAAACACAAAACCCAGTTCATCAGGACATAACCATGCTGAGTGAGTTGGTGGCTAGGAGTAATTGGCCATTACCTGCGTCAATCATGTGCACCCAGCAGGGGGCACCATTGTGCAGAATGCAGAATGGAAAGTCAACTTACCGAGAGGCTTTTGAATGAGTTCATGCTCTTCTGAATGTCTGGCCTGTCAGGGTGGTACTCCTACAGACCAGGAGACAAGGAGGCGATGTCACCACTGAGAATCTCACACGTGCAAATAGACAGTGGGCACTCCTTCCTAATTCTCACAATGGTGCTCAGTTACATTACATTTATTTATCAGAGACTTTAATCTTTTATTTTTTGTGAAAGTGGAGCCAGCCAGTCCCTGGAGCAATGCGCATCAAGCACCTTGCTCAAGAGCCCAGTTGTGAAATCACACTGCCGACCCTGGGATTTAAACCAGCGCCTTTCTGATCACAGGCACAGCACCCAAACCCACCGATCCACGTCTCCCTCACCTCCATGTGCCGCTCGAGCTCCTTCAGCAGGGTGGGGTACTTGTCCAGTCGCATGAAGGGCTTACTGAGACCCGTGGTCAGGGTGAGGATGCCAGGGCGACTGGCCCCCCTACTCTCCATGAAGTCCCCCAGCTCCTCGCTGCAACAGAGAGCATTAAATCGATAGCAACAATCACAAACTAATCTTTACGACATAAGATAAACATGCACCACTGGCATACAGTTAGTATGCTATACAATATGGGGTCAACACATTTCGCAGCTACACGCTTTACACTGCACATTCCCATCAATGATCATATGTATATTTTATGCTTTCATCTGTTTTTATGCTTTACTGCTCAGATAAGCACCAGCCACTTTGTGCTGCACATTCCCCACCGCTATCCAAATGTACAGTGGCGGTCAAAAGTTTGGACACCCCAAGCCGCCTACAAAGGGGAGTGACAGTGTCAGGTCACATGGAGGAGTTTGATCAGAGAGTGAAGGAAAAGTGATCAATGAGAGCTCAGCATATGTGGGACCTGCTTCAGGACAGCTGGAAGAGCATCTAAGGAGGCCACCTCATGAAACTGGTGTAAGGAGACTGTAGGGTCAGTCGGGTTCTGGAGAAATTAGGGTTAAGGGCCTTGCTCAAGGGCCTGATAGTGGGATTTGAACCGGCAACCTTCTGGGTCGCAACCTATAGAGCTGCTCCCTCACCCCCATCAAATTAATTATTTTTTGTTTAATACTTTCTGGTCAGTGCATAATTCCATAAATGTTATTTTATAGTTTTGATGTTTTTATTATAAAACTAATAGTTTTCTTTTCTATGGGTATTTTGAGGGGTACTGAACATTTTAGAGTTTTATGTATGTATACTGGACATTATCAGATTTTTTTAAATCTATGGAGAATATGTTTATCCACTATGCCGTCATTTTCTGTTTCATGTCTCCTTTTTTGCAGCATCTGGAGGAGTAAAAGTAAGAACGCCATGGTGTAGACACTGCATACATGATGATCAATCGGCTGAATCTTGTTTGTAAAGGACAGACGGTACCTGTGCTGGGTGAGAACACTGACAGCGGAGGGGTGGTTGGCACAGTACGTCACGTACAGCTTCCGCATCTGAGAAATGAGGTTCAGGAAGAAGCCGCCCAGCCTCTGCTGACTCTCTGGAAGCCTGTGAGTGAACAGAGGGGGAGTGGGGAGAGAGAGAGAGAGAGAGAGAGAGAGAGAGAGAGAGAGAGAGAGAGAGGGGATAAAAAATTGCACAAGGGACACAGAGGGACGTGGAAACAATCAGACTTGGCAGGCAGTGTGTCACAGCGCATTAAGCGCCGCTCTGCAGGCTGAAAGAGGGAAAGGCACTTATTTCTGTACCACCGCACCTGGCAATAACAATTAATGCCCAGAGAGAAGCCCGAGAGCGACGTACCAGCGATGACCCGCTGAGCCTCGTACGGTTCCATGTATCCGTTGTTTTCGGTTGGGACCAGCTCCATCCCGGGTCTCATGGGTCGCAAGTCCAGACGGGCATCAAACGGGTCCGAGTAGTCTGTCTCTCTGGCCAGGGGGGCAGACGGGACCACCTAGGATAATAGTAAGGCACAGATCCGGTCACAAAAGTGTGAAGCCACACAGGGATTTGCACATGGGACATGCATGAATGCACGATGCCTGCTGGCTTTTAGGAAACACCAGCGCTATGTGCTCCTGTTGACAGCCTCAGACGCCTAGCCACGACCAAGTGCATCCTTCAGACCGCACCGTCGTTTTACCCAGCATGCTCGCCTGGACGGGATGACCTCTGGCTTTCCTGAAAGCGGCCCGGCTGCATCTCTTTAGGGGCCTGCGACAAACCGTAAATGCAGAGCCCGCTATGGCTGCCAGGCTGTGTGAGCCCAATATCTCTGCACGGAAACTTTGGCCTCATTAAAGGGGATGTAATAATTACCACACCGCGGGTGGCAGCGTGAGCTGCAGGATTGCGGCCATAGCTGTGCTTTTACAGCATTCCTCTACGTCTTTACAGATGAGCCTGACTAACAATCCCAGCTCAGCACCCCCCACGGCCCCCGCCACACAGATATCCCCCTGGGTCTAGCACCACCTCCACTGGGGCAGTGCCACTGGGCCGGCAGTGAGGAATGCAGTATGGGGGTTGGGGCACGCAGCATTCCAAAGACCTACTGCAGACTGTGTGTGTGTGTGTGTCTGAAAAGCAGGCCCCGCTTTTTGGGCTTCCTCATAACCGTCCTGGCTGATGTCGGTCCAAACTGCTGAACAGACATGCAGATTCATTCACCTTCTTGTCACAGTGAATCTCTGGGGCTCCCAAAGCATGCCGGGAACTCCATTTTGGACTGGCATACCTTATAAGGAATGCTGATGGTGGCGTCTATTTCTGTGCCCCCATGCTGGGGTAGAGATGGGGCTATAAGCAGGTATCCAAAAGCCATCTGCAGCTACCCAGAAGCATGAGCAGATGGATAGGGGGTAGTCTTGCCGCTAACAGCAAGAGGGCGCATGCCCCTGGCCTTGAGCGGGGGTCTGAATCTGCCTGACCTGCTGATCATGCATATACGTACTCACTTCTCAAACTTCATCCCATCATAACTATAATTTAATGTATTTCAGCACTGTAAGTATCCCCAAAGCCATTTTATCATTGTACCTATACATTCTATTGATACATACAGAAAAACAAACTGCTGTATTTGGCATCCCATCCTGGGTGTGCCCCTGCCCGGTCCCTATACTGCTTGAGATCCCCATGTGACCCTGACCAGGATAAGTGGTTAGAAGATGAATGCTTATGATGGGAGAGTCTGTCATGTCTTCCCTCGTTAATCCCCCATCCCACGGGTCTCCCGTGGCGAGACTGAACAGGGCAAAGGGTACGCAGAGAGGCAGGAACGCTGAGTGTCTCCGGGATGATTATCGCCGTCTTGATCTGCGCAGCGAGGAGCGGCTACATAGATAATTGCATTCGCAACCTAGTGATTACTGTTACATTCTGCGACCGCTTTCTCCAAGGAGAAAAGAGATGAGAATCTGAAGAGAATTAAATGAGGGAAATACAAGCATACTCTCTGCAATCTTACCAATTTCATTCATTCTTCCCCAGGCATATGCATAAGATAAATAATAGTAAAACGTGGTGTGACGATGTAGCAGTTTCGGCAGCGGCGGTTCTTAAGTGCCTTTAAGTCGGTTCTTATGCCCTTAAGTTTTATCCCTTTTTCTACAAATTTACTAAAGTACAGTGCTTGAAGTTGCAGTAGAGTCAGAAATCCACCTCTGTGGCCGGCACAAAAGTTAAGGGTGATCATGTGTAATCCCTCCCTACCCTGTATTTTGCAGTTACACGTATCCGTTAAAAGTGTATTACGAATAATAAGCAATTCCGAGGAATCTCTGCAAACACTTACTGGCTCCGGCGGGTCTTCAAATGAGATGGCACTCAGCAGTATTTTGCAGCGACCCAGATCCTGTGAGTCCACCTTGATGAGTCGGTGTTTAGGCGACACCATTTTTACATCCGGACCGACAGACTTGATTGGGGAGCCTAAGCCGTGATGCGTCAGGTCTGACATGACAGACTCGTTCCTGGCTCTGTTCTCCGCGTCCTCGTACGGATCTTCGAAGTCCAGGTTCTTCTGTGCGCGGTAGGCTCTGAGGATCTCGCTCTCTGTGTAGTCTGGCTTAGGTGGCTGTGGTGGGGCTCGCCGACTGCTGAAACTCAGGTAATCCTTCAGCCACTTTGCCATGGGTTCCTTTACAAAAACATTCAATATGGTTCCCACGAATGCTCTATAAGAGAATAAATTCTTGTGCACTAATAGCCTTTATTTTGGGGACAGTTGGCTTAATCTAAACCTAACCTTAAGTGCACTGAGCACAGCGGACTTACGAAAAAGAAGCGCAATAAATCAAATAGGCTTCAATATTCACACCTCTGTTGCTTGGAGAAACATCACAGTAGGATCTAAATAGTGAATCACTCTGAAATCCTGCCACGCCAGGCAAACGCGCACAGACGCAGCAAGTCAGCTCGGAGATCTGAAGAACCGCAAGACCAACACTTTCCCCGCAAGCCCTGACAGCTGGCTTTGATCTGCGGGCTGCGGTTTCGGGAAACAATGATACTCCTAACTGCCCATGGAAAATGTACTCCGAAGAGAAAAAAAAACATTCGTCAAAGTGCACTGAGATTAACGTGCCCGTCTCCTCATCATTTAGTACATTCTCCAAAATATTTCAATCTTTCTTCTTCGTAGATTAAAATCAAACTTGACTCGACGCGACAGCTGCTCCGTGTGTTGATTCATCGACAGTCCAACTTGTTCACTTTAAGCTTAATGATTACTTGAAACATTAAAACGTATTGCTTTTAGCGCGGTATATACGAGTAAATCATTCGTTAAATCTAAACTATGCTGTAAATTCAAAAGTCGAATAAGAAACAGCAAGTTAATTCAGGAAAATGACTAAAAAATGCAGTGTAATTTTAATTACGCTATGTAATTAATGCACACCAAAGAGTAAATGTGTCGATTAATAAGACTTTTGAATGAAAAAGTTCACCTCTTTCGATGCTTCCTTTTCTCTAACTGTTTTCAGGCTTGATCCTCATTGGGAATTGTGTCCTGGTCAGTCCTGCGGGGTTTACGTGCAATGCTTTGAGAGCCCTGTTGATTTCATTGTGGAGTACGAAAGGAATTAGCTTGCTAAGTAGATGCATCTCATTTTCGTGAAAGTTGAACAATTTGAAGAAAAGGGGTACATATTAATATCTTAATTACATTCTCGGTTAATATTCAAGGAGACAAATTTGGCTGGAAATATTTATTGGAAACAATCCTTTCATCATATCGAACTTCACTGCTACCAGCGCTCCTGGCGCATTTGTTAATGCGATCATACGATTTGTATTCCGTGATCTGATATATATCCTATGCAAACATTTAAAAAATCTCGTATTCAGGGAATTTTGTGTCGCTTGGCGGTGAGAGTTCGCTGCCTTCTGCTCCGCACATTGTATTTTTTTTTCTCAAATTAAAACGCGAACAAAGCGGAGAAATCGGCGTTTCAGCTCTTCATAGTTTTTGTTCCAAGCGCTACATAGGAAATGGGGAAAAAACGATCAACTCCGGGATTGCAGCGGTGAGACATCGGAGAGTTCCGCCAGGAAGCGAGTGATAATCGCGAATGGGAAAGAGAATTGGGAACAATCGCCTTAAAGGGGAGTAAACAGCCCGCTTCGTCAATTTTTAATCATGCCGACATTTAATTTCCCCGTCCAAAGTGTGTTAGGAACGTATGTTTTCGTGTTCCTTTTCTGTGAAGGGACTTGCTCGTGATAGCCTCGGGTAGATAGCCTCGTCATGCATTAATATTCTATACGTGTATTATACGTACGGACACAGAAATCCAACGATTAAATACTTGATGTATGCTCCCTTTTGTGGGCCAGAGTTATAGTGTGCCCCCTGGCGGAAGTGCGGTGATTTGTCCTCTCGTGGACAATGATATAATATTCAGCGCTTTTGACATTTGGTATTAATCTGTAGAATAATTTAAGAAGGTTTTAAAGGACAAATGTGAAAATAAAAAGAAAACGATTAGTACTGTACTGCTATTTAACAAGTTCCCACTAAAATGCATAATTGTATGCAACATTCAGGCTGCCACAATAAAAAATAAATATCCATCTTATAAAAATTGTACAATATAATGTTTATTAATGTGAAAACACCCTGAAAGTAATGTAACAGACATCAGTAGTATTTTGATAATTTTTCAGAAAGTACTTTTTAATTTGGAACCTTGGAACAATGGTTAAAAATAGGCGAATTATGCTTTTATATTAAATCAAGAAATGACCAAGCCAAGAACTATACCAGGCCTGGTTTTACTTCTTGCTTCCTATTGGATTTAGGGGAGACCTTCACCTCTAAGTATCTGGTACTTAATGAAAGAAAATGTAAAAAAATAATTTGTTAAATTATTTTCTTCTCTGGTCATATTTTAGTAAAACTTCTGATAACTTTTTGTGCATGTTACTAAGGTCATAAGTGAAAATAGTCAACAAAACCTGAATCATAACTAAAGGGTGTTACAACTATTCCGAAATCCCTGGAGAGTAAAGTAACTTGGTTTGTACTGTCCCCGCGTGGCACTATCTCGGTACTACAGCTATAAGAAATATTAGAAGTTTGGTCTTCAGGATTCACCATTACTTCAGAAGTAATATTCTTTTACTTGTGGGCAATAAAGTAAAAGCAATCATGGCACACCTCTGACTTCAGCCGCGTTTGATGGAAGAATTAGGAATTAGGAATTGCAGCAGTTTTTTGCTGCCTGGTTCATGCTGGTTTATTCATCTTACACCCAACAGGAATTACTGAGCAGTTCTCTACACAAAAAATGGGCAAAAACTAGCTTTGTTCTTGCCCATATGGGCCATATTTACAGTTTTAACTACTTTATAGAGGATTATGTAATTTCTTATATCTGCAGAGTAAAACTACAGTTTTGGCACACAGCTGTATTATTCCTATATTTCAGTGCAGTTTTTCAGGACTGCCTTGCCTATACACTGGGACAAACTACAAAATACAATGAACCAGAATACTATGATATAGGCAAAAAGTTCACGCATTGTACAACATTTATATCTGTATTGAAACCACAGGGAAAAACATTAAATAAAACTGAAAACAATATTCAGTAGACACACATATAACGTATGTGAAATGCAGTCTTTTTGGATTTTCGACAGCTGTTACGCATTAAATCACATGGATAGTCATCTGTGTAGCTTGTTATTCCTGTTCTGCTGAGAAGAGGGTGATGGAATTCAGCCTTTTAGACTAGCAGACTATCCCTCTTGGTCCTTCTTAGGTCCATCAGTACATCTCTCCCAAACCCGGTCAGGTCCAGGATAACATGTCTCTTTTCACCTCTTGGGTCCATCAGGAAATCTTCCTCTAGGTCTATTAGAATGTCCCTTGCTGTCCCAGTCGGGTCTATTAGTACGTCCCTCTGCATCCTTGTGTGATACATCAGAACGTCTTTCAATATGCTCCTCAGGTCACTCACGACGGCCCTCTCTCTGTCCCCTGACGCTGGCGCTCGGTTTTGCTGAGCTGTCATGCGCTGATGCGAATACGGCTGAGATAAAGGGGGAGGGGGAGAACACACAGGAACAACACAGAGTTTCAAAAGGGGGAGAGCGGACTGAGGGGGCTGGGGGCACCAAAAAAAAAATCAGAAAAGGCTTGAGGAGTCATAGAGAGAGTGGGGGGGGTGATACTACGGCATTAGATGTGAGTGCGAGGAGGAAGGGCACAGAAGGAGAGGAGACGACAGCGAGGTACGGACTGCAGTGCTGCGACGGACTGTGCGGCGGATGCGGGCACCAGAGCGGTGGGGTGAGACGGGGCTCCCAAACGTGCAGAGCCGTGATCTGTGTGTGCATTTGTGTATCTGCATATGCTGTGGATAGACTGTTATTCTGTCTGAAGGGTGGAGTCTGAACCTGCAGTGTCACTTTGAAGATCGCACGCGGTGGGGGGGGGGATGTGGTACCTCGCGCGCTTTATTAACCCGCAGGGTGATTTACTGTCTTCCGGGCTGATTTGGGCGAAGTAGCTGAGAGTAAAAAGCACTCTCTCTGCGGAGAGTGTCTCTCTGGCAAATCGGTCAAATCACAGTGAGTCCGTCTGCGCTAAAACTACGGTAGCTCTCAGTAGCAATGTTTATGATTTTCTCTGTGTGATGATCTATTACATGGTGCATCCCCTTAAAGCAGCATCTGCTCATACTTGAGTTTCTGCGCCCCGGTTCACGTGTCTGGCACTGCAGATTACATGCATATGAGTGCATGTACCAATTTGTCTTTGGGTATGTGTGCGTTTTTCTGTGTGAATTTGGGACTATGTGCAGACGCCTGTCTCTGTTTGCAAAAGGGACGTAGTCCTCCTGCATCTGTCGGTGTGGTCACCAAGAGCGGTCAGCACATCAGGTCAGCTGTGCCTCCTGACCCCATGGACTCCCAGTTCCTGCTCAATTGGATGAAGCGCTATTGCCCCTGTTTTAGCGCACTCAGGGTATGTTTCTGACCACATGTTACACTACTGGGGCTAAACATTACATCTGGGGGTAGGACCACGTCCGTCTCCTAGCCCCAGTGCAGTTTTTAGAGTTCTACTCATATGTATGCGTATCACAAGCCTCTGCTGTTTGCTACATTATCAGGTTAATGTTATGCATAAGATCCAAGAGCAATTTATTATCCCAAACCTTTGCTGTAGTCCATTATTATAATGCAGTATTTCCTTGGGTTTTATAGGCACCCACTCTGTTGTCAAGCCAAAGCACTTGTTATTCAGGTTGAGCTATATTTAGCATTGTAGAAAAGTGCTTACAGTTAATAAATATAAAGGTAGATATTTGGGATGTATAAGCAGGTCTTGCAAGACAAATGTGCTGAAATCCTTATGAAATGATGATGAATTCTGCCTCTCCTCCGTAATGGTTCTGCTTCTTCTGGCTACCATGGGTGTGCTTGGGTTCCTGTGGCTGCCATGCCGACTCGCACAGCGAATCCCTAGTTGTGCTTCTGACTCTCTCATCCGCCTTCTGTCAGAGCCTGGACTGGAATAAAAGTGATGAAAGACTGCTGCAGGCCGTGGAGCAGAACAACCCCGACAAGGTCTCCGCCCTGCTGGTGAAGAAGGGGCTGTGCGCCTCCAAGCTAGATCCCGATGGAAAATCTGCGTGAGCCTGTGAATTGATCATATTTTCTTAGTGGACTTTTCTAACACTCTTTATACTTTTAAGCCTTGGATATGTTTGGTATTTCAGTCTTTGCAAATAGATAGATAGATAGATCCATAATGCATGGATGGATGAATATTATTATTTATATTATATATATGATTATATTATATTATATTATACAGGGTGTCCATGAAGTCTCTTTACAATTTCAAAAATTTATTACAAAG
>JAAGVU020000076.1:91198-116564 GCA_011763525.2 Mormyrus iriodes | reverse complement strand
AGGTGAATCTGAGGACGGGGAAGGAAGGGGGGGTTCGGGGCGCTCTAGTTCGACGGGAGGGTGGTGGGGGGGGGGGGGGGGGGGGGGGGGTGTATTTAGTGCCTGATAAATCGCAGGTGAAAGTAACAAGGATCATGCCGAGTCAGATTCGTATCTCCATCAGACGCCAAAGTTTCTCAGCAGGGAGTTTGGCAGAGTGCTTTTTCGCCATTGCTGTGGGTGGGGCTTGATAAGCAGCAAGACAGACTCTCCTCAAACTCCTTATCTCTAACATGCAGCACAAGCTGCCAGGCAACACCAAGTCAGCGTGGATAGCGGAGTTCACGCCCTGGTCAGTTCAACAGAAGGGCCTGCACCTCCACTTCTCATCGGTAATGAAAAAGAAGCCAGTGTTCCAGTGTTCTTGCCCTCAGATCTATCATCTTCTTCCAGTGAACCCAAGAAAAGTTCTCAGCAGCCATCCAGAGCACTGCATGTCCCTTTCAGATGGAGACGTGGTCTCACCTGGTACACTCCTCCAGGGACTGGACCAGCATCTGCTGGAAGGTGCAGATTTCTTCCAGGTTGCCTATGATGTGGACGATGTCAGAGGAACTGAGCCTGGAGTGAAGAAGTAGGAAGATCGTTACCTGATAAGTACTAGTACTGACAACTACCACTGTGTTTTAACACTGCTGAGTGAATAATGTCCACGTCTGCAAGACAAAATCCATACTTCTCCCCCACAGCCCCATTCCACTCTACTTACTTCTCTGTACTCTGCAGTGGGCGCAGGTAATTTGACAGAAGGTTCTGGAGCTCCTTAGAATACTCCGTTTCCGTTTCTAGAATGTTCTGTACCACCTACAACAGAGACCAGCCAAAAGCTAATTTTAAGCTTCTGTCCCTCTCTGGTTTCTGCAAACACATTTAATTGCATTTCATCTAGTATGTAATCCAAGATACTGATATAATTTAAGCAGATGCGCCGTCGTTAAAAGGAAGCATAAAACAACGGCATGCAAAGAAACAATCTCAACATGAAGGTTAAAGTACTGAAGGGAACTCGTGACCTACACTGCCCCACAAAGGCAAAACACAGTTACTGCATATTTTATCAAAATTGAGAAGACTAAAACTAGGCTTGGTTTTACAGAAAAAAAAAAAGTGTGAAAGGTACAACAACTACCAACACCAAGGCGAAAAAACCCTATTCTCAGTTTCAGTGTCAGCATAGGGACTGCATCTGGCCTTTCATAGGGCAGCACAGATGAACTGGAATCTGGGAAAGGTTGCAGGGAACAGGCCAGATGCAGTTCTGGGTTCCTCTAGTGATGCTTTACTGACAAACGTACATAGATCACAAGGTCTCATCACAGCCAGTAACAGCTGAACGAAAGATCTCCTCCACCCTCTATCAGGAATAAAGATAGATATCTTTGGAAGGAGGTACGGAGAGCAAACCAGCACCTGTTATGTCATCTTAAAGGGTCACATCCATTCAAAACAAGAATTTAATAAACATGGTTTACATCTTCCTACACTCTTGGATACTTCAGTAAGACCACAGGCCTCCGAGACCATTAATAGACCCACATTACAATCGAGGAATGTGAAGAACAACTTTTTGGGACAGGACAATCAGGATATGAGATGTTTAAGGAAGTTCTTGAGTGTAAGAGCCCAAAAGCCTCCTTGAAGGCTAATGCTGGTGTTCCTTATTGGCTCTTGGGTGACCCAGCACTTACCAGGTTATAGTAGGTCTTGCTGATGCCGGAGGTGTCTGGCCCTTTGGGGGGGCTTTTGAAAGTCCCGGATTTGGGAGAAACCGGTTTGTCTGAAAGAGAAAGAGGAAGGGGAAGGGAACCAAACACAGGATACAGGTCAAATGGTGCCTCTCCCATTTCATACCACATCGCACCCCACTGCTGCAACCCAGAGATCAATGTACAGCATGTAAGCTCTGGGAAGAATTCGCACACGATTAGGAACGTGACACTGCATTGTCCAGGTCTCGGGAAACACTCACAGACAGGCGCTGAGGAACACCCACAAGGCCACACACAGGTTCATTAACACACAATGCAGGAACAAAACACATTCCCCACTTCCTTTACAAATAGCTCATAACATGAGGTCAGGTGGGTGAGTCCCAGCAAGAAATACAATTCATGTCTTTGATAGACCCAAAGCTTTCATGTCTATGCACTTTTTGGATGCTCTTTCATCTTCCACTAGAGGGCATCCGTCAGCTAGCAGAACAAACACTTGGGACAGAATCAATCAACCATTAATCCTCTATGTTTCCCCCCTTCGATTTCTCCCGGGAGGAAAAAATCTTTATTTGGAGTGAGTCAATGGATACAGAAGTAGTGCAATGAATACGGTTTCTGCTGTCTTTGGAGAGAACCTCCTTCCGGAGGTCGGAGCATTTCCGTTCTTTGTGTGGTTTGGGAATTTCCTTCCTGTTAGCCACGCCATACTGATCCTCTGTCACACAGCTATATGAGCCATGGGTCCAAAGTATGCCCCAATGCAAAAAATGCACTTTTTTAGGAACTCCACTCTAAGGTCACCATCGAGCTGTCACATTCCGGGGTCAAATCTATTAGACTAGGACCTCTTAACAAAACATTTCATTGCTTTCTGCTCAACCACGCAAATATATCAGTGACTTCTGGAAAAATGTTACTGGTTGGATGATTGATACAGGATCCACCATGTTACACACTGATGGAGGACAGAAACTGGCCTAAACCGCCAGAAACGTCACATTTAAATAGTTTTTCATGGAAATAGAGTATTTTTCTTACTCACTTTGTCAACCAATGTCATTTCTTTCAAAAACTGCACTGAAATTATCCGTTGATCAAAGTAAAGATTTCAGTTGTTCGACCAAAAATATTGGTCAGTTTCACCCTCAGTTTTCTCATAAAAGTCCACAAAACACCCACTAAACTTGGTACCAAAACAAAGCTTCAACAATTTTTCAGTTTTTCAGGTGATCTGTAGCAACATGGATATGTTGTATCAAAACAGAACATTCTGACTTATTGAATCTAAGCTGGGCCAATTTTCTATTTTTACCTTACAGTAGCTAATAACACCAATATGGCAGTATTCAGTCACAGTAACAGTACAAAGTTCCACATGGTTTCTGGTTGCGGCTGACGTGAATAAGCCTTTCAGAGCCAATATCTCCTAGTATCTTCCCCTGTTGCACTACAGCGCACCTTTGGAGCACCCGCTGCCTTTGAACTCCCGGACGTAGTTGCTGGGGAACCAGCCAGTCTTTCCATTAAGGGTGCCCTCCCACCAACCACCATCCTCCATACGAGTCACATGGATGATGTCACCCTTGGAGAAGGACAGCTCATCTTCATTGGTCTGCTGGAAGTTGAAGCGCGCCTTCACCACCACCTGGCAAGTGCTGTTTTCTGTCATATCCTAAAGCAGGAGCAGGAAAGGGTCCCTTTCAATTACTAATGGCGTGCAAAGACAGAGGTTATGGCACAAATTACAAATCAAATATCCTCTTCCTAGGTTTCACGGACTTCACTGACCACAGTCGGTAAGTGCCGAAGTATCCCGAACTTGACTGTCATCTCCACAAACATGTCCCAAATGGGCCCAGGCACTTACCAGACTGCGGTACTGATTTGAAAATATCTTGGAGGACCGGCCAACGGAGGGTTGAGAGGCCAGCGTGTCGAAGGACTTGATGCGGTGTGAGGAGGAGTGGTGAGGGCATGTGGACTCACTGCCCACCCCGATGTCTGTTGGGGGAGCACACGATAGTCACGGGGGTCAGAAACTCTGAAGAACTGGGTTTCCATGCACAGGCCCAAGATGGCTACAAAACTCTACTTTGTGGTGGAGCATAAAACAACCCAAGCAAACACACTTGCATACAGCAATAATTAAAAGATTCATGTTTCTATAGCATACACTGAGAGTACTGTCCATCCCTGGGCCAGCTGATAACAGCTCAGTCCATACTCTGCAACCATACTCTGTAAGTGTGGGAGCAGTTTCAGCACCGTGCAAATCCACTGATAAAGCTGTGGGCACTATCATGGGGGCCACAGGTAGCCCAACTGCTAAACCTTCATAGTCTTACCCCTCGTACAGACACCTTAGGGGGTGTTTTCTACCCAGCCTGGGCTGAGGTGATGAAGGACACTGAACTCATTGAGGTTCCTCAGCTGTTGAGCATACAGGCTCACCTTCATCTCAGCATCTATCTCTCCCCATATATTTCACACTCTGGATGGCCCACAAGGCACACCTTTCAAGGGGGCTACTCAAGCCTGGGCCACAATCATCAGAGCTGTGGGGTCCAAACTTCTCTGTGTGGACACCTGGCCATCACACCTGTTAATTTTGCTCCATCAAATGCTAATAGAGATCTTTCGGAAGGTCAATGAATGTGCAGGAACTTGGGGTCCACATGAACAAGCTTCGGATTAAAGGGCGTTACCCCCTGACCTGCGGTTGCTTTGTTGAGCGCCACCAGCGAACTCAGCACCTTGCTGAAGTCTTCACCCTGGAGCAAGTCACTGGCATCAAATGCCTGCAGGGAAGCAGAAGGTGCCATGAGCACGTTAGCGTATGCTGAGGGTCTCCAGGAGTTTGGCTCATTGCCTGTTCACTCAAGTATGCTTCAAATGGAGGAGAGGCTAGGAAGAGTTCTCGCAGAGAAATTTCATTCTGCATCAGCAAGACGGGATGTTCAATCTGTTGTGGAGTGTGAATCATAATTTACCACCATCTGGATTTCTCTCAGCTGCTCGTTTTGGAATGAAAACGCGGCTCTCCATCATACACACAGACGCAAAGATGTAAACAGACACACAAAGACACACACGGCAGAGACATCACACCCACAGAAATACACGCAAAGATCCCGTGAAAGACACACACACACACACACACACACACACACACACACACACACAGCTTCAAACAGAGCAAACAGTCAGGACGTTCTGCACGGTGGCTTCCTCTCCACAGGCGGATGGAGGTTTCACCCCCACACGTCCTCATGCCTCCAAGCTATGAAAGCTGAACAAAGACACAATAGCCATTCGCACATGTGCATTAACCAGACTCAGACAGCGCGCACACACACACACACACACACACACACACACACACACACACGTTTGTATTCATATATTTGTGGGGACCGAACATCCATCTCTATGGGTATAGCCCTAATCCCAACTATGTCAATCTTAACCCCTACGGAGCCCTAACCTTAACCATAAGTAACCAAACAAAGACTTTGGGCATTTTTTGTTTCTTTATTGCAGTCACAGGTTTTTATAAAACTGAGGTTCCCCTTGTGGGGACCAAACAAATGGTCTCTGGAACATAAAAATAACAGGTTTTTATTACATTGTGGGGGACATTTGATCCCCGACAATGTAATATATACATACCCCACACACACACGCGCACACCCACATTCCAGGACTCCATGCACCTGATCTAGCCAAGCCCCTTTTTTGGGGTCTCATTACTTCAGCGCTACCCTTGAATTATCACTATCATTGGTTCAGACATCAGAAAGTGGTGATTAAGGACCCAAAGGGGCATCCAAAAGTCTGCCGGTTCACACTGCTACAGCTCCCATCAAAAACATGCTTAAAGTGTAATAAAACACAGATATTCATGCATATCTATTTTATCAGTTTTTCTACACAAGTAAATAAAGTTTTTTTCAGAAGAATAATTGTAAGTTTTTTTTTTTTTTTTAAATAAGGCAAGAATTTTTTGGCAGACGAACTGGGTGATTTCTTCAGCTTGTAGGGCGATGCGGATGGCGTATGCTGCCCATGCCATCCAGACAGCTCCCATGGCAGTAATACAGGGCTGACCTTTCCTAAAGATAGATCTGAACTTCATACAAACCCCCATAAAATTTAACCGGAAAGCACCATCTGAGATGCGATTACAGAACTACATGAAACAAGGTGGGGATTTCCTTGCCTCGTAATCACAGGTACAAACGCAGCAACGAGGGAAAAAATGCCGTGCATGTCCATTATAAGGACCTGCGCACCCAGGCTCGCTTAGAGAAACACAGCCGATGGGCCGATTTGGGATACTAAGGACAAGGCTGCGGTGAGCAGGATTTCGACTCTGGGATGTGGTGACAAAAAGTTCCAAGTACTGTCCAAGGCTTAGTCAGAGCAGCTGAGTGTGTCTGAATGCGGGAACACACAGAGCAACAGCTGTGGTGAGCTTACTAGCTGACTAATTAACTAACCGCTGTTCTGGCCCCTGGAAATTCTCCGCAGCTGTTACCCTTGCTCTTTCCATTCCCTCTGACATCTCTCATCTCCATCTCTGACTATACCAATAAAAAGCACAAACTCTCTCCGAAATTTACCACAGCAATGTCAGTCAGAGTAGCTACCAGAATTCATTCTGACAGAAAAATCCACCATCATCACGATGTCCGCTGCACAAAAGGGCTCAACCAGCAGACAAGCTGGACTTACAAAGAACCTCTTTTTACAGCGTTTCAACCGTGGGAACTCTCACTCACCTTAACTAGTCTTCCCAGCATTTAGGGTGAGGGGGGGTTGCAGCCAATCAAGTGGAAAAGTCGATTTGGAAGCGTCTCTTGGTAATCCTCACAATAGGCAGCCTCACAAAATGCACGTGTCAGCCAATGCCGAATCCATCTGCCCTCAGGTCGCAGCGAATGTGGAGGACAGATTTCCTTCCTGTCTGTGCTCACCAGTCCGTAACCTAATGCGAAATCTGCTGTTGAGTTTTTTTTTTTTTTCTTCCTTCCCAGGAGTTAAAAATACTATTTCTCATTTCATCTGGTGTGTCAATCAGGCACTAATTTAAACAGGTTCTGACACCATCAAAGAACAGGGTTGAGTTCTCACTATAAATCGCCAAGCCACGCTCCTGTAATTTTATCATCAGAGTGCAGCACCTTCCACCTGAAGACCTGGGGGAGCAGAGTGTGGCGTTTAACCACTGAAAACAGAGCTGGACGAATGGCTGCCCCCATGCTCTGATCCCACGCGGCACCCCACCTCTGTGTCTTTATGTACCTGTACTCATAATGGGATAAAAGTAAACCCTCATTTTTCTCAAAAAAAAAAAATTTAAAGAGTCATTTTTCCCATAAATAAATTATAATGCAAAAAGGCAAGTAAGAGCTTTAAAGTAACACAGAGAATGGACCAAACAGACCCCGGTCTGGTTCATTACCAGACTACACTGGTCCAAAGAGACTCCTTATCTGGGACCTTCAAATACCTGAACGTGACTCACCCACCCTGCCATTAAAACAAAAAATAACTTGGGGGGATGCAGTGTGTAACACAAACACAGAGGCACCCCCCAATGCCATCCATCGCAAACTGCCCCCACCACAAGGACAACTAGCGCAACACACCAAGGGCAACATCTAGACATCTTGGACAGCATAACCTGAGGCGGTAAATCTGTTGCTATGACACAAGTAGTTTGTTTTTGTTACATCCAGCTGACAGTTTGAGTATCAGGGTAAACTAAACCAGCTAACCAGCATTACTACCTCACGTCTCATATTTCACAAGGGATCAGGAGTTAAATTTCACATCATGATGCAAAGACATGCCCCTTAAGGTTAGTCTTTGCTAAGCTAGCATTTCCATCCAGGATTTTCTCCAGATGAGGGCAAGGCAGCAAGGCAGAACTGAGGACAATCGGCAATTATAAACACTGGCTCTGTGGGAGGGTGGCCATGTGTCGCTGGGTAACCCGGAGGTCTGCATTACTGTCTGAAAATAAGCCTCAGAACGATGACGTCAGCAGCATCACTTCCAACTCCCACACACACGCCCAGAAAACACACATTTAATAAAGGGTAACAAACGCTGATCAAGACTACGACCTCAGACAAGATGTTGCCCGTCGTAAGTAATCCCAACCTTTAACAACCGACATTTAGCAACAACCTTTCCTTAAATCCCAGAGCCTACACTTCATTGCCTAATGTTACTTTGTAAAAAAAGACCTTATCATACATAGCTGAAATGATTTACCACAGAAGCCGACGTTTAGACAATTCAGACATCCACAGTGAGACTGCGGTCAACGTACCGGCACTAATTCATTATGCTTTTTAAACACGAGGGCAACAAGCCATTTTAAATAAATGCGGATAAAGATTTGGGAGAACTGTATGCATAAGCCTGCCTTTTAAATAACAAGCCTTTGCTAGCGATGTCACCATGAAATGCAAACACGCTGTACATAGAGCATTACTGCTGTGTATATCTCACAAGACATCAGAAATGGAGTCAATATGGGGATAACTACCGAAATGTATGGCCCGATTTCATATTGCCTATTTCCTAGGGGAGAATGTTATTTTTCTCGTTGCAGGGATCACCCACCCACGCATCCATGTCTTTACTGGTAAAGCTCACTGCACGGATTGTGCAATACGCCAGGGCTGATAAACATCAGCTTTCTTTTAAATCGCCTGAATGCACGACTGCAAAATAATAAAAGCAAACCGAAGCCTACCTCCACGCGGAATATCTCGCAGGCTTTGAGGAACTCGTTAATGTTGCTCAGGCGCTCGCCGTGGCTCCTGGGCTCCTGGAAGATCTAAATGGGATAAAAAATACAACTTTTACGGAGCCCGATCGCGGTTCCACGTTACTGCAGCCCGGCTCCCCTTCCAGTAGAGAACCAGCAGAGGCTGCACCAACAGCTAGCCGAGCATGTATCTGAATTTTAAGCTAGGTGACATTTGTGCAAATACAAATCTTTCTTCTCATCAGGAAGTGAGTGCGGCGGAGAAGGAAATGACGTCCGGTGATGTTATTCCACAAAAAAAAAAAATCAAGGAAGAGTGGTATGGATAATTGGCTAAATGCAATCGATTGAGAGTAGCTTCCTTATTTTATAATAACAAGATCATGGACAGTGCGAATTTTAAACATTAAATCTGTTAGAAATCAGGCAGGAGCGTGCAGCGATATTTCCAGTCAGTCTCTGCATAGCTGCGTTGGGATAAAGAGACGGACCCGATGTGGATCCAGCTGTTTCAGGCCGGATTACAGGTGGATTACGCAAATAACCGGGTCATTATTGTCATGACATCTAAAAAACGACTATATCCATGACAAATGTATGACCGTTTTGATAACATGCATAACAGCAATGCATTATAACCCACGTGTATGATAACATTTGGCGTCCTTTGAAGCCTAACAGTATTGCAAGTTAGAAATGACATACAATGATTTATATGATCTAGGATTTATCCAAACGCTTTATTCAGATTTGAATAACGTGATTGCTGATCGCAACTCACATAAGATCTTTTTTAAGGTTTGATATCCTGTTAGGTAATAACTATTAGCTACTCTAATGAAAAAGTTATATACACACCGATTCTTTCATCAGAATATAACAGGTGTAACATATGAAATAGAAAATTATTATTGATGACAATGCGTCCAGATTATATGTGATCTGTATTTAAAAATGTACACAAAATGCTACATTTTTATTGCCAATAAAGCACAGGCGTATATGAAACTGAACCCTGATCCAAAGAATAGCGCGCCATTATACGATGCTATCTCATTACATGCAGGGAAATCATTATCACATCTGTTACCCAAAATACTGCGAACATAACATGCTAGACGACGTTAATTAGCTAATGCCGGTGTGCTGTAGTCCGCACACCTATATCCAGTGAAGTGCGTCTTATTACTCAGCACAGATAACAAGGTCGGGCGCTGTACGATTGCATTAGAACCTGCGCCGCCGCTGTAAATGCACAGGGGGGCGCCGTTTCTGCGTGAAGCAAATGGCGGCCCCTTCGCGTACATAGGCTTCTGTGCACCGCTGAAAAACAGCAGCCAGACCCGTTTATATATTCACATACATAATATCACTTTGCGTTCTTTCACCGCCTTCACCTGACAGGGTTAAATACATTGCAAGAAGTTCAGTCCTACAAAATACTGTAGGGCCTAAAATATGTTTATGAATTACATTTTTGTATAACTAACCATTCTACGATAAGAAATGAGGCAAAGCCATTAACCAAGTCTGAACGTACATTTGTTTATTTCATGTTTATTTAATACTGAAGCAAATTAAATAAGTATTCACTCGCCGGGTGTCCTCATCATTTGACACGCGTTTTATAGTCAATGTATAATACGGTAAATCGGGCAAAATGAGTAAATACACTGTTATTCACTGAACGTAATATCACCTTATACAGTGTGACCGGTTTTAAATTAACATTTAGACAATTATGGGCAAATGGTGTGAGTGTTCGCTGTGCAGTGGGTCTGGGAGACGCAGCACAATAGAGGCACGGTGCGTGGAGGACTGAGCTACATGAAGACGCACTTACTTTGTCGACAGAGCCAGGGCGCAGTCTCTCCAGCAGCTTACATAGAACCACCCCGTCTTTCAGGGACGACTGTAAAAACCCTTCTGGGTCCGAGATGGTCTTTTTCGGCGACTCCAGAACCCCCAGCGATATGAGCCACGTTACCGTCTGTTCTGCCGAATTCATGGCCACATGCACGGTATAGGTCTAGCAAGGGGTTGCCAATTAAAATAATCGTAATAGTAAAAATGAGTGTAGTGCCGCTATATTTAATACATTGCCTTGCTGTAGAGCGACGACGTTGTCGCGGTGTTGGAGGCATAAACTGCCAGTATCCTCCTCGCGCGAATAACGATTTGCTTTGGGAAATCCAGCCGGTCTAGTTTCTATCCCGTTTTTTTTTCTCTTCCCCTGGCAAGCTGTCAAATGCCTTTCTGTTACACTCAACCTGCACCGACGGCCACGAGATCTTCCGGCAGATGACATCACACGCGTTGAAAAGCCTAGCGGACGCTTACATTCACCCCCCCACCACCGCACCCCCTGGAGTGGCTAATTTCCCTTTCACCGGCATACTTTTGCATGCTTATTTGCATGATGCATCGGTTTTAAATAAGAGGGGTACAACAGCACGAACTGCCAGTGTACACTATATGTAGAGCTTCGGCATCAGCTTTCCCATTAGAGCCAAATGGCCAAAGTGCGGCTGAGCGCGCCAGCATAGAGTTAATGCGGGGAAAGAAGCGCCAACGAGATCAGATTGTCTGAAAATGGTTACCAGCATTAAAGTGTTTCATTTTGTTATGTCAGCAGATAAATTACAGCTAAACCAAAGGCGTCGAGATCAGGTCAGTAGTTTTGTCTGATATAGGAACAAGGCAGGGATAACTGACAGCGAATGGAAAAAGGTACTCTATATTCCTTAATTTATATATCGCAGTTTGCATTTGTACACTTAATAAGCAAAATTAAAGCCGTGGTCTCGTCAATGAAAGCAGACACATTTGAACATGGTTACTTTTCCTCGTCAATATAATGTCGAGGTCAGTGACTGACGCGCTTGCATTTCCAGCCACAGTCAGAAGATGGCATCCACAATACGCTCATCCCACCAAGCAGTCACCCCGAGCGGAGTTAGCGTGACTTTCGTGTGGCACCAGTGAAAAAGTCCCTGAAACACGCAGGTCTGGATATACACATTCTACTTTCAACGAATGCACATTCATTTGTATTAAGTGGGCAACCACTGTGGCATCATACAAGCATGCAGAATAAACACATCATTAATACAGAGTACGCTACTTTTAAATGCTGTGTTGCTATCCTATGGCATATAAACCTCAGGTTATGTGTGACATGTTAGGGCATGTTTATAAGTGAAAAATAATACTAAGTTTAAGTCGCACAGTTTTGTCTTCATTGTTAAATGTGAGCATGTTTTTTAAAACTTATTTTTTCAGACCAGCTAAATAGGGGCGGTGTGTGGGCTCGGGAGGTTGGGGAATTGCGGTCAGACAATCACTGGTTCAAATCCCACGGTCGGTAGATGGATTTCACAACTATACACTTGAGTAAGGCCCTTAACCCCCCCCCCCATTTACTCCGGGGACTGTCTGACCCTGCTTCCTCTAAAATTTACGTCACTTTGGATAAAAGCGTCCGCTAAATGAAATGTCCAGCAGTAGGCCTATAAATAATTAAAAACCTTTACGATTTGACTCTGGGCCTTGGTCCTACACAGAGCCCAGCGGCATCGCGCCATCTGCTGGTAAACATAAAAATGACAGCACTAACTAATAAATCTACCTAATTATGTTCGACTTAATTCTGCCTCAAATATTCACTTACATGTTTTATGAGCAGACTTATGAAACCACATGAAATAATATGTCTGCTCCTTTTTCCCTGTTTCAGGACTTAATTTTATACAATGCATGTTCTCACCGTGTCGCGTGGGTTTCCTCCCCTCGTCCAAAAACGTGTAGTTCGGGTAAACGGCGTCTCTGAATTGGCCTAGTGAGTGTATGTCTGTTACCGATACCAGACATAAACTTTCTTTCATATTATACACATTGATCCCTTTCATTCTTTTTTTCATTCCGAGATTGCTGATTGTTGTCAAAGGTCAAAGCTAAATGTTTCTGTGTTATTGGTAGAAAAGGGGGAACCAGAACGTGGGACAGAACTAGATAAAAAGGAGACAAGACTAAAAGCTAAGATATGTGGGTTAATGGTTTAGGGCAGCGATTCTCAACCCGTGGGTCGCGACCTAAATTTGGGTTGCGGCAAATTCTGAAAGGCTCGCGAGGCGAAGTTGGAAATATAAGCATTTTAAAACCAGTAAGCTCCTATGCTGATCTACGATCATATTTCTCTGCCCCTTTCCTAGAATTGACCTATATAAACGGGTCTTGGGTCTGCAACTGCTTTGCCCAAAATTACTGAACACTCAATCAATCCAAGAAGCCAAACCACTGATGCTTTAATTTGAAGATCAGTGGCACATCCAATCAGATTTGTGCCATAGGCATTGATTGGCGTAAGTTGCAGAGTGCACTGCGCGCTTGAGCATAGCGTTAATTTAAACCTAGACTTGATATAGGGTCGCGACTGAACTGGCATGGTAAAAATTAGGTTGCTGTGCCTAAAGGTTGAGAATCACTGGTTTAGGGTAACGTGTCTAGGCAAATAACCGGGACAGAATGAGCTCCTGAAACAAACAGGCAAGTAGACACATAGGTGCATAATGTTATACAAATAAATTGGATATACAGACAAACAGATCATAGTTTATTTTTGTCTGCATGATTGTGAGGTGGAAAGGGGGTGGGGTTGTGCAGAAGGCGCGATACAGTCAGATAGTAAATTTACAGGCTTCACCAGGCGGAGTAATGCGCACTAGGGCGGCTTTATGAGATAGATCATGCGGCGGAGCGCTGTGACAGAAGCGCGGCGCAGCGGTTTCAATTCTTTAAGAGCTTTTACTTGTGCAGTATTTCTACATAATAGCTCGGCGATAAATATAAGGCAGGACTAGCCCTGTGACTTCAGGTGCGCTCTCATTAACGCGGTAATGCGTGCCGCTCACACCGGCCGCGTTTTATAAGACAAGTATAAATTAACGTCGGGCAAAGCACTCCGGTTCCCTTTGTTCGCCTTCCTTCCAGGGTTAACAGAGGACAAAGAGATAATCGGATGGGACTGTTGCCTGTTACAAGCCCACTTAAATCAGCCGCTATCAAGTCGGGGAGAGGGTTATGATAGTTTGATGGCGAAAAGCAGTTAAAATAAAAAACCACACGGGGATTACGGACATTTTAGTATGAGGATCAGCATTAGTCATTTTAAATTTGATTGCGTTGTTCACTACCCGAGCGGCTATGAAACCAGCAGTGGAGGTAGGAAGGTGGTTCCAGTGGGGTGTCAACTTGGCAAATATAGAGCAGAAGTTCTGATACTGCCACCTAGTGTTCTCTAATAATAATTGATACTTTATTGGTCCCCATGGGGAAATTCTCATTATGTCTCCCCCAGCTTACGCTGTAGGTGAGACCAAACTGGCCACGAAGGGCAGCCACCCATAGCAGTGCCCAGGGAGCTGGGGATTAAGGGCCTTAAGCAAGGAGGCACAGATGTGCTGAGGCTGGGCTTGAATTGGCAACCTTCCTATCACAGGCACAAGGCTTAGCCCACTGAGCCACACGCTGCCCCCAAATCGACTGCCTTTATTATGGTCTGGCAGAATGAACAAACAATCCAAAGGATTCAAACACTCTTGGGAAAGTGAGATGGTACTCTGGGTGTTGCTGTGCTCTGAGGGTGTGATTGTGGCCGATTGTAATTCTGTCAGATGTTACAGATGTAGTTATAAAGGATATATCACTGCTCAGCAACTGAAAGATACTGGGCCGGTGCAGCACTATGGACACTGTAAACATGAGAACTGAAACGAGCCATCAGCACACCTGGAGGAATCCGGAATCCCAGCGGGTCACCATGGAGACCGGCGGAATCTCTGGAGCAGCAGACGGCAGGAGTGACAGAGCAGGCAGAGATCCCTGTTCCTAACAGGCCTAGTGGGAGCAGCGCTGTCCTCCCTGCGGTCACATTGCTGCAGGCTGTTTCTATGGGTGCCACTGCTGGGACCATGAGTTCCCCCAGCTAGGAAGCGGCAAAACATTTAGGAGGGTTTTGGCCATGCTAAGCTGAAGTCTATCTGTGATAATATCAGTCGCTAAGGATGAAACAGTGAGGAATGAGAAATATTCTTTAAATATAAAGTTTAGTCTGTACAGAGGGGGAAACAGAATGCCTTCAGGTATATAAGTCATCTCTGTACATTTTATAATGGTTTCTGAAGTTTTGGCATTGCTGGTGCATAACATTTCTCATGTTATGATCCGTGTTCACTGGGGCATTCTCATGTACGCCAAGTGCTTGTTGAGATGTCACTGCAATCAAATCAGCCTGTGCAGTTCACTGATTCATAGAAAGAAAAAAACGTCCCCTGACTTGCTATTTCACAGGGACCGTGCTCTCAAAATGAGTGTGATCGGTGACCAGATGACTTGTGCCCGGTGACTGGACTGAGGTGGCCCTTTCTGGGAGATCCAGGTTAACTGTGACAAAGCCAAGTAGGGTCGTGTCTTCTCTGTTCCACCCCATCGGCATCAGTCCTGTGGCTTATTCCATTCATCACGCCTATTAAGCAGTGAACAGTTTGGGCTCTGAAATTAGCCTGTAGAGAATCTGGAGAGCTATTTGGTGTTGTCTTGTAAATTTTATGCCTTGATAAAAATGACAAAACAGGGAATTTTTCTGAGATGCAAAACTAGCCAATGTGCTTCTACGTACCAGGATACAGTTGTTTTTTTTCCAGGCTCCCAGCAGATAATAGAATGAGAATCCCAGATGAAAAAGTGACTCTTTTTCCCTTCGTGACCTGTCATCTAGGGGCTGTGTTGCCGTGACTTTCTTCTTGCATCAGCACGGGAGCCGCCCCGGGCCTGTGGAGGTGAAAAACGACACAAGCTGGAGAGAGTACTCTTCCTGTGCCTGAATTATGGTGGATATGGGCAGCAGACCCTGCAGAAGTGACCCTGCAGCTAACCCATGTAACAAAACCCGCCCACGCCCCTGACCCTCCTCACCTCCCCACTTTCAGCCCTGACTGCCTCCTTATATCTGGGCCCAATAAAATGAGATTCATGGGTATCTCTGGCCCTACACAGCAATCAACACTGGGCCCCAACAGAGTACATTTCCCCTACCACTCCATAAAAGGTGGGAGCACTGCAACAGATGAACGCAACCAAGAAGATAGCTGGTAAGAGTGCAGCACAGCAAACAATCGTGCAACTATGGATGAATGTGGAGACTGTTGCCAAGTGGGTGGGGGCACATACAAGGGGCTGTAAACAGACGTGTCCCTTGTGGCCGAGTGACTGCAACTCGAAGGGCAAGGGCAGAACCACAAATTTGCCAGCTGAATCCCCAGGCTGCACCCTGTGGGACTGTATGTGTTCCACTGCTGAGGGACCCCAGTGATGGATGGATGGAGGAAGGGCAGGAGGTAACTAGGAATGACAAGCTGTCTCCACAGCCAAGTTGTGTCCGTTACACCCCCGGAGTCTAAAAATGTGCATTGATTTTAATTCAACTCACCTGAGTATCAACCCCAATACAAAATCTGTGTAAGACGTCCATATTTGACTTATATTCTATTACAATAACTTGCTCTCCATCCTTCTTCCATTATTAACAGGGTCACATTGACGATACCCTGCTAGTATAACAATATTTAATTTTTTTTTCTACACTTTTGACCAAAAAAGCGTGAAAGCACCACATGACAGTCTTAGCCCACGATTCCTTGGCATACTGCAGGAAAAAAAGCAACTCTGCCATTCTGAGTGCGATTATCTGTGTGAAAAAAGAAACTCTTACTCACTGACAGAGCTGCATGTTCTGCGAAACTCTGTGGCACCTCTGATTAAAAACAGAACACCAGCTCCCCTCCTGGAACTTGAACTTTTGACCCCGTTGGTCTCATGCCCCCTGCTTGCCCTAACCCCCACACCTCTGTCTGACATCGCTGCTCTTTATGCCTTAAGGTGTTACTCCTGTCCTGTGGTAGTCTACCCCCCCCATAAACATTACAGCTCACAAAACACAATTTATTGGGTCTGTAAAATGCCGTTTATGAGCAAAGGAGTGGAGAAAATGTCTGTCAAACGTTCAAGGTTATCAGTATAGCGAGTAAAACTCCAGCATATTTCACAGAGACCCCCTTTCTTTTCTCACCTGTTATACATCAGAAGACAAATGGCAGGGTATTTTTGAGATATCTCATTCTGCTTCCCTCCCACCAACAATAAAGGAAACCTGGAAATGTGTCTATTCTCTCTCTCTCTCTCTCTCTGCCTAGTTTAGCCGAAAGATTTACGTCCGCGACGTCTTTCGGAGTGGCACAGAGAGAGCAGTACTTTCCGTCCGCTGGGGGCTGCGTAGGCGTCACCCCTACCCGGGCCAGCCTGCCCCGGCAGAGACCCGTCCCACATCGTCTCCTCAGCCCAGTGGGAAACTCTGTAGCAAATTCATTACACCGCAAAAGCAGAAATGTTATCTGTTTTTGTTTTGTTTTTCTTGTTTGTGCTCGATGCTTCGTGTCCACAAAGAATTAGGATTAGTTTTATTTATTATGTCACATAATGTTTTTCCACTTAAGTGATACAGCAGAGGAAGATGACTATTTCATGTTTCTGAATTTATTTACAAGGTACAGATAGGCTAGTCAGTCGGGATGATTCGATTAGTGTAAAACAATAGGCCTACATAAGATATTTATGATCGCTATATACAGATGAGGTTGTGGAATATTTAAATGTTATTAAACAATCATATTGTCTAATTCAACATGCATTGAACTTTGATCAGTTGTATTTCTACAGTCATATTTATGTCACAGCGTCATTTTAAGTTATAGTCTCCCGATTCGCCCATCACGTCCATGGGTCTTCCCTCCTCGCATCTCCGCTGGAGCTGATCACGCCGGGCACCGACCATGTCCCTGGTCCTTTCGGAGCCAATTCCCCAAACAGCCTTGTTTACCGAGCGACGCCTCCCGGTGCGCGGAGCCGGAGCTGCACCTCGGCTGAGATGGACCTCGGAGCCGGGAGGTGAGAGGAGCCCAGCCGACAATGATCGGGATCGGAAGCAAACTTCTCAGCATCTGTCTGATGGTTCGTTTCGCGGCTGAGGTGAGAGATCCTGCTATGCGGACCCGTCCTGCTGGCTTTATGCGCGCCGTCACCGATGCGTCTTTGGAAATTTCCCATCTTACGCTGTTTTTAATGCTTATTAATAGTCAAATTATAAACATATTGTTGGTAATCACTATTTTAAAACAAGTCGTGGATTATGCATGAAATAATTTTGAAATATTTTTTGTAACGGTGTAAGGTGTGTTTGTATGTCTATCTATGCGCTATCAAGGTAGTAAGGAATTGAAACACTGCTGTTGTTGTGGATCTTGCGGCTTAACGGCTTCCTGCCTGAACCGATCTCTTCTTTTTAGTTTTGAGACGACAGAAGTGCTTAAAATAACCCACTACGCAGCGTAAGGAAGAAAAAATGACTCTGCTGAGAACTTATGAAACAGAAAATGCTCTTACAGAATAGATGCGCCGTACGATGTTACAGGAAAGTCTTTTTAGGGAATGGATAAATGCGTAATGTAAAGTTGTCGAAATGTCTGTCCTGAAGGTAAATGCGTGTAAGAGAGGTAGGAGTGTCGTGTGTCCGAGCGCCTTGTCCTTCACTGGAGCCGTGACATTATTTTTTAAGGCGCATTGACAAGTAAGCAGCCTGTTAGATTTACAGACGAGTTTAAAGGATCTGGTGGGTAAGGTGTGAAGTAAAATTACCATCCGCCCCAGTTTGCATCAGCAGTAATGGTTTGGAAATAATCCAACACCAACTTCCTCTCATACTTGGAACCGCAAGACCATAGAAAACTGTAGGGGTTGAGGAACCAGCATTAAAAGCCACAGATGGGAACGTACTCTCAGACAGGTGAGTCCTTACCGGCTGTGGCTCGGTACTTGTTATTTTTAAAAGGAGAAGATTAACAATTGACAAACGTAGCCATTTGTTACATAACCAGTGACTGGCCCCTGGCTGCTAATTATTGTCCTGCTTCCCAGTCATAGGCTGTGGTCTTGAGAGTTTCCGTGACGGTGTTGCCGCTCAAGATAAGGTGTGTGTGCATGTGCGTATGTGTGTGTGCGTGTGTTGATTTTGACAGTCACATCCTTATTTCCGTTTGGTGCTCCAGTACACTTTACTGATACAGATCGCTGCAGCTTGTGGTACGTAATGTACTCAACTCAGATCAACTGAACTCAACTCAAGCTTTATTTGTAAGGCGCATTTTCAAACACAAAGGTGACATCAAAGGGCTTCACAGGAAAAAAAAACACAGAAAACACAACCATATAAGGCTACTCAGCAAAAAGTGACAAAGAACAAGTAAGTTATTAGCTTAGCCTTAAAGAGGCTAACAGAGGAGGCAGAGCCAACATGCAGCTGTAGCTTGTTCCATAGCCACAGAGCAGCTTGGGGGGGGGGACCTAAGGGAGTCTGATGGAGAACAGAAACAGCAATAGGTCCACAAGGTATGATGGGGCCACTCCATGCAGGGCTTTGAACCATCAGCATGAAGTCAATCGTATATCTACTAAGTAACCAGTGATGAGAGGCCAGGATAATGGTAGTGTGATAATGTCCCGGTACCCTAGTTAAAAGCCTGGCGGCTGAGTTTTGTACATACTAGAGATCTGACAAAAGACACTGGTTGATTCTGAGATACAGCAAACTGCAGTACTCGAGTCTGGAGGTCACAAACGCAGGGATAACTTTACTACTACTGTAGTGTCAAAAGTTATTAACAAATCAGGAGCTTGTATCACCAAGCTGGATTTTTGTATTAGCAAGATAACTTGTTGATATGTTAAAGCCAACAACTTACATAGCTAAACAACGAACCTTGCTTCGTGATACAGGCCCCAGAGTAAATTAAAAGTTATATATGCACTGTAACAGTTTTTCTTTGTGTGGTACCATTGAAATGGGCTGAACATTTTGATGTATATAATCCGGCAAGAAGAAACACCTCAGATCAGTAAATAATGACGTCACCACATGTCACAAATAAACCAAAAAAAATAATTCGGCACAAAATCTGGATGTCTCGCTGTACTCTGCCCTGTAAGGGGGCCAACTTCAGATTAACCCCTGTGTTATTTTTGGGGTGGAAGTGACCCCAGTACATTTTGAAAATGATGTTAAATTATATTGACTCTAGAATTTAGAACGGAAGAAGTAAAATACACAAGGGTTAAGACGAATCCTTCTACTTTGAAGTAGTAAAACAGAGAGATTGCAGCTAGTAAAACTATATCTGAGGACACTGTAGCATTCCTACCCCTAATTGGAAACAGACGCAAGCATGTGTGTGTGTGTCTGTCTGTGTATGTGTCTGTGTGTCTGTATCTGTGTGTGTATGTCTGTGTGCGTGTGTGTCTGTGTGTATGTATGTGCGCCTGTGTATGTGTGTATCTCTATGTGTATCTTTGTGTCTGTGTGCGTGTGTGTGTGTGTGTGTGCGTGTACACGTTGTTAAAAGTATCTTCAGGCTCCAGTGAGTAAATTACAGCAGCAGTAGCTTCATAAAAACTGGCAGATTTAAAATACGTATTATATTTGTGTCTTGCTCTCGTTTGGAAAAATGCAACCATGTGCAGAGCGAGTCTGCAGTTGCATGTAGGACACTGTGGTTTTGTCTCTTGACGGGTGTGTTTGCGTCTCCGTGTGAGTGGGTGTGCTTACGAGTGTACGTGTGTGTGTACCTTTGCGGTCGTCTCTGTTCCACTTCGGACCACGCTGACTGACTTTCTGCTCACGTTTTGAGCGTGACTGGAAGCCAGCACAGTAAGTTGTTAAACCATCTCACACACATACTGTCTGTCCAAACACTGATTTGTCTTGTTAAAAAATGCCTCGGCCCTCCTCTACCCACCGGAGTTTATCGACTGCAGGCCAGCAGTATGCCCCGGCCCCCCCAAACAAAGCTAGCGTCGGAGAGTCTTAATAATGCCAGCCTATCTGCCCCTTCGCACAGGACCAGGGAAGGGCTGATGACAGCTGCAGAGAAGACTTACTGAGGGTAAGGGCCAACTGTTCTCAGAGCGTTGCACTAATATTGTGACCAGGACATGCTTAAGCAAGTGGGGGCAGCCTGTTCTAATAACCATCACTGGGTCAGAAAGAGGCTGCTTAGGGTGGACAGGTGCGCAGTAGTGGTATGGATACCCTGGCAGATTCATGGAGCCCAGCATCTTGCAGGGGCCCTTGAATATGTAAAATTATATGTATAATTGGGCATGGGGTGGGGCAGAATTTCTGGCTATGCCCATGAGGTTGGACATGCTGGATAAGGCTGAGCAAAGGAGAGAGTATTGGAGAAGCAAAGAATGTAGGTAAACCATCGCTGCCAGCAGGTGTGCAGCAACCCTGTTGCATTTTCAGGGGCCGTGTCTACATGTTGGAGAGGGCACAAGGGCGAGATGGAAAGAGATAGAGAGAGAGAGAGAGAGCAGGAAATGTGTGTGGACAGGTGGTGCGTGTCCACCTTGGGAGGCTTGTTGTTCAGAGAGTGGAGAGGAGAGAGCGACGAGGTGAAATCCTCTGTGGCTGAATGTGGAGGAGACAATGAAGGCTGGGCAGCAGCTGGGGGGGAACTGCCAAGGGAGGAATGTTTATGTGATGGGAGGGAGACACGAGTGCGCACATACGTGCGCGTGTGTGTGAGGCATTCCAGTGGGCTGGGCTCGGGGGGGGGTGGGGGTGAGAGGATATGTAATAAGGACCCGGATCATTTGCCACTTTCAAATTGGGCCTTGTGGCATAAGCACCATGCGTGCATGCACACAGTCCTCAGAGCCACCCTATCCTGCTACAGAAGGAGGCCGCACACGTTATCGCAGTACAGATAGGGAACCTTCCACAAATGGCAGAGATATTGCAGATCGTCATGAGAGCCTGTTACGAATGATGTTTGCCCAGCCATTCCTCAACCGGGTCTCAGAGGTACAAGATCGGGCTTCCTGCTCTGGGCCTGGTACTGAGGCTTCCCTGAGATCCAGGAGTCCAAGCCGCCTTTGTCATCGTGCATTCAGTGCCAGCCCTTATCTCATTCAATAGCACAGGGAGGGCATGACATCTGCCCTTTTTGCAGGTCATACACATCTAAGCCTTGGCTCCCCCCCCCCCCCACACCTGGTGGAGGCAATAAATGAAAGGGGTGTAACATAATCAGGGTCACAGCTTGGCCTCCCCCCCACCAGTTTGGCAGTGAGTCCTCATCTTCCATACCTGTATCCATCCTGTATATCGTCGCTGGCCAGTGGAAAACATCTATCTCCAAAAATCCATTATATTAGGAGCATGAAAAAATAGGTTTCCTCAGGAACTACTTTACATAAATCAAAAACTACATAATGAGACACCCTCAGCACCACAAACAGAAACCTACCTTTACACAGCCATCAGTGAACGGCTTAATGTTTTAGATGGACTTACGTGGATTGTTATCAGTGAGGCAAATATGTGTCAACAAGATACAAACTAATCTAACTTTATATTGACAATTAACAATGACGTTACCTATCTAGCTATTGATGTTGTTAAAATTTGTGATATGAAGTAATTTGTACAAATGACCATGTTAACTAGTTCGAACATAATCACTAAATCGATAACTTCATACAACATCTTTTCATTGGTCAATTTCATGTCGAACGTTATCAGTAGACAGAATGGGTGTATTCTCTCTATAGTAAAAAATCACAATTGTCAAAAAGTAGACATAGTAGACAAAGTAGACATTTCATCTGACAGCAATCACATACAGGTTTCTAGGTAACCTGATTACGTTTCGTGCCAGGCGGCTTTAACAACAGCGTCTGGGAATTCAAAATATTTGTTATTCATTTTTGTGAATATTCATACAGTCTTCCAAGGCCTTCCAAGCATGATTCCCATTTTTCCCCAGAAAATATTTTGGGAGAGCACTATGTCAACACCCTGATGTGTGGGGAGAGTGTTGCTGTGCCCATAACCTTTGACCTCTAACAGCCACATCCTCCCACACAGGAAATGACCCACTCCTGGCCCCTGCCTCTCTCCTCCCTGTGGTCCTCAGGTGGGAGGGAATCTCCCACCCGAATCCCCTGTAGCTCCCAGGTGCGTCAGCCTCTATGCAGAACGCTTTGGTGTTGCTCTTCCACAGCTGGACATTATTAGATACACAGAGCTTCCTGTCCGGCAACCAGTACTGCTTAAGTTCTTATCACCCGGCCCTACACACAGCCAGCGGACCTTGTTCAATTTTATGCTGCAATAGCTGACTGGTAACAATTAGACCCCCCACCCTCCATAAAACGTAACCCAGGAAGGGGATTGGGAGGGAAAAGCTTAGATGTTTATGACCGAAACGGTAGTAATCACCTCAAGAAACAAACTAAAGTCAAAGGTGACCATTTTATTTGCTGTTGGTTGAGTTCAGGATTAGTTTGAATTAGACCCATGAAACTCTACCCACACGGTCTGGCCACTATCAGAGGAGCCCCCCCCCCCCCCCCCGCTGCTATTTTTATCCCCAAGTAGCTACTGCATCTTGGCTGCTGTGTGCGATCTATTCCACAAGTAATGAATTCGCCATTCCTCCCCTTTTCAACAGACAAAACAGCATGGCTCCCTACGCAAGCACTGTGAGTATCTCTGTCACCAATCTGTGCTGGGTCCTGATGATGACCTGGCCGTGCAGCTTGGAGGGAGTCAGAGGCCCGTGACTCCCATCTTTGACTCCTCTCTCCTTGTCTCTCAGCTCCCGCAGCCAGGACAGACAGTCATGCCAGGATGACTGCCCCTTTTACAGCACCTCACAAGTCGTAAGTAGGCCTCGCTCACCCTGAGCTCAAGAGAACGAGGCACCTCCTCCATGGAATACAGTCACAAACTCACACTGACACACACAATAAACGTTCAGGGACACGCTGTGTTAGGGATGCGGGACAGCCGACTATTCTGTTGAACCTTTGAACAAAGCACTTGAGCTGGTATTCTTCATTCTGAATAAAAGAATCAGCATTAATTAACACGAAAGCAGATCAGGATTCCTGAACTTCACCATGTGAGACAAGAGGCCATATGAGCTACATTTTCAATATGGACCGTTGAAAAACTTTTCCAGGTCTGATATTTAATACAAGACATGTTATATTTGCGGATAAATAAATGTTTCATTGACCACTTTGTTTGTAGTAACAGAACATGTTGAGCCAGCAGTGAGATAGCCTGGAAATTCACACGGGGCCTGTTTCTGTGTAGTAGCAGTCTGGATGAGCATCACTGAGTAGTGTGCTTGGGTTCTGCGCACCAGTGACCTCAGTAAACAGGGAAAAAAAATTAACCTGTACAGTTCCTAGTTGATGCACATCTATAAGAACCGAAATTCACCTGAAATAATGTCAGCTGAATGCAAATGTTACAGCTGTGTGAGAATCAAGCTGTGCGTCTGTCTCCCTGAAGCAACATCTTCAGTTTCGTAACTACAGAAAAACAATGTTGAGCGTCAGTGAGATAGAGGGAGGAGATTCCCCGCCTTTCATGACAGCCCTGATGGTCCTCCCTGGTGTGAGGCCAGTAGCTAGCTTCTGGATTGGTCAACGGATCCAGTCATGTGACCCAGACTGTTATGACATGGCCATAGCAGGCAGCCACAGGGCGGGGCGGGAGAATTACGGCCCAACAGCCTTACTGCTGTAGCCGAAAGCCTGGAAAACGGTTTCTTCCACCCATCTGATTAAGAAACCGCAGTTTACAGGCTGTCAGTTGATTAAGAGAGAAATGACAACACCATCAGACTGTGGGTGGAGAAAATGCCTAAGCCATACTTTTGTCCACCATGTGGGGGAGGAAGTCATAAAGATCTGTTTTTTGTTTTTTATTTGCGTGTCTAACTGTAACTGCTAAAATGCATTAATTTAAGTTCCAGGAGGAACATGCTGTTGCACCTTATAAATGAAATAAGGCTTTTCCTGACAAGGCAGAATGTCAGCAGCAGTTTACATTAGATTTATACATTAGCAGATGCTTTTATCCAAAGCTCTGTGGAGCTGCTGGGGTTAAGGGCCTTGCTCAAGGGCCCAACTGCAATATTTTTATTCTGCCACCCACAGGATTTGAACCCACAACCTTCTGGGCATAGACATAGACTTACATAGCTATACATTTTACCAGTCGTTTACCAGCAACTCTTCAGTTGGTTAGAAGTAACCAGTCATTACTGTAATAGTTAATATAACAGCTAATACCTGAAGTAATGGGTTATGTACTGGAAACTAACAAAGGTGCACTTTGTGCACCCCCCCAGGATGCTGGAGGATGACCTGAGGCTGAGCAGTGACGAAGATGAAGACACCAGGGTAAGCATAGCCAAAATCGGGATTCGGCGTGGCTGTACCGCTAACCACACACTCAGCCTTGCCGCCATCCCAGAAAGCATTTTGGAGAATTTGTGGTGAATTGAAGCATAGTGGGGGCTGCTGGGGTGGTAGTGTGTGGCCCAACTGGATAGGCAGCCCCCATCGGCAGCCCAGTCAACGACTAGGAGCTGTCACCTGTGACCTGACCTGACATTTTTGCTCTCTCTTTCCCTCTCTCTGCCTGTCTCTCCCTCTCTCTGTCTGTCTCTCCCTCACTCCCTCTCTCTGTCTCCCCCTCTGTCTGTCTCTACCTCACTCCCTCTGTCTCTTCCTCTCTCTGTCTGCCTCTCCCTCACTCCCTCTGTCTGTCTCTCCCTCACTCCCTCTCTCCCCCTCTCTCTCCCTCTCTCCCTCCGCCTCTCCCCCTCTCGTTGTGCCCTTCCGTCACCCCCTCTGTCTC
>JAAGVU020000076.1:78033-88472 GCA_011763525.2 Mormyrus iriodes | reverse complement strand
GGCAGGGCGAGGGGGAGGGTCCGAGGGAGGGGGGGGGGGGGGGGGTGGTGTGCTGAATATGGGGGACAGAGCAGGCGGTGCCAAGGGGTGGGGGGGGGGGGCGCTGGGGGGGGGGGGGGGGGGGGGGCTGGATTACAAGGGATGCAGTGTCGTTAAGGGAAAGAGGAATGGGGGGGTGCCAGAGCAGAGAGGAGGCTTAAACTGACGCCGAACGTCCAGGGAAGACAGCAGAGCTAAAGAGGTGAGTATGCCGTCCTTCGCAGCCGGACGCTTTCCAACACGTAGCCCGGAGATGATCTCACGCTCCCCTCTGGCAGGGGCTGAAAGCCCGTCTGGTAGGAGGCAGGATCCCCAGGCAGAAGGTGGCGGGCAACGGGGGGTGGGCGCCACAGATGTAGCTCAGCTGCAGTAGCACCGTTGTTGTAGTGTTGTTGCTGTACTGTTGCTGTCGCAGTCTTGTTGCTGTAGTGTTGCTGTCGCAGTGTTGTTCCTGTACTGTTGTTGCTGTAGTGTTGTAGAACCTCAAGAGCAAAGAGTATCGTTATTCATTAGAAGGGTAAACGTGACAGAAACCCAAAATAGGAGACGATGTCTCCTGGCCAGGCGTGCTGCTGCCCGATGCTGGTGACATTAACACGGGGACCCAGAAATAGCTCCCAGGACGTGGTAATTAGCCCTTCAAATAACACCAGCATGTGGGACATAATGGGGGGGGGGGGCGATACAGAACCAGAAGGCACTGAGGTCTACCAGCAGTAATTGTCTGCATGCCCCTTTAAGACCCGCTCTGGGTAAGAGCCCCACTGTGGAAGCCTGCCATCATGGGCCTCAGCGTGCAGAAGGCACCCCCCAACCCCCCACACCAGTGGTCTTGTCGCTCCAAGGCAACAGTCGCAGCTGCTGTTATATGTTTCCCGTTTACAACTAATTCATTAAAAGGGAAAGCACCCCTATCAGTGTGGGGGTTGTTAAGGGTGCACTGCTGCAAGTCTGACAGTACACAGTAAGCAGGAACACAATTGGAGAGGATCAGGGTTAGAGAGAGTTACAAACAGGGAGGAAGCACCACTGCACTCCCCAGCACTCCTCCACTACTGTGTTTTCTTCCTTTTTTGTAGCTGTCATCCAACAAGTGGCAGCTCGACAAGTGGCTGAAGAGGGCAGGACGTGGCGACAGGGGACAAGTGCCGAGCGACAGGGAGGAGGAAGCCCATTCGGGTTCAGACTCCGACAGTGGCCAGACTCCCGTGGGGTCCTGGGAGATAGAGCCCAGTCCAGGGCTAAGGGAGGAGCAGACCCCCATTCCCAGCCCTGGACTGTACTACTGCAGCCAGCCGAGTCCCCAGCTGATCCTCAGCCCCAGCTCCAGTCCTTCACCCAATCCTAGGAGTCCCAGTCCTGCCAGTGACGCTACGCTCAGCCCCTACTCATGCAGGAGTCCTGCTTCCGTTCATAGCCCCACGCCCCCACCTCAGCCAAGGCCTTCGTGCATCACCAAAAGCAAACCTGGTGTCAGGCTGTGGGATGCTCCTGCTGCCGACCCGGAGCCCCCACGCAAACGCAGCCCATGCCCAAACTCCAGCCCCAGGCCTCGTTCTCGGCCTAGTTTGAAGCCTGCACGCAGCCTCAGCCCCAACCCCACATCCAGAGCCAAACACCGGCCCTTTGTCGCTCCCAGGGAGGGGGCCCGGAGAGACCGTGCCTCATCACAGCGAACAGGGTGTGAGGTGGATGGGAGGGCCAGAGAGCTACCCTCTGAGAGGCCGCTGGACAGGAGGCGGACAGAGGGAGAGGCCGGGACCCTGAGGCGCTGCTGGGCCCAGGACTCCGAGGAAGAGGAGAGGACTAAGGAGGGGGCAGGGCCAGAGAAGGAGCAGCGGAGGCAGAGGCCACAGGGAGGTGAGCCCCAGGCAGTGCAGCCGAGACAGAGGCCCCACACAAACAGCCTGAGGCGGCAGGAGGAGACTGAACAGCATAGGAGGAAGAAGAGGAGAAAGAAAGAACAGCTGCAACCAGACCCCAGGCCCTCCCGCTCACCATCCCCCTCCCCAACTCCTGTTATTCCACCAACAGACTCTTCTTCTTCCTCCTCATGTTCAGCACCCTCAGATTCAGACTCTGAGCCCCTCTCCCCACCCCCAGTCAGCAAGGTCCCAGCAGACTCAACCTCCAGTAAACGACAGGCCCCCAGGAGGCCACAAGGTAGGACAGGGAGGGTTGTGGAGGCCCAGCCGGCTGTGGTCAAACCCAGCCGGCAGCCTGCTGGGGCCCAAGTAGGTGACCTGGGCCGGAAGCGCTACACTCTGGTGCCATTCGGACTTGCCAATCCGCCACGAGGCCCCCGCTCACTCCTGGTGCAGATAGACCTGACTCTCCTATTCAGAGTGCCCCAGATCTCTAGCCTCCCTCGAGGTCGCTCCTCGTCTTCCTCGTCCTCCTCCTCATCACGAAAGGCCCACAACAATAGCGCCATGAGGCATCTTCATCCCCCCGAAGATGACCCCCAGGACCACAAGAAGAAACGAAAGGTAAGATCTCACGACGTATGAGATAACCACCCATAATGAGGGTGAACTTCTTGACCTAGTGAAAAACTCTTAATCCAGGACATGTAACTGAGCTTCTGAGATCTATACCTTGTGCTAACTCACCGTTGGTTGGGAACTATCTGCTTCTCACAGTCCGAGAATCCTCACCAGGACGGTAAAAAGAACCATGTGCGTACTGATCCCAGGTCAGCGAAAGGAATGTCCACCAAGGAGTCCATCAACGGGTAAGACTGAACAAACACACAGACTGAATACACTGAACCAGGCCCACCTATTTCACTCCAAACACTACCAGTCGGGCTAACACTTAGCCAGAGTAAACTCCTTCAGGGCCTCATGTACACCAAGAATAAGTCAAACACACTTTGTGGGACAAAACAAGCTGAAAAACAGAACAAACTCAGTGACCACTCTTATTAGGTACACCTAGCTAGTACCAGGTAGGACCCAGTTTTGCCTTCAGAAGCACTTCGAGAGTTCTGCATTCAGAGAAACCTTTCTGCACACAACTGTGCCTCTGAGCTGTTATTTCGACATCCTTCCTGATAGCTTTAATAAGTTTCATTCTCCTCTCACTAGATGTTTTTTGTTTATCGCACCAATCTCTGTAAACTCTAGACACCATGTGTGAAAAATCCCAGGGAAGTGGCTGTTGCTGAGATTCCAGACTGCAGTCTCTGGCACCAGCAGTTACACCACATTCAAAATTGCTTAGATCATGTCTTAGCCATTCTAAAGCTCCGCCAAAACAGTACATGGACCTCTTGACCCTGTCTGTAGTTGTATGTATTCAGTTGCAGCCACGTAGTTCACTGTTTGGAAGAGCAGACTGCTTGCGTTAACAAACAAGTGTAGCTAATAAACCAGCCCCTGAACGTAGATATTAACTGTCACCTACTCTTTAATTCGTTGGTACATTTTTGTCCGTCTCAGATTACGTTAGCCTGGACACGCACCTACTCCCGCGTTTATAATCAAACGCAGATTCTCATGTCCCGCCCCTCCACCCTTTGCCACCAGGCACGAAGCAGCTCACCGGTGTGATGAGCACAAGTCGGAGACCCCTCTAGCAGACGTCTCGGACCCCCACAAGAGAGGCAAGCCGGGCAAGCAGGCAGGCCAGAGGAAGAGGGACTGTGGTGCCGAGCAGCGTTACCGCGAGAAGGCTGACAGGGGTGGAGACGTGAGGGCGCAGAACACGCAGCCCCAGGTGAGGATTAGTGAACCAACATGTGTCCAAACTGGGACAGGTCAATGGTGAAAGGGCAGCAGCCTTTTCGACATGCCACCTGTTCACTAACCGAGCGTATGTGAGAAAGCATGTATCCCCAGGTTGCTGTGGTCATGCTGAGAGCTACACGCCAGGAGTGTGTTTACAGTTTGATCTTCAGGTTGACCTGGACAGTCTAGTGTCATCTCTGAACGTACCTGGACAGGCTAGGGGCCTGTATAATATAAGCCTCAATTATACTTATATTTTTCATTGGAGCTGCCTAAAAAAAGAGATTGACCTCTAAGTTAAAGGGTACAAGTGCTTGTCCCAGATCAGGTCATTCAGTGTGTTATGGGTTTGTCACCAGGTGCCCAGCACACACCCTCAAGTGAAGGTGGAGTCACCGCGTCGTCCCAGTGGTCCCAAGCCAGTATATGAAATCTGGGGAGTTCCCCCGAACCAAGCCCTGCCACAAGATGGTGCTATAATCCACCATGACACGTGAGTGCCATGCCTGAACCCTACCTTGAAGACATCAAACTTTATCAAATTAAAAAAATGTTTTAATTTTGTCCCAATGGCATTCAGCAGAATACAACCTTCTAGGCACTCTTTCGAGCTGTTAATATCACCACCGGGCTGCTCACACTGTTCAGATTTTTACCTCTAGGCCTGTAGTGTCACAGTATCAAAGCACCTGTCATCTAAGGGAGGCTAGCAAAGACAAAGCGGATCCAGCTGGTTTGGGTTTATCATTCTGTGTGTCACTCTTAGCAGGCTGCACCACGCTGAGTACTACATGCACGAAGCCAAGAGGATCAAGCATCGTGCGGATGCCATGGTGAGGGCAGGGGAAAGTCCATATATGCACCTAGATAACCATTTACACACATATGTAAAAGCCACCAAAAATGGATAACGGAATCAAGCCTTTGCATGCAGTATGGGTGTCTGCAGTTGCCTTTATTTAATTTTAAGCAAATTTACACAGCTTTCAATTTCTGCATTTTGCACAGTTGTAGTACACAGCACCCATATTTCATTTTTATTACATGCGCACCCCTCCCACCCCCTGGTACCCCGTTGTCCACTGCCACCAGGTGGACAAGTTTGGCAAGGCGGTGAACTATGTGGATGCGGCACTGTCCTTCATGGAGTGTGGCAAGGCCATGGAGGAGGGCCCCCTGGAGGCCAAGTCTCCATACACCATGTACTCCGAGACTGTGGAGCTCATCAGGCAAGGGGGGGGGGGGGGGGGTTGAAAATGCTAACTCACGTAACCATCCCAGCGATCTGCACAGGGCAGCTGATGATCTGCCTGCTGTAATTACACTCAAACATAGTAAATGTGCCTTTATACCTGTCAAATAGAATCACACACTCACAATGTAATGGCACCTCTCCCAGATATGCCATGAGGCTGAAGGGCCATTCTGGCCCGGCTGCCCGACAGGAGGACAAGCAGCTGGCAGTGCTGTGGTGAGCTCAGCCCCCTTTCTGCCTCTGTCAGGTCCTCTATCTTCTTGCTCTCCTCTCTTCTGCTGAAGCTGGGACAGTTAAATTGTCCACCAGGTAGGTCAACCTGCTTCCAATTCTGCTTGGGCCTACAGTTTCCGCTGCCTTGCTCTTCTGTACTGGCGGATGTTCAGGTTGAAGAAGGACCACGCTCTCAAGTACTCCAAAGTCCTGCTGGACTACTTTAAGGTACCGCTGCAGAGTCAAGGGAGGTGGGGGTTGCCCGAGAAGGAAAGCGATGGGATCAAACATGCACCCTTGCTATGCTAAAGGCCCCTCTCTTTACAGAACTCCCCCAAACCTTCTCATAGTCCAGTATCATGGAACTCCTGTGGAAAGTAAGCACCAGTATCATCATCCAGGGCATCACCCCTTCAGTGAATATAATCAGGGAAGCTGACATGACTCTCGGTTCCTCTGACTGGCAGGAGCTCAGGAACGCTGCTCAACCCCTCAGTTGGCCAGGCCGCCGCCCCCCCTTCATCCTTCATCAGCATTCCCCAACGCATCCACCAGATGGCAGCAAATCACCTCAACATCACCAACAGCGTGTTGTACAGCTACGAGTACTGGGAGCTGGCCGACAACCTGGCCAAGGAGAACAAAGGTATAGCCGCAGAAAAAACACTGACTGCACCGGTCTTAAAATCCCACTGAGAAACGTTTTGTTTGTTTACAGGTATGTCTTACTGAAGGGTTACAGCCCATCATTTCTTCGAGTTAAGATTAGCTAATGCCTAATGGCTGGATAATTACATGATGGCTAATGTACTCACACCTGCAATGCCAGGTGATGTGTACATTTACATGCATTTAATTACTGAGCTAATTTAAATAATTACTTTTTAAACAGTGAGAGAAATTAGGCTTCAAATGCATTTCCTGTTTCAGGCCAGTGTGTAACAGTCAGGAATGCCACCTTAAGCCCCTGGTTAAGCGAACTGACACTTTCAAACTTTCAAATCTAAAGAGAAAACAGTATATTTTTGCCAAGCAGGTGGGGGGGCGGGGCTCCCCCTATAAAGTCCTGGGTCCCCTGAATCAGCCAGGGCACCCATGCCCCTCTGCCACCCCTGAGGGAGCTAAGCCTTCAATAGGGGGGTCTGATTTTATTGAAAAGTAAACACACACCATTTAAACTAATAAGTGTACTATTCCCCCCTAAAACAGCCCTAGCAGGACCCCTGAACAGTGGGAAGGGGCGTTAAACCATTATTTGATTGGCAGTTCATGGTGGTCCCATCCACTGAGGGTTTTCGAGAGTTTGTGCTGCCTGTTGCTAAGCGAAAGACGCCGAGACCTTGCACCTTCTGGGGACCAGGTCAGCGCGCCCTCACAGCATTTCATACCCAGGTCTGTCACATGCCCCACAGAGTTCTTCAGCTACCTGAACACGCTGAGGGGGCCGCTCACCCTACACAGCAGCGTCCAGCACATCGTGCAGTATACAAGGCAGGCGCTGCAGTGGATCCGGATCAGTGCCAACCTGTCTTAGGAGACACGCCACGAAGAACATAAACGCTCACCAAACCGGACCAGGCCTGTCATGGTCGGTCCACTCACCTGGCCACTGACCCTTCATGCTGGGAAATAGCTGGAAAAGTGATTTAAAATTTCTGAAAAATTCCCAGGGACTTGCCGCATCATTCAGCACGTCTGGCCCACCTGAAAGACGAAGCATGTGAGGATGGAGCACTGAAACTGGTGAAGGCAGGTCCGTGTGAGTGCTTTCAGCTCAGGTCACATGGTTCCAGAAAGCAGCTGGGATTGGACAAGTCAGAAACAGCCCTGGGTGCGGGGGTAACAGGTCACTCCATTACTGATATTGTGACTGAAGATGGAGGAAAAGCATACGTTTGGAACTGCTGAGCATAAACAGCAAGAAAAACAGTTAAACAAAAATCCAGGCATATGAGGTACTGAGCCCTCCTCTAACAGGTAACCTGGTCTCAGTGATGAAGATGAAGAGTGCTTTACTTCTGAATGCAGAATGACTGATAGTATGAGTTTTATAAGGGATTTTCCCCATTTCCCCACTTTTATATGAATACTCCTGCAATATATAGTACCCTCTGTATTTTCCAACACAGCTTCACATTGAGAGCGGAAGCAGTGTGCGGTTTAATGGGTTTTTTTTTTTTAAATGAGTGTCATTTTCACCTTTTTAATGTTTAAGCCTATGCAAATCCCTTCAAGGACCTGTAATTTAAGTTTTGGAATAAAATATTTTTTGTCTTTTTCAAATTGCCATGTCATGCTTTAACATTCTGATACAGGTTTTACTTTAAATTTTCACCAATGTGGATATAAGTTTAATCAATATCCTTATGACTCAATAACATATGCATGGCAACATAAGGTAGTTTTGTTGGATCAATGGCGCCCCCTAATGGTAAATTGTAAGATTTTACATTGAATTCACTAGCATTTCTTTGTCAGGAATCACCTGGGTCTTGTGTTATAAATATGTCCGAATATGATTAAGTAATGAATACGTGTAATTACTAATGCAGTATCCTGAATAATCATGGTGCGTGTGCCACAGGTCTGGCTCCATGTTCCGGTCCATATTTGGAATGGCGTGACCCCGGTAATCATACAGTAAAATAAAGAGTTAAATTAACACAAATATTATTTCATAGAGCACCGCAGTTTAAAAATGCTCTTGGATTTAATGGCTACAGCGTTGAATGTAAAATTGCGTGGCCTGTTACACTGAGGAGACGCCAGCTTGAGAGCGTTGCGCTTCGAAAGTATATAACGCCAATTTAACGCAGAGGCGGATTCATTTATCTGGGGCCCTAGGCTGACATCAGCATAGACTCTCGGGTGTTGCTGATTTAACTAACCGTTCCATTTTTTTCACAGCCTATGATTTTTTTATTTATTAATCCGCCCCTGCTTTCACGGCACAGTGTATTACTGTATAGTAATAAATTATCAGCACTCACCCAATTCTGGGTCTGCCCCAGTCTTGTGCCCTACGTTGCGTGAGATCTAAACAACAGCTACTAATAAATTCTCTTACTTTTGAGTAAAATATTGTTTTCAGATATATCTTAGAGGTGCCCACAAACAAATTGGTGTTATCGCTTGAGTGCTCATCTTATAGCTGCGCGTCGGCATCTCGCCATTTCTCAATCATTTTGTTCTACCTGTCAGTTTCCATGCAGGGAAATGCTTCAGTGCTCCAGACCTGGCTTATGGTTCAGCGTCCACATTTTCCAGTTGCACGGAATACTTACACAGAGTCTGTCATCCTAATACAGCCTCTGCTCCCCTCTCTTATATATCCTCTTCGCTGCCTTGTATTCCCGCCCACAAAATAATACAACCAATAGGAGAGCTGTCAGGACCTCTCACCCTCTCATCCGCGAGCTGGAACCATAGCAACAGAAGAGAGTAACAGCCAGTCAGATGAGAGCGCAGGCATCTGACAAACGCAATAAAAGAGCGTAAATGAACTCGGCTGCACACACAAAGTTTGCAGTGTTTGCCACCATTTCATGGCTTATAAGCGTGACATGCGAGATATTTCCACACATAGATTCTCATTCTACAATATGGTGCTTTTAAAATCGTATTTACAGCAAAGCTATCCATTAGGGACGTGTGTTAATTTACTGAGCCACACTGTGTTATACATTTAGAAGCAGACATATCTGATCATAAGGGCTCTGCAGCATTAAACGTATTATTCAAATGGAGTTCCCACCAGTCGCAGACTTTAATATGATCTCTGTGCCTGACGAACAGATGTCATTCCTGCTACCCCCCCCCCCCCAGTCACACATCCAGCCTTTGCAGCGTCCACATCCGCGGCATTTCCGGGTGGGCTTCCGATAAGACGCGACCCATTTAGGGCGTCCACGATTGACAGGTACTTTCAAAGGCACATTTAAAATTAATGAGCGAATTATTGTTCTCTAACAGTACCTGCTGGGTGCAGTCGTATACAAATGTGTTTCCCCCTTCGCCAATGTGGTTATACGCGAACTAATAAATTTAATCTACAATTTAAATTAATTATAATCACACCGTTATTATAAAATAAATTGGATTCCGTTGTTCTGCCTTTTAGACGTCTTGAATTCAATTCACTATGAATCCTCCCCTCTCAGGCGTCCCACGAAAATAGTATTTTTATTTAAATCAGCAAAAGGATTTCCCACAGTACTTAAGACAAATGGGTCGCGAACACACAGGTATGGCTTCATACCCTTTATCAACCAGTGCAGAACCCATGATATTTTGCATGAAACTGATTAATTCGAACTGCATTGTTCGGTTGAAATTAATTTATTAATCAAAATTAATTTTTATTTCATATTATGAGATTAACGCTTGCATTTTCGTATAGCATGACGTAGGTTTGGCCAGTCTGAAACGATATTCATAGTTTAACAATGGCAATTTAAACATCAGTTTATGTTTGCTAACACTATTCCTCGTTCTCATGTGCAAAACTGAACTCACAAGCCGATCATCCACTGCCCCTCGTAAACCGTACCTCATTTCCATAAAGGCTATAAAGCTTTTAAAGTATCTCTGCAGTCTGGTCGGTGCAGAAACAAAAGTAAGTATGCTTTAATATCCGCAGAGTTATACTATGCACGAATGTTGCACCACATATAATAGGAATGGGCATTACGGGGTTTACTAACCAAAATGCATACTTTTAATGTATTTCCGGACTCTTTCTGGGTTTATCGTGTTCGTATTTAGGTCCGATGCTTCGTACTTAAATCGTTTAAGTCGTTACTTTGCACATACCACGGTGCAGTAATCAGCCAGACTGCCGGAGAGAAGAGAAACAACAAGCTCATCTAGAGAGAGAGAGAGAGAGAGAGAGAGAGAGACGGAGGAGGAGGGACCGTGGAAAGTCCAGTCAATGAAGCGCCGTAGGGGTGTGGGGAGTGCATGTGCACTAGAGCTGACGGGCGGCCGTAGCCGCGTCATGCGCAGTGCGGCCGACTCGCCGCTGGGGGGAGCCCCGACACCAGCTGCCGCCGACGACGGCGCCGTCACAGCGTGACACCCTCGGGGAGGAGGGTTTGAGGCGGAAAAGCATTGAGAGGAGGAGCCGGGGAGAGGAGGGGGGAGGGCAGGAGCAGGCGGCTGGAAATGGAGTAAGAGGAAGAAGGCTGGTCGGGAGCGATCTG
>JAAGVU020000076.1:60446-72551 GCA_011763525.2 Mormyrus iriodes | reverse complement strand
GGGCGTCCATGTCCCATCGTTAGTGAAGCGGAGCGAGTAACAGCCCACAAACTCCGGCACACAGAATATACCCTTCAAACCTCTGTCCCACTTCTGCCTTACCCAATTAAAACAGTCCCTTTGTATTTATGCAATTTCATTGGCCAATGGGAGGAGGGGGCGGAGCTTATTTCTTATAAGAGGAAGAGGACAGTGGGAGGCCAGGGCTTGGAGTATGGGTGTATGGAATGTAGCTGGTCTGACACGTGCAGGCTGCCTATTTTCTGCCTTAGCTGGGATTCGGTCTCTCTTCACACCTCTGGCTGCTCTCCCCACAGACATTTCAGTATGAGTCGAGGTGGCTGGAGGAAGAGGGCCAGTGAGGATGACGGCTGGGGGGGCAGGGTGAGTGCTGCTTGACGCGTTTTACTCACCTCTGCGGGTTTTCACAACCTGTTTGGTTATCTAGGCACTGCCTGTCTCTGGGGGGGCTGACTTTTTCCGTGCAACATCTGAAAAATATGATCCATAATACAAAATATCAGAAAAATATAAGCTGATGACACTCCTTAGCACCCAAGTTTGATTTTAAAAAGTCAATATTATCCAGATTAGGGGCCAGTTTCAATACATTCATGTACAGAATGACTTTTCTATACATGGATTTAATGAATTTTCAAGGATTGAATGACTTTTTGATTATGCTCGTGGAACAAGCAAGTTATAGCTTCCTTTTTAGAATGCAGACTCTAAGAATCTGACTGGAGCACAAAGGCAGGCAAGGCAGGACTTAAACCCGGAAGTGGATACATTAATACGCAATGGATTATGGTTACTGTAGTTTGAAGTAGCATGGCAGTTTGTCATTAGTTATTAACATATAATTCTTCACACTTCAAGAAGTAGTGATGTTGGCTAATAGGTTTGTGCTAAAATGGATGAATTGTGCGAAACACTCATTGTTTCAGTTTTTGTTAAACGCGTTAGTCAAGTGTTAAATGGTTCTTAACTGAAGGTCTTAGACACATTAGACATGCACTCATGTTGAGTAGACAGAATGTACACATGACATGAGAGCATATGGTATGATGGCGTGTGAGTACCCAGAGATGGGGTGCAAGCCTTCATCTCTCTGCACATCTCAGTCATCCTCATAATTGCTTTTTCTGCCAGTTGCCATTGCAATGTGGAATTGCTGGGGTCAGGTGACTTAATCATTGCCCCCCCTGCCATAGAGCCTAAAGATTGTCGGGTTTTTTGTGTGCTCATATGGGGTCTTTAGGGGGGGTACATGGCCGCCAAGGTCTCCAAGCTGGAGGAGCAGTTTAAGCAGGACGCCCCCCGGGAGAAGCAGAAGGAGGGAGCCTCCACCAGCATCTTCAGTGGCGTGGCTATCTACGTCAACGGCTACACGGGTGAGCCCCCGCCCTCATGTGAGGTGGCGCGATCCGGCTCCGCCCAGCTCATCACTCTGTCACCCGCACACAGATCCCAGCGCAGACGAACTGCGCAGGCTGATGATGCTGCATGGTGGACAGTACCACGTTTACTACTCCCGCTCCAAGACCACGCACATCATCGCCACCAATCTCCCCAACAGCAAAATCAAGGAGCTGCGGGGGGAGAAGGTGGTACGGCCCGACTGGATCACCGACAGGTATGTGCTTGTAGCTGTTACCTTCAGTGACCATAAGCGTTTGCTCGCATCAGTAGATATTTTGAGGCCTGCTTCCGGTGCCACTTCCTTCGACTTCCTCACAGACTTCCTGGAACATTAATTTAAGTCTGTGGCAGTATTGTCGCCTTCTCTGCCTAATGGCAAATAGTCAAAATCTCCTTTTTTTCAGCATTAAGGCAGGGCACCTCCTCTCCTGCCTGAAGTACCAGCTCTATACCAAGCAGAAGGGGCTGAGTTTTTCCAGTATGCACCCAGGACAGGAACATGATGGGCCAGGCCACTCCCACTACCAGCCTGGCCACACCCCCAAGCCTATTGACCACTCCCCCAGTTGGACACATCAGGACTTCAGGCTGTAAGTACAGGAAATACTGGTCACTTCCGCTTTTATTTAATATGTTAATGTTTCCTTAATATTAGACAATCCAAACCAGCTTAATGGAATTATTGAAGTCTGTGTAATATTACAGTGTTTTACTGTCATTTCACTGATCATCCATTTTATATATAGATTTTTACGATTGTTTTTCACTATAACTCACTGTAGATCCACCCACAGGAATGGGACAGACCTGAGTTTGGGCTTCAGACTGAATGGGATGCAGAAGGTGGGTGGTGACTCACCCAGCCCTGCTCCACTCCTCTCCATGGAAGGAGCCCTGGAGCGGACTATGACCAATGGCCACAGCCATCCTATGAACGGTGCCTTAAAACCCCATGAGCCAATGCGGGGGCCAATCCCGCATGATGATTGGCTGAGCCAGACGCCCCGGGCCCCGCCCCCTGACTCTCACATCACTGGTACAGTGGACACTACTCATCTTCTGCCCCCTGGTGGTCAGACGATATCCCCACAGGACATGACTCGCCAGGTTCTGGGACCTGAAGCCGGCAGTATCCGGGCACTTACACCACAGCCTTCAGACCCAAAGGCTCCTGTGCTGAGACTGCACCCTCAGGCCGGCAACCCTGAGGCACCCCCTACTCCCGTGCGAAGCGTGGGCAAATTCCGGCTCAATGGGGCCCAGCATCTAGGTTTGAACCCACCTCCGCATGTCACCTCGAACCCTGGTGACTCCCCAGGTGCTGAGCGAGTCGTGGGAACGGACTCCATCTCCAGCTACTACTCTCACTCCCGCCTGCATCATATCTCCACCTGGCGCAGCGAGTTCTCAGAGTACGTCAGCTCCCTGCAGCACCGGACTCGGGCGACAGGGGGCGCCAGTTTTCCTGGCCGGGAGCGGCTAAGGCGCCAAAGGATGGCTCATGGCACAGGTATTTCCACATGACCCTTGGTTTCCATCCTGTGTTTTTGTATTTTGACTTGTTCCGCTTACTGTGCTGTTGCCACAGCTTCGCCTACTAGCTGGACTCTGCTAGAGGTCAGGCATGTAAAAAGCGACCCATGAATACTATTTTAATGCCTTCTTTACAGGGATATTACGAAATAATAAGCAGGAATATTATTAGTAGTAAGAAGCCATTTTGGTGCATTTTTAAATTTCACTTACATGTTATACTTCAAAGTATTAAAGTACAGTTTAATTTTGCAATAGGTACAATAACCATATCAAGTAAAATTAACGTTTTGATAGACTGTCTTGGTATGTATTATATTGCTTTAGCGCTAACACGACATGCCAACAAATGAATATACTACATCTTTAAGATTATATTATTAATACAGGTGATAACTAAAAAACTGATGTCCCAGACTGAGCTCCCCCTCCTCTCTCATTCTGATTTAACCTGATTTTGTTGGGCGCCCGTCAACTGTTAGCCTCCACCTTTTTAAAACGCTTACACGGATTTTGGCATTAAAGCTGTATGTCATTTGCCCAGTTTCTTTGAATTATATGCTTCTCCTCACCCCCCAAAATGGCAGACCTCATTAATGAATTAGCCAGTCTGATGTCATCCGGCTCTCCTCTCGCTGCAAGCTGGTTTGTCAGTATGTACACTTACCCCTTTGTCGCAGAATCCACAACATTTCCAAACCTGCTGCGTTCACACTTTCCTGGAAGCAGATTGGGGGCCCAGGTGTCCCAGAATCCACGGGGCTTCGACCCATCATAAGAGCCTTGCTGCTCAGCAGTTGCTCTGCTGCGCTGAGACAAGCTTTGCTGAGTCAGGCTTATTTAGGAAGAAGCTTCAGCTGGATGGGTATATGCTAGAGTCATGTATGTCTGGGTGTCTGACACTTTGGGTATTTCTAGGTGTCTCAGATTCTCTGGGTCTCTCTGACTCTGGGTATCTCTGTCTCTCTGACTCGCTGGGTCTTTCTGTCTCTTATTCTTTGGGTGTCTCTGCCTCGCTGGTTGTCTCTGACCCTCTGTGTGTTTCTGGGTGTCTCTGACTCGCTGGGTCTCTCTGATTCGCTGGGTGTCCCTCTACCAGGTTTCCCGGCTTCTCCAGGCCCTCAGGCGCAGCAGCCCTGCATCCTGCACGTGGACATGGACTGCTTCTTCGTGTCGGTTGGGATTCGACACAGAGCGGACCTAAAGGGTGAGGCCCCGCCTACTTACACCCACACACCTCGTATTCTGGCCTGGCTCCCTTCCAGCCATTGGCTGCTCAGTCATACTCATAACCCCACCTCCTCTTTAGGGAAGCCGGTTGCCGTGACGAGTAACCGAGGGCATGGGCGAGTGGCCCAGCGCCCGGGGGCCAACCCCCAGCTGGAGATGCAGTACTACCGACAGAAGCTGAACCCCAAACGGGCAGGTGAGGCCAGCTTCTGCAGCACACCCTGGAACCAAAAAGCGAAGACCCTGTGGCTGCAGGAGCAGGTGCCTGGGTCTCCGGTGAATATCGGGGGACCATATGGTGACTCGTGCGCCTTGTCGTCCCACAGAGAAGGGCGACGGTGACCTGGAGGTGAGCCCCTCTCCGGAGAGCCCGAACACCTCCCCGATGGGGGCAGAGCAGGACCTGGCTGCCCTCTCGATGGCTGAGATCGCCTCCTGCAGCTACGAGGCCAGGTAGGCCACGCCCCTCCGAGCCCGCTGGCAGATTGGCTGAGTGACTGACTGATGACCCCCTGATGACCCCCCCCAAAGGCAGGCGGGAGTGAGAAACGGCATGTTCTTCGGCCAGGCCAAGCAGCTATGCCCAGGTCTGCAGGCGGTGCCCTACGACTTCGAAGCCTACAAGGAGGTGGCCATAGCCATGTATGAGACGCTAGCCAGGTACAGACTCACGCCCGTGATGTGTCCAGGCCTCCATGTCGTCCATGACCATCATTAAAGCCCCTCTCCTCACCATCATTTCCAGCTACACCCACCACATTGAGGCTCTGAGCTGCGATGAAGCCCTGGTGGATGCCACCTACCTGCTAGCGGAACTGTCAGTCTTGCCCCATGACCTTGCCACTGCCATCCGGGCAGACGTGCTGGAGCGGACGGGGTGCAGCGCGTCCGTGGGCATGGGTCAGTACACACAAGCACACACACAAGCACACACACAAGCACACACACAAGCACACACACACACACACACACACACACACACACACACACACACACACACACACACACACACACACACACACACACACTTGCGGCCCCTCACACACACAGCACCTTAGAAACAACTGAAAGGTCCTGTAGCTCAACTAGAAGATCATTGTCCTAATGATACAAAGGTTGTGGGTTTGAATCCCAGCGAGCATTGGATTAATTAATATTAAAAATGAAGTGGAAACCAGTATTGATGGAGGTTCAGCTGGGATTAGGGTCTGTATTCTTGTACTTTTTTGTGTTTTCCTTGCACAACCATGAGGCCTTTAAGTGCAGTGCCAGCATACAGTGTGAAAGCGTTACTTTTCAACCCAAATTCATGTTCTTCCACACTACCAAGCCTCAAAGACAGCGTGCAGAATTAGCTCCAGTTCTGACGTGTTCAATGCCCGTTTGATGTTCCTCCCACTCCTCTTCCTAAGGCTCAAACATTCTGCTGGCCAGAATGGCGACTCGAAAGGCCAAGCCAGATGGCCAGTACTACCTAAAGTCGGAGGAAGTGGACGACTTCATTAGAGATCAGTCTGTAACCAGCCTGCCTGGTGAGAACTGCACCCCCTGCTGGTTGTTCACAAAGTCTAATTCTAGGGGGATAAAAAGGATTTAACGCCTACATGTGTCAAAAAATATATTGATAGGATTGTGGTTCAAAGCTGGCGTGATGTCGTTTTTAATGAAGGTCATTTGGATAACAGCTGTTCAACTTGACAGAAAATGACAAAAAACCACTGCCTTTATCCAGCCAGCATCTCACACCCTGTCCCAGAGTTATATTGTGTGTAACTTAAAATCTAATGGACCAGTGGGGAATAGCCCTTTTTGTTGGTAGATGACCCCGCCCCCCCGTGATTGGTCTTTGTGCAGGTGTGGGCCGGACCATGGGATTCCGGCTGGCCTCATTGGGCGCGCATTCCTGTGGAGACCTGCAGCAGCTGTCCATGTCCCGGCTGCAGCGGGAGTTCGGGCCTCGAACGGGTCAGACGCTGTTCCGCTTCTGCCGTGGCCTGGACGACCGGCCGGTGAGGAGCGAGAAGGAGAGGAAGTCCGTGTCGGCAGAGATGAACTATGGGATCCGTTTTGCGCAGGTCAGCGCCACTCAAATCCAGTCCCGTCCAAGTTCGGTGGACCTACCGTAGCGGGACTTGGACAAGGGCCCTCTGTACATGTGTGTGTTTGGATCCATGTTCTGGTTTCCTCCCTGATTATTTAGTAAGTGACTTGGTGGTAATCATTTTGATTTTATTTTTAGTCCTTAATTAGAAGAGGAAGAGAAGCTGCTGCAAAAAGTCTTTATTAGTCTCCATTGAAGCATGGATATAACCCCCCCCTTTTCAATAGCCACTGGGAATTAAGGAACCTATAAACCTTCACTGCCGATATTTGCACTGTATCACCGCCAAAGCTGCAAAGAGCTGTATCGTCCTGTGTCTCATCCAATCAGCTTCCCCCACAGCTCTCCTGCACTGCTGGCTCCCCTCTTATCATGCAGAGCCTTCTTTACCTTCATATGCAGCCACAGTTTTAATCATCTACTGTTCCACACGCTTGTTAAAATATTTGAATATTGCAACTTAAACTTATGCAGTCTGAATTTATATTCTATCATAAGTGCAGTTGAATTCTGTTTGGACCAATGTTATTATAGTTTAGGTTTTTATTATTATTTTTGTGCTATATATATATATATATATATATATATATAATATATGTTGTTTTATATATATATGTTGTTTTAGTTTTCGTTAATAATATTAACCCTGACATGGACCATTTTGAGGCAGCGCAATGGGTCAGTTCCCTCTTTCACCATTAGGTGGCAGAAGCAGAGACCTTTCTGACCAAACTGTCCCAGGAGGTGCAGCGGCGGCTGCAGGCTTCGCGGCTTCGTGGACGCAGGATCACGCTGAAGGTGATGGTGCGCAAACCAGGAGCCCCGCTGGAGCCAGCCAAGTTCGGGGGCCACGGCATCTGCGATACGCTGGGCAGGTCTGTGCGGCCGCTACATGCTAACACGTTAGCACACACATACTGGAGGCAGAGTGAAGTCACTCAGACATGCACACCCCGATCCCGAGGCGCTGCTGAACTTTGGAGATGACCATTCTGTTGGTTCTGTTCCACTTAAATCCTCTCTTATTGACCGCTGACATTTCCTGGAGAGCATCGTTATTGAGTTCAAATCTGCACTATATTGGCTGCTTTTATCCCTACTGTCTGGGCTGAATTTTAAAAACCGTCATCTGTCATTTCACTGTTGCGTAGACCTGAGCACTGTTGCTATGGATACCATTGTCCCCCCCACCACCCCCGCCCCACAGGACTGTGACTATAGAAAAGCCCACAGACTGCGCGCAGGTGATCGCGACAGAAGCCATCCGAATCTTCCAGGCCATGAAGCTGAACGTTACGGACGTGCGGGGGGTGGGCCTGCAGCTCCAGCAGCTGGTCCCCTCCCACTCCGAGCCGTCGGGTTCCCCGAGTCCAGCAGGAGTCCACCCTCGTCGCTCCATCAAAGACATGCTGCTTGTCCAGAGGCCTCCTCACCCTGACAGGCACAGATCCGGCACAGGTCAGGGGTCCTTTTGAAAGGGAAGAGTGGCAGTCTTTTTGTGTGTGTTTAGTCTATGTTCTTCCTGTGATTTTAGTAGCTTTGGCAACAAGTTGAAATTTAAGGCCTGTAAATCCCTTCAACCCCCAGTTTCTGTTTCTGACACACCTGCCCCAGGCCACCCATTAGACCAAGGCAAGGAACCTACGGCCACACAGCTGGTCCCGGGAGAACCAGCGCCAGGGACCAGCAAGGGTGGACCCCAACCACGGCACAATGGGGGTCTGCACACCCCTAGACACGCAAGGAAGCGTTTGGACCTCAGCATCGAGGTGCCCTCCCCTTCCCAGGTGAGGCTGCCTGCTTATATGCAGACCACAATGATCTGTGTCATGCACATTTATATTTCCCACCGACGGCAGGCCTGTGCCAGTGGCCTGTCCTGGCTTTCACAGGGAAAGTGTAATGTCCCCAAATACGGCCTCTTCCCGGGTTACGGTGGGGTTTCGTTCCGACAAACCTATCATAAGGCGAAAATGCATTTTAATACAGTACACCTAACCTATCAAAGATCATAGCCTAGCCTATAGCCTACCTTAAACATGCTTAGAACACTTACATTAGCCTACAGTTGTGCAAAATCATTAACACAAAGCCTGTTTTATAATGAAGTGTTGAATATTCGTGTAATTTATCGAATAACTTACTGAAAGTGGAAAAACTTTTACCCATGGTAAAGTCAGAATATCGTAACCCAGGAAGCCTCTGTAGTCATGCTGTTTGCAGTTGAAAGCCTTTTACACCAGAACTGGTTGAATCTGCGTCATTGAGCCCAGGGGCAATTTGAGGATTGATCCCTTAGGAAATAGAGGACCCCCTGCTCCCCAGGATAGAATTTCCTGGAGGAGGGGTGGGTCCCCTTCAATAAAATTTGTCAATTTGGCAGGAGGAATCAAATGTATATGAAAATACGAGACAATCAGCTTAAGGGTTTTAGAAAAAATACTTTACAAAGGGGCCAAGACATTGCCATTACATTTAGACTCGGCGTTAGCGGTGAGCCTCCAGTCTCCTTGGTGTGTGCTGATCCGTGCCCTCCACCAGGTGGATCGTTCCGTGCTGGACGCGCTGCCGGCAGAGCTGAGGGAGCAGGTGGAGCGCTCCTGGGGTTACAGGGAGGAACAGGCCACCAGCCCCACCCAGTCTACGGGAAGGCTGGTTCTGCAGATACCGGGCCAGCAGGGCCAGACTGACCCCACCGACATTGTGCTGGCCTTGCCGGACTTCTCGCAGGTAGGCAGGTGTTCTCAGTGCCCGGCTGCCCTTCAGATGCTTTGTGTTCGCCTGTCAGGGTTATGGCTCCGTCATGCCGCATGCATCACCCCCCTCCCCTCAGGTGGATCCGGAGGTGCTCGCCGCACTCCCCCAGGAGCTCCAAGAGGAGCTACGCTCAGCATACAGGCGCAGAGACACAGTGCACCCCCAGGGCAACGTGGGTAAGAAATCCAGCGATGATGCCATTCAGAGCAGAGCTTTGCCCCCTACTGGTGGGAATGTCAGCGTGTCACTCCGTCCCTGCAGCGGAGTCCAGGAATCCGCTTCTGCAGCTGAGGCAGGCCACTGCGGGACGAGCCAAGCGCCGCTACAAGCGGAAGAACGTGAGTCCCGCGAAAGCGGGCCCGAGTCCCCTCAAAGGGCATCTCTATGGAAACAGCCCTGCCAAGCTGGTCACGCACGCACACGTGGAGGCCCCAAAGGTGTGTGTTTAAGCAGCCGGGCTGGCTGAAAGGGGATTATCTGAGATGCCCCGGCGTCGCCATGCCCATTTGACCTCTGCTTCTCTGCCTCAGCTTGAAAATGGACCCTCAACGTCGTCCCTGAATCCAGACATCCAGGAAAAGCTGGTGAAAGTCACAGCTCGTCCTGGTCCCATGCTGGCTGGGGCCTGTGAATTCACCGACGTTAGGACGCTGCTGAAGGAGTGGGTCACTACCATCCCAGGTATTGCACGGGGGGGTAGCGGACCATTATCACATCGGCTGCTGCTGGGGGTGAGGGGGGTCATTACCAGGAGACTTTGGAGCCAGAAACCTGACTTTGTTTTTCTAGTGAAATTAATATAGCGTCATGTAGCGTGATGGTAGCCTAATCTGTGTAAGTGACTGCTTTTCTCAGAACCCATGGAAGAAGACATCTTGCAGGTGGTGAAGTACTGCACCGAGCTGGTAGAAGACAAAGACCTAGAGAAGCTCGACCTGGTCATCAAGTATATGAAGAGGTAACCTGCTACCTTCTGCCAGGAGTGAGGCAGGGCTATCACAGTGAAAACACTATTAAACAACTATTAAAGCACTGCCACAATAGGTCCCCTGACATGCACTGCCATAGCTGAAAGTTTTAGCAAACTTGTGGAGGGCCTTAGGGGCATTAGCCTCAGTTCATGTCCTTTGTGGTCTCGCCCCCTTGTGGCCAGGCTGATGCAGCAGTCCGTGGAGTCTGTGTGGAACATGGCCTTCGACTTCATCCTTGACAACGTGCAGGTGGTGGTCCAGCAGACATATGGAAGCACCCTGAAGATCACATAGGACCTCCAATGCCCCCCAGTGGTTGGGGGGTAAATGGGGCATGACAAAGGCTCCACTTTGGAGACAGCTGCAAAAAGGTAGTGGGGACCCTGCCAGTCTTGCCTTCAAGATAACAGGAAGATTATAGCCCCCCCCCTGCATTTCTCAAGTGGAATCATCCATGAAGAGTCATGATTGGACGAGCTTCCAGAAGCCTTTGCTAATAGGTCCATCCCCTCAGCCAATACTGGTCCTAGAGCGGGGAGCCACAGACATGGGGGCCCTCATCCAGATGGTGATCTATCGTCTGCACTGTGCTATCATGGTTATAAAACAGAAAAAATGCACTCTTTCAGGGCAATCGTTCCATGAATGAGACCCCCCTCCCCCCTTTTTTTCTTTTGCAGAACGAAGTGCCAAATTTCTTCAGCAGTGCATGTAAATAATGATTCACAGGCTCTTGTAGTTCATTATTGTATCTGATAGGAAGTTTGTTCATATGGAAAGTTTTATTGGTTTTTACAGTGCAGTGTAATAAAGAGATGTATTTTAGCTCCGCCCCCCTTTATCAGTTGTGCATTTGTTGCGATGGAAGGCGAACGTATACAGCCCCACTCAGATGCGATATGGACAGACTCATGTCACTCTCTTGCGCCAGTATGGTGCCAAATTGAGACTACTGGCCCCAGAGACATGGTCACCTCAAACAGCAAGGCTGCACAGCAGCAAGCAGGGTGGCACACAGCGGCTAACAAAGCCACATAGCTTTGTTATTCCTCGCCGCCACACACACTAAAGAACAGGCAGAACCATGACGAACTGCAGCTCTGCTTTTATAAACTGGAAATGTTGAAGGAAAGGGCTTCAGCGGCTCACAAGACCCTGCATAAACGTTTCTGTGCCTGAAGACCAAATGCTGTGATACCATTTGTATGTTTTCTAAGAGAGATTATTAATAAATGAACCCTGGCAAACTTCACTCTGGAGTACAGCTGCCTTGTGTTACATAAAAACAATTAGTCGGAAAATCTGCTTTACGTTATGCATCCATTATACACTCTAAACCAGGGGTACACTTGGCAGACTCCACACAATTTAATCTGGACCCCAAGTCAGCAAAATTTCTCCTGAGGCAAAAAAAGAGGGAATTTGGACCACAGGGAAAAATAATCGTGTACCCCTGCCATAAACCAATTGAGCATCTTACCTTCACATAGCCTAACGCTGGCCAGCTTGATGAAGCCAGTTTGAGAAAGTGACCTCACTCACACCTTAAAACTGAGGTTTAAGCACCGACTTGTGGCTGAGAAGCCTGATCAGCTTCCAGAGCCAGGATGACAGCAAATACCAGCAACATCTGAACTTTATTTGCACTGAAATTATTACAGTTTGGCTTAATTTAATCATTTATCCTACTCCATTTTCAACCAATTCGAACTGTACAAGCAGGAAAGATCTACAGACCGCTGTCGTTCCAGCACCATCTTCTTGTACATGTTGAACTCTGGAGGTGAAGGGAGCTTTTCAAATAAATCATTCACTATAAAAACACACCAACAGGCACGAGCCAGTCCAAAGGGGTTTAGGAGCCTGCAAAGAAACATTTTTGGGGGAGGGCGAGGAGGTGCGTGCTGTGATGGAGTTTAATTACAAAAAGGATTACCTGGTCAGAATCTTAAAAAGAAACATTTTGAAAAACCGGGACAGGCCAATAAATCACACCTAAAAGTGGGGCTGTCTGTGAAGGTCTCCCCCCCCCCCCCAAACAAGTGCCCCCCCCCCCCCCCCCCTCCCCCCCCCCCCCCCCCCGCCCCCGCC
>JAAGVU020000076.1:38084-58566 GCA_011763525.2 Mormyrus iriodes | reverse complement strand
CCACCCCCCACCCATGCCCCCAGCCCTGGCCATACTGTGGATCGTGTTCTAACATGGTGGAAGCCTTCATGACATCCTTCTTGTGAACAGGGCCGATGTTGATGCCAGCATACTGAAATCGCACAGATGGCAGCTCTGGTCAGTTCGGGGCTTCTGCGACATGCCAAGACATCTGGTGGCCTTTCCGTTACAGACGTGGGGGCGCCAGCTTACCGGCACTTTGGACGTCCGGAGAAACTCCAGCAGGGCCTCCAGCGAGCCCAGGGTAGACGCCTGCACATACACCCCCTTCTCCTCCAACTTGATGGAGCTCAGTGTCTGTTTCAACTCGCGTATCAGCTCATCCTGCATCAGAGACAGAGAGGGAGGCCTGTGAGGCATGCTGGGAGGAGAAACAAGGTCAAGGGAGGGGGCAGCAGGGTTTCCGTGGTGACCGTACCCGCAGCACGGGGATCTCGTCCTCCTTATAGGCCACGAGCAGGGGGAGCCCAGCAAGAGTCTTCTCCAGGTCCTTCCCTAGAATCTTCACCCCCTGAGCCACAGACACCTCCTTGTGCTTCTCGTACTGGTTCTGTCACAGCACAGGCACATGCCACTCACACATTTGTTCCGGTTTTGGTTTGGCAGAGGGTCTTAAATGAGCAGAACTTCCTGAATCCCGTTACCTTGACACGTAGCTCCTTGAGAGGTGGGGGCACAAGAAGCCCCCTGATTTGGGTAACGATAGGACCTTCCACGCCCGGGACAATGATGGTCTCGCCCTCACGGAGTCTGCCATTGATGAGGATCACATCTATAGTGGTTCCCATGCCTGGGAGTGCCTTCACCTACGGGGGGGGAGAATAAGAGGTACGATAAAATACATAAAAATATACACGTGCTTATCTTTCAGGCCTTCCTGTCTGGCCTCAGGGCTCCACAGTGGAAGCTCACCTCCATGACCTGGGCCCGGAGCTCTTCGCAATGAGCCAGCCGGCGGGCCAGCATGGTCTGGGTCAGCTCCACCAGCAGGGAGATCAGGTTGCCCATGCCGTCACCTGAGTGGGCTGACGTGGGGACCAGGGACACGAACGTACGGGGGTCTTTGTTCTCGTAAAAGAGAGCAGCGTTCAGGCCCTGAGACGGGGGGGGGGGGAGGGACACCTCAGAGATAGAACTGGCCGAAGACAAAGGATATCAGCAACAGTTACAAACCCAAGCAAAGGCATTTGAGCTTGAACTTCATCCAATGTTCAGATTCTCCTGAGTACAAAAATAACCACTCCCAAGGTCCAGTTCCTTAAAGGCTGCTGCACTCCCTGCCACAGGCCAAGGCTTCTCCGTGGTTCTACAGACCTGCTGAGCAAACTCAACAATCACAGCCTTGGCTCGTTCGTCAAATTCGTCTTTGGTGTTCTTTTTCTGCTTCTTCAGTGTGACCACCACGTCTGTTTCCGGACTCTTCTTCCAGTCATATAGGCGGTCAATCTACAGGGATAAAATGAGGTCAAGACCGCTCCACGACACTGCTGAACCAGCACCCTGACCAATTTGCTCAGGGTCCACCCACCTTGTTGAGGGCCACAATGAAGGGACACTTCTTCTCCTTCAGCAGGTTAATGGACTCCAGCGTCTGGGGCTCCAGCCCATGCATGATGTCCACCACCAAGATGGCGATGTCACACAGAGAGCTGCCCCTGTTTCTCAAATTACTGCAGGGAACAGGAGCAGTTCAGTTAGACAGCGACACACATCTTTACTTACAATTGCTTCCATACAAACATTATTTTAAAGAAACGCTACATCCTCAACACCAACCCACTAGAACTGAAACAGATGGAAATTGGAAAGCATGACAGGCCCTCCTTATTCCAGGAACACAGCTTTTCGCCCAATCACGCGCTCACCTGAAGGATTCGTGTCCTGGAGTATCGATGATGAGCATCCCAGGGATCTTGATGTTCTCCAAGTCAAACTGTAGAAACACATCCATTTTATGGGCTTTATGTGTGTGTGTTTTGTGTATATTACACTGTGGGAATCAAATGTCCCCACAATGTGATAACCTGTTAATTTGATATTGAGGGGACCACTTTTTTGCACATTAACCAATCATATAAATCAGCCTGTCCCTTGTAATTCAATATGGTCACCCTTTCCCACATTCTGATTGGTTGACCTTTAATTCCTAGTAGCCTAGGAATTTGCCTACTCTTGGTTGTCAAAATAGTCGGCTGGACGATGGCAAACAAGTATGTGTGTGCACGCAGGCATGTGTATATTACCCACAAAGTGATTAAAAACCTGTTATTTTGACCTCATGGGGACATTTTTTTCGGGGAAACTCAATTTTATAAAAATCTGTAACTGGAATCAAAAAACTAAAAATGCCCAAAGTCTTGTATTTTGTTTGGTTACTTCCGGTTACGGTAAGGGCTGGGTAGGAGTTAAGGTTGTCATTGTTGGGATTCAAGTTGTCTCTATAGAAATGGAGAATCCCCACAAAGATATGAATGCGTGCTGGTGCAGTGAGGGCTCTTACATTCTTCACCATCTTGGTCTGCTCGATGACGGTCTCCAGCGGAACGTTGGTCGCCCCAATCTGCTGTGTGATGCCACCGGCTTCTCCATCCTGAACATGCGTGTGCCGCAGCTGATGCAGAGAGGCAAGGTTGGCAAGGTTAACCCTACACAAACACACACTTGGCCATGACTCAAGCCCATTTCCCAGGGAGATGGACCTTATCAAGGATTTTGGTCTTTCCTGTGTCGACGTGGCCCAGCACACAGACCACTGGGGCTCTGAGCTGCTCCAGGTTGATGTTTTTCAGGTTTTCCTGTCTCCGTTTCTGAAAAACCACAAAGAAGAAAGTACACAAGAGGGGGGTGGGGGTCACTAGTTTAGGAATAGCAGGCTAGATCAGTTTGTGTATATGGCTAGTACCATAAGGCATCCTGGTGATTAAGACCCATTATGCTGTCTGTTGACATTTTAAGTGCAGTGCTCCCTCCCTCATACTAGAGGGTATGCCGTACCTCAATGCGCCTCTTGGCCCTGTCGTACAGCCTCTCCTCCTTGGTGCGGCCATCATCCGAGTCGCTCTCACTGCTGGACTCGGAGCTAGTCTCTCTCCCACTCTTTTTCCTACTGGGTGGCTGTGTGGGAGTTTCTTTCTTTTCATCTTCTTCTTCCTCAGTCTCTTCTTCATCTTCCTCCTCCTCCTCCTCTTCGTCATCCTCCTCCTCTTCCTCATCTTCATCCTCGTCGTCTTCCTCCTCCTCACTGCCTTCATCTTCCTCTTCAGGCTGGGTCTTTTTCTGTGATGTCTCCTTCACTTCAATATGGACCTTTTTCATCTCTGGTGAAAAGACACACAAAGGCATATGGCTTTTCTATGCCTGACTTTAAATGAATTTTTGGTCCAGTGTTTCCTGTTGGCTTCATTTTCCACTTGCAAATACAAGTACTTTGGAATTAACATTAATAAATATATAAGTAAGTCAAGCATAAAATCCATTATGGCCTCCTTGACTTTCTAAGTTCAATTAAACAGATCGAAGTTTAGTTCAAAAACCTCTCTGGATTTACTTTTAAAACACACGTGCGCAGATCCACAGACAGCCATGCTGAGCACGGGTTAAGGCTTTAGCAGACATTGTGGTACAGCCTATTCTCCATTCCAAATGCAGAAAATGCTCTTCACAGCAACACAAGGACTGCAAAGCACTCCAACATACCCTTCTCCTCATCGCTGGCCATGGCCTCCCAGTCATCCAGGTCAGCTATCTCCGGTTTTTCGTCTTTTACTGTGGGGGAGAACAGAGATGCTGCTGTGTGGTGCTATAGCTCACACCAAAAAAATGAAACCAAGGCCAGAGAAGATGCAATCATTTCTCCTGCTGCCCTTCAGTGGACTCCTTATATACCACTCTTATCCACAAAGGGCCAGTGTGTATGCGGGTTTTTGGGATAACCTTTAGGTCAGCTGTTCAAACCCAGATGTGAGGACTCTTCAGCCAGTCAGTCCTCTAATTAGTAATCACTATAGGGAGTTGCAGCAAAAACCTGGAGACACGACGGCCCTTTCTGAATAAGATTGCCCACCCCTACCTTATATGGAAGACAAGCCTGTGCACACATGAACAACTCCATTCCCCCAACAAAGCACCAGCCCCGGCGAATTTCAGAACCAGAAAAGACCCACCTGTCTCCTCTGTGGGGGCATGCACCTCCAACTCAGCACAGATGGGTTCAGCCGTTTCTGATGTGGGAGAGGCAATCTCAGTGGCTTCTGTGGCTTCTAGGTAAAGGAGCGAAATTGGAGACAACACGTAAAATACAACAAGCGGAACGACAGACCTCCTGAACAAGTCTCTCCAAACGTCCTACAGAGGCTGAGATAGACTCACCATCTGGGGTTTGTGCTGTCGTCTTCTTTTTCCTTTTGTCCGAATACACGGGCCTCTTCTTTGGCAAGGCGTCCTTCGATGGCACGTCGACTCCTGCAAAGCGATAGCACAACACTGCTTGGTCAAAACTCCCATCATTCTGCCTGAGGCCCAGGTGCCACAGGCTCCCAAAAGTACTGACTACTGTGTCCCATGCCCAAAAATGATCACGATAATCGAAGATCAAAATGATCTGCCTTAACCTCTAGTAAGCTCCTTACATGTAACCATACTTAAGCCCCCCATCACACACTAAATCTTATTCATCCTTCCCACTCACTGCCCATACATCCAACACCCTCCCCTCTCAGCCCCTTAATCCCACATATCTTCTGTACTCTATCCAGCCAATTCTTCACTCCACCCGCCATGTGCCCTGTTCGCCTCAGGATGCCCACCCTGTGCCTGCAGCAGTTTGAGCGTAACCTCTGCTCTGGCTCGGGCCTCCTTCTGGGCCTTAGTCAGCAGCTTGCCCTCCTTCTTCAGACGTTCCTTCCTTTCCTTCTCCTTCTGTTTCTTCTTCTCCTTCCGTTCCTGCTCCAATCGTTCCTGCAAGATGACAACATGACTTGGAGGCACTATTGATTATTCTGCAGGCAATGAGCCTTGGGCTATGCAATTGTTGGCCATTCCTGACACAAAATTCTCCCATAAGCTAAACAACTCCATCGCCCGCTAGCCTGACCAGCTCCATCTCCCGCTAGCCTGACCAGTTTCATCTCCCGCTAGCTTACCTGCTCCAGTCTCTTGGCCTCCACTTCCTCCAGCCATCGTCGTCGTGCTTCCTCCTCTTGCCTGGCTCGCTCTTCTTCCTCTTTCAAGCGAGCCAGCGCCTCCTGCATGGCTTTCACCGTGGCCTTGCTGGGCCCCTTCTTCTTCTCCTCCTTCTCCCCTTTTTTCTTCTTCTTTTCTTTCTTTTTCTTGTCCCCTTCGGCCTCCTCTGAAGCACAAAAGATGCAGTACATCACAAAGACACAGACAGTACAAAGCTTACGTGAACCTGAGAGAACTTTGTGAAGGGAGCTCACCCTCATCCACTCTATCCTGCTCCTCGGCTATAGCCAACTCCTGACTCTTCGCTTCCGCTGTGGCAGGGGCGGTCGGCTCCTTCTTCTTGGGGGCATCTTTTTTTGATGTCACTTCGGTGGTTGACCCCTTCTCTTTCTCCTCAGATTTTTCCTTATCCTTCTGTTTCTTCAGTTTGGCCCGCTCTTCCTCTTTCTTCTTGCGCTCTCGCTCTTTCTTCTCTGCCTTCTTCTGGGCAGCCGTTTTCATTTTGAATGTTCCGTCATCTTCATCGCTGGCATCTTCTTCATCTCCACCTGCTGGTTTAGCCTTCCCTTTCTGGATCTTGTGGACCTGCTGTCGAGACTGGGACGAGTCATCATCCGAATCGTCGTCACCGCCATCTCCTGCTTTTTGCTCACCTCTAATGTCGTCATCTTGAGAGGGGTCCCTCTTGGCTCCCTTCTTGTTCCCCTTTGCCTTCTTCCCCAGCTTTGAGCCCTCATTCTCAGAATCTGAAGCAGCAGAGGTGGCAGAAGCCGCTCTCGCTCGGCCTTGCTGGTCACCTCCATTCCCCATTTCACCCTGACCCGCAGCTTCCTCAGCCTCCTCCTCCTCAATGCTGGCCATTTTCCCTTTCCGCATCTTCTTTTCAGCCTTGCTAGGTACCGGCTCAGCTTCCGCATCGTCTGTGGCATCAGGTTTCGGCTGGTGGACAGAGTGGGATGAGTCATTCTACAGAGCTGAACCCACAAAAAAAATCTACCACTCAGTTAGACCATGAACGTGTGGTTTTACAAAGTGTTATTGCAGCCAGAAATACTCTGATGAATGCTGATACATGCTGAAAGCTCCAAACCGACCTTGTAAGGTTCAGTTATGCAATTCAGTCCCACATTAGGGATAACTGTCATAACAGCAGTAAACTGAAAATGCCACTCTAGGACACAGGGACATACTTTGCCTGAAGCTGCCTCTTTGCTGGACTTTCCTCCTTGGTTTTCAAGAGAGAGCTCCTCGAGTTCCCTCAGAATGTCTTCTTCGCTGGAGAACAGAGAAGAAAAAGCCTTGGATGACAGACTCCTCTGAGATCACTGCCTTGAACAGAAAGCAGGTGAGGTGTCACCTACTCAAAGTCCTCTTTCTTCCCAGCCTTCTTCTTCTTCACTTTGGCCTTGGCCTGCTCCTTTGTGGCACCAGCACCTTCTATTTCAGCGGCAAGGGCGTCTATGTCGATCTCGCCGTCTTTGGCACTGGAAACCATCATACAATCTGTTGACTATTGGCCATAATGGCCTAATACATTTTTTGTTTAAATTTCACTGGAGTTATTAAGGATTATTAATCAGTCGCTCATGAGTAACTCTAATGACAACATACACACACAAAAAAACAAAAAAAAACAAACAGGTAAGTTGACTAATCCATATATACTGACAGTATACCCCATTATTCATGTGTAACTGGGATGACTACCTGAAAAGCACAAACATAAATACTGAGAAGTTATATCCAATATTTCTTATAAGAAAAATTATAGTTCATTCCAAGTAAAAAACACCATTTGCTATCCCTAAAACATCCCTATTAATCAAAAATCCTGATATGGATTAGTGTATATCCATATTTGTTTTTTGCAGTATTATATAATTTGTAGTAGCAAAACAGATTTAATAGTTACATTTATATAAAAAAAAATGAAAACACAAAGAAAAAAAAGAGTCTTACGGTAATTGGCTGTTACTACAAGGCGTATCTGTGTGACTGGGACTTCATACTCGGGAAATTTTGAACCCTGACACACTCAGACTGCACTTACTGTGCCTGCATTTCTTCACTCAGAAACCCAATGTGGTACCAATACATCTCGGTGACGCGTGAACTGGAATATGTCCATCACACTGCGTTTACACAAAGAGCCTCTATTCAGGCTTTAGATTATTTGAACTGGGATCAGTTCATTTGAAAAAACAGTATTCTCCAGTACAGCTTCTAAAACAGAATTAAGGCCACACTAATCTTGACGGCAACCTTATTTGACCCAATTATACCCATGAGGGGTGTGCTGAAAGTATGGAAGTCCTTCCCACCCCACATGCTACGCATGGCGGTTGGCTCAGGCTACAAGTCAAATCATCCAACCCCGCCCCCTCCTTGGTGGTGGGCCACGCCCAGAAAGCAGGCTGCAGAGGTAGGGTTACATTCCAGATTGTACTCTTGTGCTTCCTTCCACTCCTGACCTCATTTAGCCAACAATTACTACCATCGCTCAGTCAGCAGTATGGAGGGGCCTGGAATCGCAGTTCCTGTCGCGACTTTCCAGAGCCTAGACCACAACCTACTCTATGACCAACATGCCCAGACTCATAACACCTCTCACAGAGAGAAAAGGCAGGCAGCGGACGGAGCCAGCAGCCTGCTGCTACTGAGGCATGTCGACGTTGCTATGATTGTACTCCACACGGTGACCACCTGAAAAGCCACGGAGAACAAACTGACAAACCTGAAGCCCGGAGAGTGTGTGCAGACAGGTAAAGATCGTGAGAGGCTTACCTGCAGATGATCCAAAGATGCAACTGAAATCCCCAACCCGACAGGCTTTTATAAAAGGCGAGCTGGACGCCCATTGCATGCCTGTTGCATCAGCAGCTGGAGCCAATGGCAATGCAGAATTCCACACGCCCCGCCATAAAGACTGGATGATGAAACCAGCATTGACCAATTACCAGGGATGGTGGCTGGTTAGACACTAGGTCAACGTCACCCAAGGGTATTCCCACTTGTTTTCAACTTTGACTCTTGCCATAAAGAGCAGATACACTGTGACCTTTTTTTTTTATAAAAAGCACAAAAGATTTGACAGAAAAGGGTAGAGGTTTGAAGAACAAAAGTCAAGCGTCAGTGAACCTACATATTTAAGATGGTTCAGCAGAGCTGGCTGGCCCATTTCAGAACAGATTCCCCTAGCACTGCCCATCATGGCGTGGGTGTCACCACGGCAACAAGCCAGAGCGCTTCAAAATAATAAATTAACAGCTCAGCGATCCCAGCGACCACTTCCTCCTTCTGTTATCCATTAAGCATGCAGCTACTAAAGTAGGTCCCTAAGACATTCGATAATCAGAGAGAGCCCCCCTAAGTACATCACATGATCTGACAATTCGGACATCATAAAATGTTATGCAACCAGAACGTTCATCTCAGACTTTGCATAATAAATAAAGCAGCTGGTAACAGGAAACGAACCCTTAAGCCAAAAGATAATTAAGCAGTCACCTTCAAAGCACTTTTCCTAGTGTGGGCCGTGGTACACAGACAATTATCCGGCATAATTACAATACACAGAAAAACTATATAATGGGACAGGGAGACAAAAGGTGATGTGCAGAAGTAGATCAGGAAACAAAGCCATGCAAATGAAGAGTATATCAGAACAGGCAACAGAGAACATTTTCTATTACAGCTATAAAAGCTAAATTTAAATAATGACCAGCAGATCCTAGTTAATGTTACACATTAGCAGTGTCAAACATGTGCACAGTGTTTCCATTACATGTTAGGAACTTGCTGGGCTTGTAAACCACAACAGGCACAGAGAACGCCTTACTGAGCTTGTTTTGGTGGGATCCTGAACTGATGCAGAAAAGTTTACAGATTGACAACTGAACTGAAAAGGGCAGGCCCACACAGACAGAAGTCAAACCAGCAACATAATGGTTACAAATACATGACCTCACTCACTATGTTTTCTGTCATTATTAGGAACTGCATTCCTCTGATATCAGGTTTTATTCTGATACCAAATAAAGACAACATATCTCAAGTGATTATCTTTAATGGATTTTGAGATATTGTAACTGGGGTACCCCCTGACCTGATGAGTGGAGAGCTCATTTTCATTTCTACAGTGGGTTTCTGCAGTTGACTATGGAATTTTGCTATGAATCTCCAGAATTTTTTTCCAGCTTCATTTTGGTGCCCAGTTCAGTAGGGTTTTCATATGCTTCTGTGAGAAAACTGAGGGTGAAATTGACTGATGTTTGGTCAAACCAATGAAGGCAGAAAACATAGGTTGGCAGAAAGAGTAAGAAATTATCCTTTATTTTCATTTTGAAAAAATTATTAAACGTGACATTTCTGTACAGAGAAATAAGTAGTGTTTTGGCCAGTTTTACACATTCCTGAAGTTAATGCGCTTATCTGCCGGTACCTAGTAATATTGCTCTACCAATTCCATAGTGTCCAGTTTGGCTTCTGTCCTTAAGTGACCACCGTGTAACTGGGAGACCCTCAGCAGGAATCACTGTTAGAAGCATTTATCCGAAATAAAGTTGTGAAGCCTAGTCACCACCACAACCATGCAAACAATGACGTCACGAATCAGACATCCGAGCTGAAATAACCATGCAAAGCAGCCATCAAATACTACCGGACAATTTACAGCATTTAAAAACAGAGGTTGGAGAATACCTCCATTCAAATTTCATGAAATATCGAAACCTCACCATGTCTGATCACCATCATATAAATGCTATCTTATTGAGGAAACGCAACACAAGATGTGCAAAAAGGTGACGGTTTATTAGAGGACAACATTGCAATACTGGAAGTGGACCAACACAACACGCAAGACAGCACCTGGAAGACGGCAGCGAAAATCCCAGAAGGAAGGTGGGAGATAATGATAAGCGCTTGTAAGGGAGTGACACGGAGCAGCGGCTCCGGAGCGGCCGCCCAGACTCGGGGACGGACAGCCGCGAAGACGACGCTGCGGACGAGGGACAATGACACGGAGCCCAGGGGGAAGTCCCATGGGGGGACAGGCTGTACGTATCAAATCTGACGAGAACAGGACCGGCACAGCCTTTAAGGACTTGCCTGCCGTGCAGTTACTGCCCCGGCGCCTTAAATAACGGGTATGAGTTACGATCTAACATATAATCTCAGTTCATAAGGACCAAGTGTCACAGGCAAACAAACACTCAGCCGATGAGCAAACGAGCCTCTTGGAAGAGAATAAAATAGACCACCCCTGGCAGGGACAATGACACGAACACCTACTCGGTTTGCAGGCCTCGCAAACTGAACTAGATAACGTTAGCTAGCCGCTAGCTACCAGATGTTACACCTGCCTGCTTTTTAACATCTCCCCTATCCGCGCTGTTAACCTAACACGGTCCATAACAATGATCGTAGGAAAAGCCATATACCTGTCCTCGGCTGTTTTTTTCTGCTTCTTTCCCATTGTCCCCGCGTTGTAAATTCAATAACCAAATACTCCCCTTCGTGTTTCCCTGCCGCCGCTCGTACATCAGCAGCGCATATGGTCGCTGTTGTGAAATGCGCATGTGCTACTCCCAGTGCGATTCTGCGCACAGAAATGACGTTACGATATTAACAGATTTGTAGGCCGAAACTCTTATTTGATGCTTTCAGAAAGTATGTCACTAGCAATACATATAAAGTACAATGTTCTTATTTTGTAATGCTGAGATTGTATATGAAGTATCAAATCGTACTGGGAGTTATAAAATTTCAGCCATATTGTTTGTAGTCTTACTTTGCTTTAGGACTACAGGTACCAGAACATATGTGTACTCAGTAAAACATTCAAACATTAAAAAGTGTTTTATTTGGACTGACATACATATGATTATATACAAAACGGTAAATAGATACACTATTTGGACTAATTAAATGCATACTACACGTTCATAACAAATGGGGACGGTTACAATGAAAGATGTCGCTTATGAATGACATCAACCTCATGGTTTGCGACCATCTGCGCACGAGGGAGTGAGGAGGGGCATACGTAGTTTTTGTATATTTCTGGTTCATATTGAAATGATTTGGCAAAACGTATTATTGTGCAGATGCTGGGCAAACAGTTTCGTGAGTTTTCCCTTTTAATAATTTTCATAACGAGTTAATTATCAGTGAGCTGCGTAACTAGAGCTGATGCTTGCAAGATAACTGACTATTTAAATGTTCTCACTGCTGCTTAAACCTTCACGTAATCCATACCTTTAGGACCAAGTTGTTGGTGAGTCATTTTTATCTCCTGCTATATGTCATGATGTATTGAGACGGACTCGCAGACGACTGCGACGCCCACATAGTGTGGAATTAAAGAAGGTTGTTCATTATCCGCCCATTACTATAAAGTACCGGGAAGTGACAATTGTACAACATTCGAGGGACCGGATGGTCACCCGCATAGATACATATGAATTGATGGAGGTCTTTAACGGTTCAGTGCATGTATGGTCTGACCATTCTGAGATCCAGATGTGTGAGCTATTGTACGTCCATGATTCACCTCATTGCTAGCACGCTATATTAAATCACAAAGTAGTTTCGGGACACAAGGATGAACCAATTGGACGATAAGGGGAGAGGATTTGATTTGTGCCCGAGTGGGGTGTGTGCTTGGCCAACTGGCTCACCACTCCTGCACAATTATAGTAAATACCAAAAAGTATAGGTATAAAGGAGGGGGAGAACTCGCGCGTCGCCCGGCATTTCTTGGGAACACGTGTTGGTCTCCTGCCAGGACTAAAAGGGGCTCTCCAGTCTGTGCGTGAAAGGTGGGTGATGATAGCACGTCCGAGTGTATATAGCTTTGCAATCTCATGTTGGATAAAGGCAGGTATATGTTTAAGCATAATCATCTGACGTGCGACGCATGTGTCTTCTGAAACTGTGCAGAAGGGGAGTATATGTGTGTGCATCAATCATTATTATGATAAAAGCGTATTATTATTATTATTATTAATAACTGTAATAAAAGGTATATTGGGACCTAAGCGCGCTTGTTTGTTCCTTCGAAAGCCCTGTATCCCCCTCTCGTACTAAAACATTTTGGCGTAGTCGGTAGGATACGAGGGGGATTGATATAGGACTAAGAAACAAACATGTTTCGAAGAAAGAAGGCTGTGTCCGAGCCCGATGTGCTCCCTGAGTTGGATGAGACGCTGTACGCGGAGTTTGCTCAGGAGATACGTAAGGGTGGAGGGCCAGCGGAGTCCTGGTCTCCCGTACTGGGAAATGCTGAGCCTGAGCAAGTGGTGACATGCTTGCGGAAAGTTCCGGTGGAGGAAAAGGGTCCCTGGCGTGCGCTGCAGAGGCGCCTGTGGATCGTGTCGCTGCATACAGAATGCGGCATGAGCGGGCAGATCAGGCAGAAAGGGATAAGGAAAGGCTGATGAAAGAAATGTCTGAAGCTTTGGGCCAAGCGACCCTAGCACAGGGTCAGGTGGATATAATGCGCCAGCGTCTGCAACAGGTGACGGATGTTGTAGAGCGAGCGGCGATGCATATTGCAAAAGTTAATGCCAAAAAGAAGCGGACAGCTTGTCCGCGGAAAATTCGGGCGTTTGTGCCGACGGCGAGCGCTACAAATTGGGATCCCGATAGGTGGGATGGTAATATCTGGGATTCAGATGAGGATGAGAAGGATTACACTTGGGATGAAGGGTCCACTACAGATCCACCCCCCCGGAAGAGAGCGTCTGCTCTCCCGGTAGTACGGAGAATGGAGACGAGGGTCCCTGCGGGTGCCAGCCATAGTCAGGCAGTCTTAACCATAGTGGATTTTACACAGCGGGAAATTAGTGACATCCGGGATCGGATGAAACAGCGGTCAGGAGAACCTCTGGATAAATGGTTAGTCCGAATGTATGATCAGGGCGCGGCACAGGTGACTGTTGATCATGGTGATGTGCATCATTTTGCAGACCTTAGTCCTGATGCGGTGATCCGGGCTAATTGCAGGGAGTTTCGAGCGAGAGGTGAGGGCGGAGGTGGCTCTGAAACTTCTCTGTTAGCCCTCATGGGCACTGGAGCCTTCAAAAGGTACCCTGATGAATCACTGTGGCCGGAAAAGTCGGGACAATGGCACACTCTCTCAGAAGCTGTTATGCGGATGAGGGAGATGACCATGAGGGCAGGAGTGCATACCGGTCACATAGATAGGCTGGATGATCTGCCGTTAATTATGCTGGTGCGGAATGCCCTCATAAAAACTGCACCTCCGCAGTATAAGGTGGCTGTAATGTCATTATTGCTGGGAATGGTGGGAGACCCGATCAGCGAAGTAGCCTGTATGCTGATGGAACTGGGAGATCTGGGGGGTTGGGACAGCCTCCAGGTAAACCCGTCTGAGGGGCAATCGCGGGAATGATTGGCACAAGGCCCCCGCACTAATGGGTCAAATAGGAGGGAATTGTGGTCGCTGCTACAGCAGGCAAGGGTGTCGCCGGACAGCATTGATGGGAAACCGATGGGAGAGCTGCTTAAATTGTGTCAGCAGAAGGGGCTGATAAAAGGGGGAAAACGGGCTAGAGCTGCCATTTTTTAGCCCCAAATGCGGCATGCTAAATGTGCAGGGCATAACGACCCGTTCTGCTCAGAGGAGGATTCGGAGTCTGAGCCGGAAAAAGATCCTGGCGTGAGTAAAACTGAGACACACGAGGAGAACAAGAAATCAAAGAAAGGGAGAAATAATGCTAAACAACAGCTGTACCCCCAGGAGGACCTGGAGGCGCTAGTTCAGGAATACTCCAACTAGTATAAACGGTCAAGCCCCCGGTGTCCGTGCTGTTCTTCCAGCATGGTCAAACGGAGACATACGGCCTTATGTACCAGTAGATATATAATGGAAAACTAAAAACGTGCAGCAAGTAAGGGCCTTAGTTGATACTGGGGCGGAGGCCACCCTAATTCATGGGAATCCCAGGAAATTTAAGGGAACATGGATGACTGTTATGGGTTTGAGGGGGCGCCCGATAGAAGCAGTCCAAACCAAAATATGATTGAGAATAGGCCATTTACCTATTCGGGAATACGATGTGCTGATTACACCGGTTAGATCTGGCTAATACTTTCTTTATTACCATTCCACAGGACAGGCAGGATCAGTTTGCATTTACGTGCGTGGGTCATCAGTATACCTTTACTCGGCTGCCCCAGGGGTATTTGCACAGTCCGACCATATGCCATAGAATTGTGGCAGAGCATTTGGATTTATTAAAACACTCCCCTGGGATCCAAATTTCTCACTACATAGACGACATCATGATTCAGGGGGGGTCAGAGGAGATAGTACAGGAGGAGCTGGGGCGCCTGATAGCGCACCTGAAGGAAAATGGGTGGCAGATTAACCCTGCTAAGATCCAAGGACCCAGTGGAGCGGTGAAATTCTTGGGCATTCTGTGGAACAAAGGGGAGAGGGAAATTCTGCCTAAAGCAAAGCAAAAGATAATGGAGTTTGCTACTCCACAGATTAAAATAGATGTGCAACGATTTGTTGGATTGTTTGGGTATTGGAGGCACCACATACTACTGGAGAAACCAGTACACTTGGGGACGGTGAGACAGGTTCCCCGGCCCAAACATGACACCCAACGAGGGGAAGGGGGTTTTGGCTCAACAGACATCAGCGGGGCCAAGGTATGGATCCAACAACCTGACAGCCCACCGAAACCAGCAGGGTGATAGCCGTGGGAAAGGACAAGACGGTGGCGGTCATGGAACCGGGAGCAGAGGGCTGGAAACACATCCCAGCTAATAAATGTTATTTGCCGGAGAACTAACGTGTATGTGAGTTTTCTTCCCCTATCTGTATGCAGGAAGGGAGATGGCGGCGAAGCTGAGGTGACTGTATTGGGGTATTTGGTCCACACTGGCGGTGACGACGACAGCAACCACCCCAGGGGTGGAAATGCTCCCCGCCTCTTACTTTCGGCTGAGATGGAGAAACAGCACTAAGGAACGACAGCAGGACAACTACACCTGCCCTGCAAGTCACGCATGCCTGGTGATATGCCTGACATCAGCTGACAGAACTGCCAGGGCTGCAACAAAGGGAAGAACCATACCAGTGTTGGTGACTGATAAACAACCACCTCAGATAAATAGCGTAAGCATGTGTGTTTGTGTAAGCTACACTAATAAGCTTACTGGGATATTTTAGCATCCCGTATACTTATAGGAATGAATAATAGAAGCGACTGGATAAATCTGACTAAATGGATGAATTGGACTGAATGCACTCTTACTATGCTGCATGCCAGAATACAACAAAATAACTTTCAACAACTGTTAAGGTTTCTGGTAATCCCTCAGCATGGCAACAATTCTGGAATGTCAGTTCTGGGTTATGGCTGCATGTGAAACCAGAGTTAACTCAATTTAATGATTCCATATGTTTGGGAAGCTGGGAAATGTATAATGTAACCACCCGCCAGACTGTTTGTAGATTCCATATATTACCTGTTATAGCTGGGGGGGGGTTACTGGACTTTACGGGTAAAGGGAGAGTGGTAGGACACTTCTAATAACAAAACATATGACTTACATGATTGTGATGTAACAGATTATGGAAAAGTATGCTCTTTACGTACTGGTTATACCAACCCATGTTTTGACACGAAGGGGAGCGTATGCCAATGGGACTACTCACCCCTGAGAGATATGCTCTTCGAAATAGGACCACATGTCCTTTGTGTGAGTACTATCCACCTGCATCCTCAGTTGCCATACGTCCCATACTCTGGCTGTTTGAGGGAAGCCTATGTTTGGCAGTGGCAAAATAAGACATATTGGCTAACAAATCACACGACCATGGATATGCTTACTGAAGTGCAATGGAAAGTCCTGCACTTGGATATAGGCACCTCCTTGCGAGAACATGAGAGGTTGTTAAATGAATCTATACAGTTAAAGAAAATGGCAGAGAGACATAAACATAACACCATGTTAACAGTACAGTCTGTCAAAGTGGAAAATAAATTGATGTCACTGGGAAAATCGAGCTCGGAATGCTTGGTGGAGCATATTTGAGGGGTGGTCTCCTAAGGCACAGCATTTCCTTAATATAATCATGCACCCGGTACTTATTTTATTAGTTGTAGTTATTCTGTTAGCTATTTGGAGTACCTGTCTTTGTATCTATACTTGCCACCTATATCAACGTATTGCTATAAGGTATAGTATATATCGGTGAATCATGGCCGAGGGACCAAATGTATTGAGATGGACTCGCAGACGACTGCGACGCCCACATAGTGTGGAATTAAAGAAGGTTGTTCATTATCCGCCCATTACTATAAAGTACCAGGAAGTGACAATTGTACAACATTCGAGGGACCGGACGGTCACCCGAATAGATACGTATGAACTGATGAAGGTCTTTAACGGTTCAGTGCGTGTATGGTCTGACCATTCTGAGGTCCAGATGTGTGAGCCATTGTAGGTCCATGATTCACCTCATTGCTAGCATGCTATATTAAATCACAAAGTAGTTTCGGGGCACTTGATCCCAGGTATATTTTTGGGGTCAGTAGAGGGCACTTAGGCAACTCTGGAATTTAGACTAACACAATGATTCAAGGCTGGGAAGCTAAAGGTGGTGGGGAGTTGGAGATTGCAGGCTGGGACACAAGGACGAACCAATTGGACGATAAGGGGAGAGGATTTGATTTGTGCCCGAGTGGGGTGTGTGCCTGGCCAGCTCGCTCACCACTCCTGCACAATTATAGTAAATACCAAAAAGTATAGGTATAAAGGAGGGGGAGAACTCGCGCGTCGCCCGGCATTTCTTGGGAACACGTGTTGGTCTCCTGCCAGGACTAAAAGGGGCTCTCCAGTCTGTGCGTGTAAGGTGGGTGATGATAGCACGTCCGAGTGTATATAGCTTTGCAATCTCATGTTGGAAAAAGGCAGTAGTATTAGTGTGTGTGTTTTATAATTAACATTTACTATATGGTATAATCATCTGATATGTGACGCATATGTCTTCTGAAACTGTGTAGAAGGGGAGTATATTTGTGTGCATCAATCATTATTATGATGAAAGCATATTAGTATTATTAATAACTGTAATAAAAGGTATATTGGGACCTAAGAGTGCCTGTTTGTTCCTTTGAAAGCCCTGTATCCTCCTCTTGTACTAAAACACATGATAATGGTGTTAGTTTAATTAATCATTCTGTCTTAAGAGATTACTTTCTCATGTCAGCCAGCAAGTCCATTTCAGAAAACATTATATAGTACTGCTGTGCTTAGAAAGTACTATCAATTTACTCAGCATCAGGATTATAAAACAATTTATGTATCTCCTGCTGCTACAGCATTTAAGTCTTTTTATTATTGGCATTTAAATGTTGTTGCTTAGCTATAACATCTAAGAATTCCCCTAATTAGGATGCTTCACTGTGGAAAGTCAGGTTGAGTATCTTGCAGAAGGATCCATCAGGGCAAGGTAAAGGGCAGCCAGTAAGTGGACATTAGTAGCCTGGAACAGCCAGTGCTGCAGTTGGCATGGCTGGTGCAGGAGCGGCCAGGTGCAGGGCTGAGTTGGACAGGATGGATGATGAGGAACTAGAGAGGCTGAAGGAGAGGTGCCTGGAAGCCCTCAAGGAAACACAAAGACAGTAGCAGGTGGGTGGTGCCAAAGGTGTACTTGCTATGGTGCTTGTTTGTATTTGATGCAATTTGAATGTGATTTGACAGTCATTCTTAAGTATACATGGTACCATAGGAATGGGTCTCAAAAAGCCATGGTGAATACAGGGAGATTCCCCGTGAGAGGGACTTCCTCTCTGCGGGGAAGGAAAGTAGGAATGTGATCTGTCATTTCTACAGGGACTCCACCTTCAGGAATAGTCTTGCATTGTGCTTACACCAGACCTCAGCATAAATACACCAACAGCTGTCATTAAAATTAACACCCTGTATCTCTTATTTGTTCACCCACAAAGACATTCTGTCTAAGAAAAGCCTGGAGACAAAGTTGATCAAGCTGAATGTGGAGAAGACACCCTTTCTGACAGCGGCTGCACATCGGAGTAGTACCCACTATGGCGCTGGTCAAGGACGGGGAAACCAAAGACTGTGTGGTGGGCTTCACTGACCTGGGGAACAAGCATGAATTCTCCGCAGAGATGCTAGAGAGGCGATTTGGCTGCTCAGACATTAACTACAGGTAATTGAACATCAGCAGCTGACGTTTATGACAAAGGCTGTGTAATTTATGCAACTTTAAAGTGCCAGCTGCATTTTTTGCTTCAGTTCAGATAGATGTGTGCTCGAATTTCTTGAGAGTTAAACTTAATCTATGCGTTTTTTTAGTGGAAACATACTTCCTGATAAGTCAAAGTTCACCAAGATAGACAAGAAGACTAACAGAAGGAACAGCTATGACCCAGTTTCCAATATAGATGAAGATCACTGAAAGACATCAGCAAAACATGATCCTCTTTTTCCTCTTTGGAGTTTTCTTTCATGCTAAATATTCATTACATTTTATTCATTTAGCAGACATTTTTATCCAAAGCAACATATGTATATTTTTTTGAGAACGCAAGGTCAGACAGTTCCTGGAGCAATTAGTGCCTAGCTCAAGGGCCAAAAAGCAAAATCTCTCTGCGGACCCTGGGATTTTAACCAGCAACCTTCTGCTCACAACCACAGTGTCCTAATCCAAACCTAACCAGATATCCAAAAGCAAGTCTCTAGTGCTTATTGGGATCTCATATTTAATTTATAAAGTGAGTCATTTTACAAATGGCAGCTTTGAAAACTCATTTTTTATGCTTCATTTTTTCCCACCACTATCAACAGCAAAGTCTACCATTTTTGCTGGACCTATGAAAAGATGAAAACGTTGTCAGTCATTCTACTGGCAACAAGGTGCCAAAGAAGCTATTCATACACCTGGAGCCACCCCCACCCCCAGCCCCAGCCCCACCCCCGCTCACATTTTCTTTTCAGTATGCAGCAGTTTTCACTTTTTATATATATATATATATGTATATATACACATTATCTAATGACGGTTTAATCACTAACATATTAAAGATGTTATTATTAAAGATTGTGTCTTGTTGTTACAATCAGTTACTTATATTTATATATACATTTTAGTAATGAACCATTCATTTTGGTTGTTAAAGGCCAGAACTTACTAACTAACACTAACTTACTAATATATGTATATTTATAATGAACAAGGTTAATGTGTGTATGACAAACACAGTGCGTGTATCACATTTGTGCTTCTCCTCGCCGTGTAGGACGCTGTAAGTTACCTTTGGCTGTAAGCAGGTCAGCCACAAGTTCCCTGGACCATGCAGTGTAGCAGTCAAAAGTCTGGACACAGCTGCTTTTAATGCATTTGCCTCTATTTTATCTGTTATTTACCTTATAAGAAAAGGCCTTGAGATGATGAAGTAATGCATATCAAATACTGCAAAAACCAAGAGACGTGTTCAACATCTCAAAATTTTCTAAAATCTTAAGACTCTTCAAAATAGTCCCGTTTTGTTTTGATAACAGCATTGCAGACTCTTGGCATTCTTTCAGTCATCTTCCTGATGTAGCCACCTGGAATGCTTCTCCAGCAGTCCTGAAGGAGTTTCCACTAGTTCTGGGCACAAGTTGTCTGCCTTGCTCTTATTCTTTAATCCAGTTCATCCCAAACCAGCTCTACAGGGTTTAGGTCAGGGGATTTTGGGGGCCAGGTCATCTGTCACAGCATTCCATCTACTTCTTTGGTACCCGTTACTCAAGATGTTGTGTATAAATTATTATAGTACATCAAGATAACACAGATAAATAGTTAAATATTAGTTTCATTTCCGTTTCAACTGTTCAGACAGTTCAGAGGAAACGCATGAAAGTGCCACGTGCTCTTCGGTCCCCGCAACATCGCGACGGCCGTCATAAACAATCAGTTCCGCGTGTGTTTTAATGTTATACATTTATAGGACATTATCTTACAAACAAGGGGCGGCACGGTGGTGCAGTGGTTAGCACTGTTGCCTCACACCTCTGGGATCAGGGCTCGCGTCTGTGCCCGGGTTCCATGTGTGTGGAGTTTGCATGTTGTCGTCGTGGGGTTCCCTCCGGATTCCCCCCACAGTCCAAAAACATGCTGCGGTTAATTGGAGTTACCAAATTGCCCATAGGTGTGAGTGTGCCCAGCGGTGGGTTGGCGCCCCATCCTGGGTTGTTCCCTGCCTTGCGCCCGCAGCCTCTGGGATAG
>JAAGVU020000076.1:0-14008 GCA_011763525.2 Mormyrus iriodes | reverse complement strand
TGATGTAATCATGGCACCTCAGAACGCAGCCAGCCTGCCAGTGATGTAATCAAGGTGCCTCAGAATGTGGCGAGCCTGCCAGGGATGTCACGTGATGTTTCTGGTCCTGTGTCTCAAACCTACTGATTAATTCTATGCACGGTGCTTTTCCAGAGCCCTGCCCAGCCTCCATCCCACCTTCTGTCACCAGTGGGCAGGCCCTCTCCCAAGCTGAGCAGTACTGTGGCCCTCAGTCCCGTAGCAGATTTTGACGTCCCTGCCCGGTTCGTCCCATGCCTGGACAACTCAGCCGCCCGTCACCGCATGTCGGTGAAGCCCCGGCACCAAAGAGCCAGCACCAAGGGCCGGAAACCAGTCTTGGTGGGATGGCACCCCTGCATACTGGCCGTCCCCTTGGGCTTCTCATCATATTAGCCCAGGATGACTTGCATTGTATCCACATTGGTCTCTTGCATGAGATTTGTCTGAGAGAACATCTTGTTTTTGTATTGTCTGTTGAGTATTCTGTTACTAGTCGATTTCTCCAAAGCATTTCTATGTCTGCTGTATATCTGTCTGCCTCAGGACTGTACCATTAGATGTCTAACTACAGGTTGTCTCTCTTGTCTCTGGATCAGAATGTGGAAAGGCCGCGCTCCGAGAGCTTAAGCACCCTGGAACAGGCCATTTTGGAGCGGGAACCTGAAGGAGAGGAGGTTCCCAAAGAGGCAGCGCGCTGCCGCTCTTTCTCCACTCAGGTGTTAATATCAGAGTCAATAAAGCCTGAGAGTAAAAAGCAGGAGCCGGAGAAGGGGACCAGTGTAGCATTCCCCAAGACTGCTGCAGTCGGCACCAAGCAGCCTTTTGAGCAAATCGAACAAGTTGCTAAACGTGCCACCCTGCCCCGGCCTGTGCCACGGGTGCTGGAGCCCATCCAGCCTGCAGAATCAAGCCCTACGAAGGCACTGTCCTCTCCTGGATTCGCTGAGCTACCAGGGACTTCTACCAACAAATCCCAAAGCCCCAGCAAGGCACAAGGCACTAAGGACTTGGTGAAAGAAATTCGGCAGAACTCCAGCCAGCGATACCCTCCTAGCTACCCAATAACACCTAAGAACCGTGCATCTGATTACATACCGCCCAAAAACACTCTTCAGAAGCAAGGTGACTGGGGAATTGGAGCTCGAGGGATGACCCCAGCAATACAGCTGGATCCTCCACCTAGCCCTCAGCTCTCTACGGTAGCTCCTGCTAAAAAAATTCTGCAGTTTGGAGACCAGCAACCCATACTCCCAAAGACGACATTTCCGAAAAAAGTTACCCCTATGACTGTGGAACAGTGTGTGCAAGAGGGGTCAACCCAGAGAACATCATTGCCATCTACTGGTCAAGATGATCAGCAACCCATGGAGGCTGTTAGGCAGCAGAGACCCAACTCTGGGTCATTCAAATTCTCAGTCTCTTCTGCCTGGGACAGACCCAGGACAGCCAGCTTTACCAGTGGTGTTGAGGGGGGCTCAGTGAGGGCAGAAGATGCAGCAAACAAGACCCCCTTGAGCCATAGGCTCCAGGAGTCCCTAACGACCAAAATGGAGGAGAACCCTCTGAATAAGCAGTCGGTGACCAAAACTGAGGAAAGTCTGGTGAGTCCTAGCATCCAGCTGCTACAACAACCAGCGGGAAGATTGGAAGCAGCCAAATCTAAAGAGCCACCCCAGCCTGCAGAGCAGAGTACCATGAAGAAGGGAGTGATGGAAGAGTCTGTGAATTCTGGGCAAGTCCTGGGGAAATCAGGGGGAGGCTTGGAGGGGAAGGAAGTTCAGGAGAGCAAGAGCAGCACCGTGCCAACCATGGAAGAGGAGGATACTCAAGGTAGGACTTCCTTCGGGGTGAAGCTTCGTTCTACTTCCTTGTCCTTGAGATACCGGTCAGACATAGCCAAGTCAGAGCAGACACACAAGGGCCACAGTGCCGAGGTTGTCCCCCCCGCCCCCCCTGCACAGCCACCTCCAGCTAAGCTAACAATCTCTGAGGAGCAGCAGCCCAGAGCTGCTCACTCTCGTCAAGTGGAAGACGAGGACTGGGATCGTTCCACAGACAACGTCACCACCAAGCCCCCATTTCTGAAAAAGCACCCCTCTCAGAATCCCGACACTTTCCCACCCTTGGTTGCTCCTAGCCTGCCTCCGTCCACCTCGCCCAGGACTGAAGTCAGAGAGAAGATAGACTGCTCCAAGCAAGGAGGTAAGATGCTCAAATCATTCTTTGGTTAAGAGAGACCAGCATGCACTCCATTTTCGAGATGATAAATAGGTGTGTAGGATATGGTGTTACTCAGAGGGACGCACCTGAGGGGACACACTGAAACGTACAGCTCGTTGGTGACAGGACAGCGTGAGAGGAATAGTCTGAGGTAGTGACTTCCAGCTTACAGAGGAACTTGTCACATGACATGGGGTTTCCCTAGAACCATAAAAACAGCTGCACCCAAGGTTAGTGTAAACCTTCCCGTCAACAGGTGGGTTTTACTTTTATCGCTGTGGTTACACTGCCCACAGATCATGAATCCAGACTATTGACTGGACATACAAATGTATGTGAATACATTTTTGGTGACGTGAAATTGGCTTAGGGGCGGCACGGAGGTGCATTGGTCAGCACTGTCACCTCACACCTCTGGGACCTGGGTTCAAGTCTCCGCCTGGGTTCCATGTGTGTGGAGTTTGCATGTTCTCCCCGTGTAATTATTGGGTTTCCTCTGGGTACTCTGGTTTCCCCCCACAGTCCACAAACAAGCAGAGGTTGATTGGAGTTACCAGATAGCCTGTGTGAATGTTCCCTGCAATGGGTTGGCACCCCATCCTTGGTTGTTGCTTGCCTTATGTGGCCATAGCGTCTGGGATAGGCTCCGAACCCCACGCGACCCTGAATAGGATAGATGGTTACAGAAAATGGATGGATGGATGGAATTAGTCTTAACTAGTATTCCTCAACTGGTGGATCATAGACAGGTCGATAACTTTTACCCCACCCCCCCATAGACAATTGCTTGATTATAATGTTAAATGTAAGATTTTGGCTAAACTTACCCTCGCAAGCATTGTTAAAACCTCACATCATGTGAACCAATATCTTGTTTCTGTGTTCTGTCTGTTGTATTTTTCCGCCTCTCTGTGCAGACTCAGGACCCCAATCTAAGCCTGTTTCCGCCCCTCCCAAGGAGGCAGAGCTTGCAGCCTCTGAGCCTGTCTGGATGTCTGTGGCACGGGAAAAGACCCGAAGCCTCCAGCAGATTTTCACCAGCAATCTGGCACCACTAAGCACCCCGCAGGGCTTGTCTCAGAGGCCCACACAACCTGTGGCTAGGGACAGGGAAGAAAAGAGGTTAATTTCCCATCTCGGCCAGGAGGGGGCCCCCATGTCTGACCCTATTGAGAGGAAAGTGGACAAGGAGACAGCAATAGAAAGCAGGTCTCCTCTTATGCCCAAAAAGGCAGAATGGCCATCCCAGCTGGACAGCAAGGTAATGCATGACCACTAGGGGTGTGATGGTTAAGGAGCTAAATCCTTAGACCAAAAAGTGTTCTGTTTATACCTTTAAACAGATGTTGTTTTTTTTTAACAAACCATTATGTTAGCTTTGTGAGTCAGTTTGCCTTGAAACATGTTAAATGAACAAAGAACACAATGCTGCATAGTGGGATAAGAAGTACCAACTGGACACAAAGCAGATCTTTTACGTTTGAACTGAACTAGGCTCCCAGGAGGTGCTAAGCAAGTGGGTGAGAGCCATGTGAGTGGTGTTAACCTTAAGCCAAGACAGACCTGCTGTGTTATTGAAAGAAACATGAGATGGCAATCACCATTTGTGCTAGTGCAAATATCGTGCAGGTGCATTGAGGCGGGAAGTCACGGTGGGAGGGAGGGGGTGTCTGGTTGCTCTCGGGACTCAGTTCCGTCTCTTTACTTGTAGACTGAGATGCGAAAAGGCAGCTTTCTCATCGCGACTCAACAGAGACCCCCAACCGAGGGCAGGTGTGAAGAGAAGGTGGACAGGAGGGCACCCGTGAATGTCCATTTCCCAGGTACCAGAATACCCAGACAGTTTGGAGAAGTGGGATTCCAGCTGGTTGTGTGGTTGAATCCCAGTTAAGTAAAACAAGCATTCATAGCAGGGAGCTCCCGTGAGTATGCCCACATGTCCGCACCAGCGCATGCTCAGGGGTGTGGCTTCTTCTCACTTCCAGAGGCTCTGTCCAGTGCCACCTCTGAGGCTCATGCTGACAAAGACGCGAGGTGGAGGAAGAGGTCAGAGCTACAGTCCCTGCTCTGGTCATCGTCTCAGTCTTCATTGCCTTCAGCGCCGCCACCGCCGAGTCCCGCATCTGGAGCCAGCCAGCCGTCCTGGTTGGAGCTGGCCAAGAGGAAGTCGCTGGCCTGGAGCGATAAGACTGTGGACTGAGCGAGACAGGGCGGGCCTAAGGACAGAGTGTAGAAAAAACGTATATCCCGACAGATCCTGCTAATGTGACCCCCACTGCATGCATAACCCACGCCAGGGACCTGCTTGCGTGTGTGCACATCCTTTCATATGTTCCTCCATCAGCAAGGTACAGTAGCTCAGAGATAAGATGGAGCGGACAAGGTCGATATGCATGTGGGTGGGGCACGGAGCTCATTCTTTGTGGCTGCGAGGGTGACTGTCTGTACATGGCCGTCCATCCCATGCTATTGGGTTTCCATGAAGTTGGACACACAGGCTTTGGTTTCAACTTTCCAGCCAGAAAACATGGAAAGAATATCAACAAATATCTTTGTTAAAAATGCAGGATGACGAGTTAGATGGAGTTGTTAATTAGAACTTCTAACAACCTTTAGCATATTGTGCTTCATAATTCAGATGGGCTACATTTCCTTTAATAGAAATCTTATTTGTTTTAGAATAAAAGACCAAACAAAATTATGCCTTAAAACACACCAACATAATTTAATCCCTCAGTTAATTCAGTAGGGAATGAAAATATTACAGATTGAAATCTTATTTATTGCATTTATGTATAAAAGACTAATTTTATTAAAGCATTCTGTAGGTAAATTGATTAATACAGTGATGTAATCAGGGGCCATGAGGTCACAACTTCCCTTGCAGTGATGTAATCAGGGTTGATAGATTGCAGGCCTGGCAACGGTTAGTGGTTCAAGAACTGGACGTACTAGTCAAAGCCTAGATGATTTTCAGAGGGAATCAGTCTTTCCCCTTAAATAATATTCATTTGAGTTGCTTCAGTAAAAAACACAGTAGCCTATTTTAATTGAAATTGTTTTGACTCAAGGAGCCTCAATTAAAAGGTAAAATTACACTGTAGTATCAATGAAAAGGTGTGCAGGAAATGGGGAAAATAGATAAAATTCACCTGGAAACTTAATACACTGAAAGGCTGCTGGGCGATGATGACACGCATGGACGCTGTCCCTTGTACTTTTGTAAGTCAAAAAAGATGAATAGATTGAGGACAGGTTAAATTTCAGTCACCTGACACTGTGCATACTGTAAAAGTGGGTCTCAGGCCTGGTGTTGGTCTGCATGTGACATAAATGTGTGGGAGATGAAACCCAGAAGAGCAGGTGTTCCTCCACTGCTGAGTGTGCTTGTTGATGTCGCCATCTTAACATAAACCCAAGCCAGGTGGTGGAATGGGGGCGGGGCTGGGGGTGAGTATTAGCCCTGCTCTGAAAGTAATTCTGAAAATGCTCTCTGGTAGTTTGTTTCTGAGACTCAAACAGCTTGCATGTGGAGTTTTTTGGGTTACGATCTTGCAGAGGGGCTACCAGCTTTGAAGACAATGTAACATTTGTGAGCGAACACACCCTGTAAAATAAAACTGCTTTTGTTGAACTGAGCCATTGTTTGTGTCACCTGTGGTGATTCAAAGGCTGTGCGTGTCTGTCATGGGCTTCGACTCGGACGCTGAGTCTCTCAGGCCAGCAATACCATAGTTGATGAGAAGTGAAACTTGAACTATGGAAAATAAAACATAAAATGAACAACTAAACAAAAACTAAATATTACTGTCGGTACTCACTGAAATAAAACGAAAACAAATGTCGAATACTTCCCATTGCTATTTTTAATACTTTTAAGGTAAAGTAATGATTTGCTCGTTTTTCCTTCGTGATGGAAATAGTTCATTGAAACGTAATCCTGCCTCTTGCTTTCAGATGACCATTAATGATACCTGGAACAGTGATCTGTCCATTTTGAGTCCATGATGTGCACTAGCTGTATATTCATGTTGGATTCTCTTAAGGTCAGGCACATAAAATAGCTCTATGACTTTGTTTATTCCTGGAAATTAATTAAACCTGAAATTAAAATATATAGAAACTGAAATGAACTATGTGTAAAATGTGGTATGTTTAAAATAGAAACTAGTAAAACCACACTGAAAACTAATACTAAACCGGATTTCAAATGAAAATTGAGAATATAAAAATAAAAACCAAATTAAAAATTAAAACTAAAATAACAGTGGCCTGGGTCTAATGGAGTTGGTAATATTTGCACTAGAAACACCCGATTGCGTAAATGGGCATGAAATATATGTATATGATTACCAGATAAATGACTGTACGCAGTGATTCTCGCTCCGAGGCCTTGGCCTGGGCGGTATGTAATTACGAGAGCAAGATTTACTCCTTATACAGTTAACGCAATACATATACATAGCATAAGTGCTGGCCTTAGTACAAAGCTTGTCTATAGTCTTTGGTCTAATCTTGTGATAACATGTTTTTTATGCTATAGACGTCACTAAAATGCTTGGGGAACGGGTGATGGTTAATAGATTTCATTGTGGGAAACCGGAGGGCTCTGAACTACTATAATACCTGAGAGAAGCCCCGTAGTGGTGTTTTTGTACACAGTTGATTAGCGTTAACGCTGGGAATGACGTTTTATGACTCAATGCATTGTGGTGGCAGTTACTCATGGTGTTTTTCTTGGTGTTTAATAGCTTAAAGCTTAAAGGCATAGTCACAATCCTTGTTTCCAGTGCCATGTACATTCATCGCATTCAAGGAACTGGTCGTCTCATACATACCCGGGAATGCATTAACCTGGATCAAAGGCAAAATAGAGCACTCGGGATTAATGAACATTGTGCTGAGGAATGAAAGGGTAGCTTTGTAAATAATATTGTTTTATTATCCTGTATTTGCATTTTATTCATTTGGTAGAAGCTTTTATCCAAAGCAATGTAGATTTTGAGAGGGCAGGTTTAGGCAGTTCCTGGAGCAGAGATTTGAGCTGACGACCGTGCGAACACAGATGGAGCATCCTAACCCACTGAGCTACGGTTGTTAGCTTAGCACTGTAAAATTAGATAATAGCAGAATTAGATTCTGGAGCCTAAGAAACATTGAAATGTGCCCATAAAATATGTTATCATACCGAGTCGTACTTTTCCCATTTGTGCCTACATAAACGGTCTGCAAGTTCATTTGACCGTAAATCTATAAATTTTGCTTCCTGTGTCCACCGGGGGGCGATATTGTCTCAAGGAAAAAAAACGCGCATTTTCTGACAACAGCGTCATTCATTATACATAAAACGTAGTATTGCTTTACCTCTGTCTTTTCAGACTTTGTTTTTAGCACAATCAATACATGAAGACAGGCGTTGTGCCATTGTTAAAGTTAAAATATATTGAAAGCTGACTATGTTAATATTAACATTTAGTCAGCGTCTAAGATATTACTAACTGCCTATACAGTATAATTCAAAGATTAATAAGTGTAATTCATCAAGAGAACGTCGAGGTCAATTCTTAAAATTGTGTGCGTATGTGTATATCGATTAAAGATAGGCTGTTTAGTAACAACTTAGTCACACTAATGAATGGACCTCAAAACAATATTATAGAAATTCAGTTTATGTTCCTGCTGAAGACGGCAAGAGAAAAAGGTCCCAACTGATGGATAGGGTCTCCATTAATCTTGCAGTGATAAACCACGCGTATTATTTTCTGTTTAAGAGTTTTTTATGTGTTGTTTCTGTTTTGTTTTAAATGAAAGTTCAAACATTCAAACGTTGATCGTTTTCTACGTTTGCTTGGATAGACGTTATTGATTTGCAACGTACATTAGAAATTGATTTGCTACGGAACAGTTGTATAAACACTGTGACTATCCATGCAAAACCTAACCTTTAATTTAAGTAACACAGGTGCTAATATTATTTTCATCACCGCTGTATGCTTAAAACCAAAAAAAAACAACCACAGTAAAATATCGATATATGCCGTTTACTGAGACGCACCGAGCGAATTATTGCGGAGAACGTTACATCATTGCCTTTCCCTTGGCTTCCTGTGGTTCTGGTTCCTGAAAAGGTGACTTGCATTTTATTATGCTTTCTCTCTGCATAGTTTACTATAATGTTTAGTCTCGATTGCAATGGGTTGGCAGTCCATCTTGGGTTGTTCCTTGCCCGTAGCTTGCGGGATGGGCTTCCCCCAACCACCTTGCGTAGGACAAGTGGCTGGAAAATGGATGGGCTACTGGGTTACGTCTGGTATTGTTGTTTATTAATAACTTTATTAACAGCGCCCCATATGTAACGGCGCAAGTGCATTCATTACTATTGGCTACCTGGAGGGGTAACTTCTTCCCGGACGGATAGGCACAATTAACGGATGTCAAAATTTAGATTTCGTATGCTGCGTATATTAATAGCATTATGCATGTGTCTAAAACGGAGGGGGGCATGATTTTGGGGGGATTGGTCAGAACGGATACTGTTTTGTACAGCGGAACTGTAAGTAAGTTGCGCCAAAGTTGAGCAGCCGCTTTAGTAACATTTATTACGTGGTGTTTAGGTTACTTAAAGGCATGCACTGAATCTGCCCCAGTTCCTCCAGAAATTCGACCTCACTTCAGGTCTGCAAAACATCCAGCAACTTGGCTTTCATCCAACTAGCAGGGGCCGTTCTGTACTCTGCAAAATATGACTGCTGTCATCTACCTAGCATATCATTTTGTGCACAAATTTGCTGACATCACTTTTTTCCTGGTGTTATTAGGCGTGTTTTCTTGCGAGCGTTGGACACGGTAAGATACTATTTATTGCATTTGAGTAATCAAAACAAAACTCCGTCTTTAATCAATACGGACCCTCGCAAGGGGGGATGGAGTCGTGACCCAAAGGCAGGTATATTATTTTCCACTATCTCTTGTAATAACTGACACAAACACTACAGTTGGCTGCCGCTCCGAAGTCGCAGTTCAGAGACTCAACACGCAGAGGCGCCATTTCTGATCACTCGTTTATTATTAAAATAAGCCTACTAAATTTGACATCAACTGCAGTTGGGCTAGAAAAAAATTGCATTATATTATAACATGCAAATATTAATACGTTTTGGGCGGTGCTAGAACAACATCCGGGGATTTTTACTGTCCTCTGTACTTCTGTTCTTAGTATTGGAACTAGTCTTCGGCAATGGAAGATGACGTAAAACGGGTACGCGAGAACACAAATACGGTCAAGTAGGCATATTCAGAAGCACCCAAAGACGCCTTTAACAATCTCCCCAAAAACAAAAGGGGACAGGAATGTTGCACTCGATTGTCACATGACCTGGGCCTAAGAAAAACAATACAGATTTACACGCCGTGATTGGTCGGATGTGTGCCGGCTTTAGCCAATCGTCATCGGTGGGCGTCGGCCGAGCAAAGCTTGCCTGAGAGCTCACACGCTCGGTGCGTGTTAATGAGAGATAGAGGCGCTGTGGCACGGAGTGGGGTTTGTGTGCTCGGAAACTGGGGTAGTCTTCTCATCTGACTGACCGACGGGTGGACGACAGCAGGCGAACATCGCAGCTCCGATGTTGGCGTGAATTGCGGGATAGCTGGGTAAGGCTGTCGGGGCATCTGGACGGCAGTCCCGTGGGATGTGCTGCCAGTGCTGGGTTGGGAGGCGGCTTTGTCTTGGCGCTCACTCCTCCGTCCTCCCGCCGCGCAACCTGGCGTCCTGAGCGCGGCGCCCCGGCAGGCGGATCCCCTGCTGCGGCTGCTTGACCGTGACCCATAAGGGGGGTGAAATATGCCAGCTGCCGGTTTGCTGTGAAATATCGGAAGCCGCGCATGCTAGAAATGGCATGCTCTCCCAGTAAGATCTCTATAAGATGCCGCGCTTGCCCATTGCGATCTCTTATTTATCCCCGTCGCTGTTTCTTGTCTCTGCGCATCTCTCATTTTATTCCACGTCCCTTTGTCGTTTCAGGTCTGGAAGATCCTGCGGCCCCGAACTCCGGCTCTGAGACGCGCCCCGCTCGTCCCCGCTTTCCCCGACGCTGGTGGATTTTCGCCGCCGCCTGGGAGATGCTCTGAGATCGCGTCCTGCCGCTGGCCGCGGTCCGTTTTCCGTGCACGGAGTCTGTTCGGCACGGCGCGGTTCGGTCCGGACGCGCTGAAATGAGATGAGGCTCAGAAATGGGACTGTTGCCACTGCGGTTATATTCCTGACGTCGTTCCTGAGCCTGTCCTGGTACACTGCTTGGCAGAATGGGAAAGGTGAGCGAGCCGGTCCCCTGCATGTGTTTAAACCAGCGTCCATCAGTAATGGGACATGGGAAAGGTCCTCTTTTGACCACGTGTTGAACTTGACACAGATCGCTCCGGCTCATTGCTGTACGTTTAAACTTGAATTGGTCTATATTCGCTAAATTCAGCTCTGTATCTGATTCATGAGTTTTCTGCTTGTCAGGAGAACACCAGGGGCTTTTAGTCTGAATCTTAAGGGTATTTTCAAATGAACTTTAGGAAGCCCTGTTACTGTTTGTGGTCCTGCTTATATCAGTGCTGATATGATTACCGCTGCCAAGTATTTGGGATAGTCTGACCTGGTTAGTCACCTCTTGTCAGTGGAGGTAAGGAGCACACGCTGGTACAGTGCGTCGGTGCACCCCCCACACGATGAACCACCTCCGGGATGTGAACCTGAGTGCAGCCATGCGGTGGGTGATACCTCAACACCACACTAATTCAGATGGAATGGAGCAGTGTGAAGTTTTTTTTTTTCTGGTAGCTGGAGTGCCAGTCCTACCACCAACCTCCAAATTTTCCCTGGAAGTTGGAGGACTTGCTTGCAGGGCTGGATGTAAATCAGCGTCACACCCAGAATGAGCAGGAAGGTAGAATAGTTTGACTGCCATTGTATTTAGTCGTGGCCACGTGTGAGGAGATTATCTGCCCTTGATGTAGTGCATAGGGAGAGTGAGTTGTGGCTTTTTTTATACCCATTTCCCTTTTGGTAAGAAGAGTCAATCTCCTGTATCAGTGCAGTAGGAAAGTGTCTTTGAGAGAAACTTCAGTCTATAAGAGAACCCCGAAGGAACCGCTCAGGGTTTCGGGCAGGAAATGTGTGTTTCCTGTTTTGGGAGCAAAAGACAACTTTTGTTCTGAATTTGTTCCTTAGTGCTCTGATCTGTGCCTTGTGTTTAGATCTCCCATTGTTCTCCCAGAAAGGCTGCCTGATGTCCTTCCTTACATTTTTCTAGCTGAGCACAAACTGATAACACAGGTAGTTAAATATCTACGCTCCTGTTATGCTGGATTCATAATCAGTCAATAATCAGAATAAAAAATGAACCTGTGTAATTAGCAGTTTGTCAGTGCTGATTCCAAAACGCTTGTTTATACGTTTGCCATGTAATATTTGTTGTGTACAGAATCATTTGCAGAAAGGTGACATTGCTGTCTTGGTTAATTGCCTTCTTTCATAATGGTGTTTTTTTTTTTCGGTTGTGTTTTGTGGGTCATTGGCTGGTGTTTTATTTTGAGCACCGTGGGCTGGAGCTGCAGAAGAAAGTCTATTTTTTTTTTAAAAAAAGGAGATAAGCTGGGCTGTTGATGGATTTGTGTTGAGACCATAGCTGCGCATTGATGGGGCAGCGGCCAGCCCCGCCACGATCCGGCGATGGACCCGGTGTCTTCTGCTCAGCCCGAGTGCTGCCTTGAGAGAGCTGAGGACTTGGCACGGGGTGATACTCACCAGGACCCCTAGTGTGGTGCGGACAAAGGGCAGAAATGTCCTTACATGGACAGACCACTATTTCCTGCGACATGACTGGCATCAAAGCGATTGTCTCCGCACTTGTGGCCACGGGAACCTTAGTTGATGGAGCTGGGGAAAAGTTGGCCGCCTTAGCTCTAAGGGAGTTCTGCCATATGATTGGTCCTCTGCTATCACAATAGTTGCCCTGAACACAAATTAAATTGCTTCCTTGTTTTGTTGAAAGAAACACCATAGCCCAGATGTTTGTCCCCAGCCCTCTCTGCTCCTTTCCTGTCACAGTACTGTTGTGAGTTACATCTTGCTTCATCAGTAGAGCATTCCACGGTCCAATAATAGCCTAGCAAAAGTGGAATGATGCCAAAGGCAGCTAGAGAGTGGGCGGAGCCTCTTGGCTGCCTCTGGGCGATTGACTGCATCACTCTGAGAGTTAGATCACCATCAGAGTGGAACTAAGCCCTGAGACTGTAGAGAGCTTGTGGCTTAAGTTTTATTTTGGGCGGTATTCAGGAAGTTTGCAGTTTTGTAGTTTGGGGGATTTGGGACCTCTGTACCTACGCCAGTCCTCATTTTATTCCCTCGCATTTTGTCTTTGAGATTTGAGGCTACTGTTGGTTGCTCTTTGCTCCTTCCCCTCTGATCCACACTGTGCTGTTTCACATAGGCTCTGGTCTTGGGTCGTGGCTAGATGCTTGAGCGCATATCTAGGGTGTCATGTTTACCCAGCCTGCCCTGGTCGCGTGAAGTCACATGACCAACATTTGACCGTTGACGTGGAGACCCAGAGGCACTGCAGTAGGTCACCAGTAATGTAGCCTGGAGGTGTGCCTCTGTGTCCTCTCTTCTTAGAAGTTCTGTGATTTAGTTATTTGTTGTTTTTATTGTTTTTTTTTTTTTGAAGTTTGGATCTTGTGGTTGTCTTTGCAGCAAGCTAAATCTGAGGCCCCAGGCAGATCTTTGTGAGATTTTATCCCTGACTTGGCTCTTGGGTAAAACTGGGAGGTTGAGCTCCGGGCTCCAAAAAAGGTGGTGGTGGTGGGGGGGGGAGTTGTACTACTTACTCTTCCAGATGTCAGCATCTGAATGGGATGGACAGCTGCTTGGTAGGAGAGGAACAGACTGAGCTAGCGGTAGCTTTATGCTGAACTGGTGTCACTGGTATTGCACTAGAAACACCGGTGTACAGGGAACGTGATGGGCATAGACAGGGGTCAGCGTACTGGGGACTGTGACACCACTGCATTAATGTGCTGAACATGCCTGCAAAGATGTTTTTCTTTCACTCTCAAAATATACCCCTCCTTCAATAAGGTGGCTCTGCTCCATTATCCTGGTTGTAGCTTCTTTTTAGGATGTACAGGAAGTCTCTGCTTCTTCTGTTTGTAGTTCCTTATCAGTAGATGGGGGGGGGGGGTAGCTAAGCACATGATGCAACTAAAATGCATATCTCCTGCTATGATAGCGCTGTTAGGCTTATGGTTTGTAAGGGTTTTAGAGCTGTAGGGTGGCATCGGAATGGCATCACTTCACTTTGCCCTGAGTCTCAGTGGCAGGATTGTGGCTGTATTGTTTGTTTAGATTGGATTAAAGTAGATTAGATTAGATTGAACTTTGTCATTGTGCTGAGTACAGGTACAGAGCCAGTGAACTGCACTTAGCATCTGAACGGGTTAGAGCTGTCACGATTACTCGATTTAAACTCGATTACTCGATTACTAAAAAGCATTGATTAAAATTTTCCTTCTCGATTACTCGGCAATATAGCGGAAAGGAGACAGCACATAGCGGATGAAGGTGAAAGTAAAGAGCGAAAACCATCTTTTGTGTAGAATCGCTTCACATTAAAAGTGAATGAAAATGCAGTCGTCCGTCAGTATCACAAAGAACTTAAATATCACCACAGCTCGACTGCAATACAAATATTTCTTAGACTCACACAATATTGCAAGGTTAGCC
>JAAGVU020000074.1:101568-124530 GCA_011763525.2 Mormyrus iriodes | reverse complement strand
CCGAACACACACATACCCCACAGCCCCAAGGCACTAAAATCATATTCGCGAAAAGCACAAACTACACGAGGTGGAGTCTTCACATCTGCCAGGTCTGCGGAAGAGATCTGCTGAGCATTTACACTTTTTCTTTCTGGGTTGGGTGGCTGGGCTTGGTGGTGGGGCGTGGAGCCCTCATCAAGACAACCGTGGCGTCACGGTCAGACGTTGGCAGGGGGTGGAGGGGGTGGGGGTGAGATAGCCCTCACCCAGACAAACGCGGTGTCGTGGTCTGAGGTTGTCGAGGGGAGGCGGGGAGCCCTCACCCAGACAAACGCGGTGTCATGGTTTGAGGTTGGCGGGGAGCCCTCACCCAGACAAATGTGACGTCGTGGTCAAAAGTTGGCGGGAGGCAGAGCGGGGTGTGGAGCCCTCACGCAGACAAACGCACCATCGCAGTCAGAGGTTGGCGGGGAGTCCTCACCCAGACAAATGCGGTGTTGCGGTCAGAGGTTGGTGGGAGGGAAAGGGGGGTGTGGAGCCCTCACCCAGACAAAGGCGGCATCGCGGTCAGAGGTTGGCGGGAGGGGGCGTGGAACCCTCACCTAGACAAACGTGGCCTCGCAGTCAGATGATGGCGGGAGGGGTGGGGAGCCCTCACCCAGACAAACGCAGCGTTGCGGTCAGAGGTTGGTGAGAGGGGTGGGGAGCCCTCACCCAGATAAACGTGGCGTTGTGTTCAGAGGTTGGCGGGAGGGGGTGTGGAGACCTCACCCAGACAAATGCGGCATCGCGGTCAGAGGTTGGCGGGAGGGGTGGAGAGCCCTCACCCAGATAAACGTGGCGTTGTGATAAGAGGTTGGCGGGAGGGGGTGTGGAGACCTCACCCAGACAAACGCAGCGTTGTGGTCAGAGGTTGGCAGGAGGGGTAGAGAGCCACTGGAGGGACATTGTTCTTATCGTGGATACATGGTTCAGATTAGCTTGTCTGTACAGAAACGTGAGGGACATGGATACCCAAGCAGATTCCGGGGGCCCAGAAATCTGCTATCAGCACCCCCCCAAATAAAATCTACCAGGAGACTCCCCAAGGGGCCCAAGGTGACATCTTGTCAGGGAGCCCAGAATTTCTAGCTACACCCCTGCCCCTGTTTGCAGCATCCGCCTTTCAGTTGCAGGATATATAAAGACAACAAATAATATGTTTTGTCAAGGGGAAGCATTTCATTTTACCAAGTGAGCTTTCCACATGTTTTCAAAAATCCTTTACTGCCCGAGCAGTATCTGACCAGACAGCAAATTTGTTGTTAACGTTTATTTTTAAAATGTCTTCATTTTAATTGGGCAGATTTTCTTCTCTTTGTTTGTGTGTCTGCATGCATATTCATCTCGGCATCTACTTTGATTTAGACTTGTTGTCTGTTGGCATGTTTGTTTGTGCCTCCACATGCAGGACATATCTGCTCTTATTCTGTTGCTTTAGGCATCTGTTACATCACTTCCTTTACAAGCCAACACTTCTGAGTTTTTCTAACCTGGGTCATTACTCAGCTTTAGAGATTTAATACAAAGGATAATATCACAGAAGTTATGAAGCCACATTAAAACGCCCAAATAAAAAATGACAAATCTGCCTTCACCTTCAAATAAAATGGTTGTTTTTTAATAGGTCTTTTAAAGACTTTTAGTATTGAGGCTGCTTGAGATGTCTTGCTAACCATTTGCAGCACTGGTACCACTACTGGTATCCAGTAACGAGCAGAACTGAACCAGTGGTTGATCCAGTGAGACTCCTCCGTGCTCAGCTATTTATAAACACGTGTGCTGGGGTGCTGGGGGCCCTTCTGTAAGGACCTGCGCTCGCACTCCTGCTGCTCTCAGAAATTTCAGCTCTGGAGACGGGCGGGAAATCAGTAGCATCCCCTCACTAGACCTAGTTTCCCTTCCTGCTCCCTGCTGGACTCCTGCCCGTCAGCTGCAGGTGGGTTTTGTTTGCCAATTACCTGCTCATTAAGGACACACCTGTGCAGAGGCATAGCCGGTGCCGGGGCCCCGCACTGGAGCCGTTAGCTTTATGAGTGGCTGTTTTTTTGGCCTCACGATGTCAGAGTGACCTGACTGCATACTGGATCCAAAGGCAGTTAAAAAAAAAAACGATCTGTATTATTTTGTGTATTTTCAGGGTTACTTACCAAGCAGCAATGTGGATCCAAGCAATTTTGCACGTCTGGAAATTTCAGCATCATTAGGAACCTTATACGGAGAGTCACTAAAGTGGATTCCCGGCTAAATTTGTAATGTTCTTCATTGGTTCGGTAATGGGCCTACAAGCAAAGAAGTGAGAGGATTTCAATGCGCTCAGAGGCTGTAACTAGACTGACAGACAAGTTCCTTCGCTGTTTGTTGCCTCACCGCATCCCGCTGCAGTCGCAGGGTGCGGATCGCAGCGTGTGAATATCAAACAGATTAATAACTGCAAACGAGTCTCGGAACGGAGGGCTTCGACTTTCCCCTCTCCCGGTTGGGAGGCTCCGTGCCTGAACCCGGGGCACGCAGTCGTGCGCAGTTAATGCATTCAGCGCAATTAGGATGATTTATTCGCCGTTATGCGCCGAGGACGTTGATGATGGAATGCGTTAATGAAGCGCTTGAATGAAAGTAACGGTGGGGAGGAGGGCGGTGCTGGATGGAGGCTGACTCTGCGCCTGTCTCTCTCTCTGCTGTCAGCAGGCTGTGCCTTCGTCAAGTTCTCCAGCCACGCTGAGGCCCAGGCTGCTATCAACACCCTGCACGGCGGCCAGACTATGCCGGTGAGAGCGAGCGCTGTCCATCTCGGGGACCAGACGCACACTTGGATACACGCGCCCGTTCATCCCAACCAGTCTGATACAGAGAGACACCCACAGTAAACCAGGCACTGTGCACGTGCATGTACTCTTACAAACATGCGCAACGCTTTCACAAACATGCTAAGCCAGTCGTTCTCATGCTTGCGTAACACGCACAGCTAAAGCCTCTCTCACGCTCTCATACACGCTCAGGGAGACATAAAAATCATACCGTTGCGGTCTCATGGTGGGCAGGGCCCACAAGCTCGGCTGTCTTATAATTCTACAGATTTTTTTTTTGGCTGAATCAAGAAGCAAAAGATAAAGTGTTTGGGGAGGGGGGGGTGACATTTTGCCAAATGGCAAGTTAATCCATTGAAAACCAGGCCGCGCGCTTGTGTAAACACACGCTGCCACCACACACACATCGCCCGTCTTCAGCCATCTGTATCCTCCACATGTGCAGGCCACAGGCACACATGGTTGACCCCAAAATACGGAGCTCAGGCATCTCGGAAAATCCAGGTCAGGAAAATCTCTAAATCCAGAATTAGATTTAGATCCAACCGGGCATATTTGGGCCTGAGTTGTTTTTAGAACCATCCTGAAAAAAATGTTAATTAACTGTTTCTGTGTATAATATAAATGGCATCACTATACCTGGTCTTGTACCTTATATTTGTCCATATTCCTCCAGCGCACTAGGGGGCGAGCATATGCGTCCGGTCAATAGTCATGATGGTAGTTCTATCTGCTAATTGTATGATGGCCCAATACAGAGTGGTGAGAACTTATGTGACACACGGACTGGGGAGATCTACATGGGGGGGGAGGGGTGGTGGGGATACAGAATGAGAGAAATCAGGGGGAAATGTAAATAGCATCTGTAGGTCATTGTGAGGGGCCATTTTTATTCAGAAGTCCAGGTTAAGTATTTCATCAACACCACAAAGGCAGTGGCTCTTCTGAGAAGCCTCTGGCCATGCGACATGTTCTTCCAGCTGGCCTCCACATCTCAGTGTTCCTGCTACTGTAGGTCACGTTTTGGGGTTGAGAGCACAGCACCAAGGGGAGGTATTGTGCTGGATCAATCCCTGTGACCCTTCCACCCCCCTTCCCCTACTGCCTCTAGTGAAGGGGCCTGCCCACCTCTGCCTGGAAGCAGAATAATCAGCAATCACAGCTCATATGTTTTGAGAGTCGTGCTGTGCTGGGACCCCCAGTGGGAAGCGAGGCCCTCTAATAAAAGGGGCATTTTTTTAAGGGACTCCCTGAACAGCGAGATAATCGGATCTGTACCAGACAGAGCCAAGACTTGGGTCACCGTAACCCTTGAAGATCAAGGCGGTCAGGTCGAAGAGGAGGCTACAGACCTCTAGCAAGCACTTACGGCTACTGCTTCCCTGCTTACTCATTTACTTGTCCGTTAATACAGCAATTGCCTAAAATTTGTAGAAAAGGACTCATTGATGTTCTGTTATTTACTTGTAATTTAATTCATTTATAGACCTGGATACTTTACAGGAGTAAAATAACAGTAAATAAGAACAAATACTCAAGTAATTAAGTGCAACGCTGAAAGACAGAACAGCAAAAGCCCTACTGGGGTAGAGTGTCAAAGTGAAGCATCCATATTTTGTAAGTCTAAAACCACCTTCTAAGAGATTTAATATTAGGGGGATGATTTAGTTAGTATGCCATGTGTCCATCCATCCCTCTATCATACCACTTATCCAGGAAAGGGTTGCTGTTGGAGATGAGAACCTGAGTGCAGGTATGTAGTGGGTGATACATCAGCACCACACTGATCCAAATGGACCAGTATGAGTTTTTTTTTTTTCTGGTGGCTGGAGTGCCAGTCCTGCCACCACCCCCCATATTTCCCTGTAAGTTGGAGGACCTCCTGGCAGGGTTGGATGTAGATTAACATCATACCCAGGACAAAGCAATTGCAGATTAAGGGCCTTGCTCATGGGCCCAATGGAGTAGAATCACTCATGGCATTTACAGGATTCAATCCAACAACCTTCCGATTGCTAGGACAGAGCCCTAGCCGCAGAGCCACCATTCTGCTCCCACATACTCATCCATTTCAGACAATTTAAACTTAACTCACCACATGGTTTTTGGAAAATCACATGACAGGGGGAGAACATACAAACTTCACAGTCCCACACACAGCCAGGGGCAGAATTTAAACCCCCAGAGCTAACCATTCAGCCACTATGCTACACATAGGGTGTCTACCAAATAAAGTCGTGCATGGTACCACTGAACGCAACTGAATACGGTGTGACCGAAACATACCGATATAATTTTATTAATACAAATTTATCGGTTTGAATTCAGTTATTTGTAGGTAATTTATTCGTGACTGTTCGTCACAGCATTCTTAATGATGTCCCCCTCGGTTACGCGCTCCATGCATGGCACGTCTGTAGAGGCTTCTGGAGGCGCGCGGGTATCCGACAGGAGGAGGTGTCCGCAGCGCGAGACGGCGCCGACAGACTGACTGACGGACGGCGGCAGTGAAGTGTAGTAATAATAATAAGAGGGGATGACGGAGCCATAAGCCTTCGGGGAGGGGAGCGGCGGGGAGGGGAGCTCAGTCATTCAGCGCATTTGTCATGTCGCGTCTGGTCGATCGGCTCGGACAGCTCAGCCCCTCGGACTCCCGGTTGTTTTTAAAACGGCTCCGGGTGGCTCTGGAGAACAGCCACGTTCAGCTCCCGATAATTTTCCCCTTTGACGATTTGGTTGTTTACCTCTTCACGGTGCACTTATGGATAATATAGCTCTCGCGGCGAACGGTCCCGTTTTGCCGTCGCATTAATTCGCTTGAGTCGCTTGGCTTAAGGCTCGCATTTACCGTGACTTCTATTGCCGCCGTGGCGAGACGCCAGTACGGCCTGTCGATTGAACCGCAGAGCCAGGATACACTGCCGAGATTTAGATAGGAGCCCCTAAGAACAGAACATGCAGAACCGTTCAAGAACAGCACGCAGACGTATTTCTATTACCGCCGGTCATGACGGAGGTTTATCAAACGGAATACCTTTCCCGAACGGTGGCACAGTGTCATGTTTTCCCGTATTCGGAAGGGAGTGCATGCGGTCTCTAAATGACAGTGCGTGATTCTGTTTTTCTCCACCCGTCCAGGCTGTTCACTGTGCTTCATTGGAGAAACGTGGAAAGTGCATTTTTTAAGGGTTATACTGCGCAAAAGACAGCAATTATGAGAAGGTAGCTGGGTGACCCTGTTGCATCCTTTAAACTGAAACATGAAAAAGAGGTAGATGATGGCAGTAATGAACTCAAGAGGGCTTTACTCTGATGTGTTTCTGGGTCAGCATGCACCAGAAAGTGAAACCCAGTACCTCAGCCCTGTTATTAGTATTAGTATGAAGCAGACACCCGAAGGTCTCAGCACCAGCTGACCACTGAGATCGGCGTCCCCCTCCTCCACCCCACCCCTCTCTCCCATCCTTCACAGCGCTCCCTTCACGTGCATCTCTTTGTTTGCGCTTTTTGTTTACAGCTGATTTCTTAATTTATTAGGCTTCGCTGAACTGCTGACAGAATCGTGATCTAAATTCGGCGTCCCCTGACAGCCATTTGCGCGAGGGCTTTGTCAAAAACGTATAGTGGCAGCCGCATTAGCGAAAATTAGAAAATTAAAGGGCACATCAGCTTTCTCTCCCCTCGCTCAAGGAATGCATTTTTCTAAGGCCTCGCAGGATGAATAATTTGAGCAAGTAACTGATGTTACTTAAGCAGAATATCAATCCGGTCGGCTGATATTTGCACTGCGCTAATATGCGAATAGTCTGCTATGTTTACTTCAGTCTTTACTAAACGTGGGTGTCCTGAATGCAGAATGGTGAGGGAGTGTACGTCTCTTTTGCACTTTTTCCTGAATCTTATTGCATTTTTCAATTAAAACCCTCAGGCGTTTTGCTGTGTGTAAAAAAATCTGACAGGCAATCTTTTCATGGTCTGGCTGCCTCTTTTTTTGAGAATTAGGTTCATTTTTGAACTTGTGATGAGTCTCACCGTTGCACCTGTCAGAAGTGAGGGCTCCCCACGGTCTTCCTATCATGCTCGGCAAATTCACTTGCCTTCGATGTGGTCGTTCTCCCACAGGTTTTGTTTATTTGCAAAGTCGGGACGTTTGGCTGGAATGGAGACATTTTTATATTTAGACTTCATCGCCTGGTTTGTGGCACTTTCGTTGATAATGTGAGAGTAGATTTTTGCAGGATGTAAACTTGGTTTATTCAGTTTTTGGTTTCTTTTGGGGAACAGGTATGACATGATTCTAACCCATTCAGATGCAATACAGTGCTTTGGTCTATTTGTTTGACATTGGTATTGCTCTATGTAGATGTAATTCAGCCCGTTAGTTTACTGCATGGGGTGTGTTATATGGGTCTAGAGCTGTCAGTTAGTTTGGAGTCTGGGAGACATCACATGTACAAGACTGGCTTGTTTATTGTATATGATGCATTACAAGGACTCAGACCTGCCCTAACTGAACATGCTCCTCAAAGATATTGAAAGCATGAATAGAAATGCTCTCAGAACCAGCAAATCAAAATGGAACATACCAGCCTCCATGAGGGACGCTTACTCAGCAGTGACCTCATTCGATCCAGCAATCACCTCCCCCCAGCCCGGAGAAGCTGGAGAGGAGCTAGAGAAGGTCACAGGATTAAGGATATGGGTATGGACTGTGAGGGGCAAGATCTAGAGGTGTCCCGAAGCTGAGGGGTGACCCTTAGTAAAACACAGTACGAAACCCCCCCCACCTCCACCCCAGATCACTGACAGACGTTGTCTTCTGTGTTTTCGGCAGGAGGCAAGGGGGGAATTTAGACCCCCCCCCCCCCCGCCACTAGTGTAAACTGCCAAACACCAGTTGTGTTAAACTAGTACTTTAAAAGACGAAGAATTGATTACAGTTAAATTATATGAAATTATAAAACTGTAAACTGTTTCTCAGAATATTCCACCAAAGTAGATCTCTCCATGAAAACTCTAAGTGTTCCCACACACAGATTATAACACACCAGACATTTAGCGTGTCTGTATCGTAGGAGAAAAGTAAGACGGCTCAGTTTTATGGGACGCTAAAGGGTTACCTAAATGGCGTTTAGGGTGATTCGGCGTAGCAGAGATAGACTGGCCCTGCTGCTCTGTGTCCCCCTGACATTTGCATCACCTGCATGTGACCCTCACACATTCAGTTTGGGTCTCTAAAAGCTCAGGGAAAATGTAAATCGGAATCATGGCGAGCCGTATGAAAGTAAAAGTGCAAGCTGATGCTTACGGAATGCTCTTACTGACCTCCCCATGCCTTTGTGTCCATGCTCTTGCCAGTGGCAGGCCTATGGCCCCCAGCCGGCCGCGCCCTCCCCCCATTGTAGTGTACGCAGCCCTAATGAAACTGTGACATCACCTGTATCCCACTGGCGGCTCCCTGATTCCACCGTTGACTTTAGAGGACGGGCTTTTGTCGCATGGGGAGCTGGGGGATTCGCCAGTGATCGGCTCCTTTGGGGGCCAATTTAATCTGACTCTGTAAGGGGGAAGGGGGGCATTCTGTGTTGGGCCTTTCTGACCGCCGTGCTGGAGGAAGCTCAGATCTGTGAGGTGTGTTGGTGGAATGTATTCCCCAGACGAATCCACGGCTCTGTTACAGAGGTGCGCTGAATTCACTGTGTGTGTGTTTGGCCAGTGCAGCAAACAGCCAATGCAGAATGCAGTAGACGGGTTATCCTCCCCCATGCTCATCCCAGATGTCCCGTCTGGGCCCCCCTTTGGTTGAGGCTGACGCAATTCGCTCCATCGGGGGACCCGGCAGCCATGGTCTGGGCCTCTTGTGTCTCGCCAGGGGGCTTCGTCCAGCCTGGTGGTGAAGTTTGCCGATACGGACAAGGAGCGCACCCTCCGGAGGATGCACCAGATGGCCGGCCAGCTCGGGATCTTCAGCCCCATGACCATCCAGTTTGGCGCCTATGGGGCCTACACCCATGCTGTAAGTGATAGCTCTGTGTGGCAGGTGAGGAAATGTCATCACACATCGCACACGCACATGCACAGGCATACAGCTCCATTTTGTTAAAATTTTCACAGGGCTGAGCACTTTATATATAGTTTTAGCTTTTTAAATGTGAAGCGGATGGTTTACCTGCGTTTAGCACCAGCATAAATGAGACCAACGGCTCGGACCTCGCAGACACAAAGACTTCAGTAGTAGTAATATATACTATAATATAAATGTAACATAAATGTTCTGATAATCTGTTGCACTTCCTCTTTCTCGTTCGCAGCAAATGATGCAACAACAAGCTGCCCTCATGGCTGCAACCCAGGGCTCCTACCTGAATCCCATGGCAGCCATCGCCGCAGCACAAATGCAGCACATGGCGGCATTCAATGTCAACGGCCTTGTAGCAGCTCCCATGACACCCTCATCAGGTACACAGCCACACCCCCGCACAACCCTTCTTAGGTACACAACCCCACCCACTCACACCCCTCCTTAGGTACACAGCCATGCCCACTCACAACCCTCATCTGCTACACAGCCATGCTCACTCACACCCCTCCTCAGGTACACGGCCATGCCCACTCACACCCCTCCTCAGGTACACGGCCATGCCCACTCACACCCCTCCTCAGGTACACGGCCACGCCCACTCACAACCTGTGTTGTATGACCACGCCCATGGTTATCCTGCTGAGGTGTATGATCCTGCCTATCGTTAACCTGCCGTGGTGTATAACCACGTCCATGGTTAACCTCCTGAGGTATTTGACCACACCTTGGTACCTTCCCAAGTGGCACAGATTCCTCTGCTTGGCTTCCTAAAAAGCAGATTGCCCATTAATAATGAAATTATTTCCTGTGTGGGGGGAGGGATCATAAGCTCATGGTGTCACAGCCACATTACTGTGGGCTGGCAGGCCCAGTGAGTTGTCAGTGTGGGGGGGGCACAATGGGCCACAGATGGAGCAGCCAGAGCAGTGGTCGCGCCCGTGTGCAGTCAGACAGGAAATGAGCACCTTTTGGCTCTCGCTCGCCAGCATAATGCCACTCGCCCTGACAGCCCAGAGGCCTGCGCCAGACCAGCCCTGTTTCAGGTCGAGGAGGCGGGAGAAACCGGGCCAGTTCCCGCGGCGGGACGCCGAGGGGTCACATCGAGCGAGTGCAGTCGGGACCCTTACCGTCTCCACACGGCTGGCGGGTTGTCCTCTTGTTGCTCAGCAACCAGTCCGTCTGTTAACGTTTGAGCGAGGTCACCTCGTCTAAAGCCAAAGGTGTGTCCCAAGCTTCCAGGAAGCACGAGACCCCGTTTGATCAACCCTCGCCAAGTCATCTGACTACCTGGAGGTTGGGGTGGGGGGGTGATTGAATTAAATCAAGTGGCTTCGTGCTACATCCAGCTTTTGTAATCCTCAAAAATGCACGTCCGCTAATGTAATGCCTATCAAATTTAATCCTGTTTGACTTAAATGTCCTTCAGGGGGGAGGGGGAGGGGGGCCACTAATAATCCCTTGTCAAGGGAAGGCGTTGACAAGGTGACAAACCTGGAATGTACCATGAGGGAACAGAGCCCAGTAATAGACAGATAGCACTAAGCCCCCGGGTCCAATTAGAGTGGTCTTGTAGCGGCGGTCGGGTCAGGCACGGGCCCCCCTACTGGCCTCAGTGACCCGGTTCTCCTCCGTCTGCAGGCACCAGCACCCCCCCGGGGATCAGTGCCGCTGCCGTGCACAGCATCGCCGCGCCCCTCGGAGTCAACGGCTTCAGCGCCCTGCCGCCACAGAGCAACGGGCAGCCCGCCTCTGAGCCCATATACACCAACGGGATCCACCCGTACCCGGGTGAGTAATGTGTCGTCGCCACAGCGGGTTATAATCAGTGCCCCCCCCCTCGCCCCCCGCTGCAGGGGGCATCCTTATCCATTGTTTTTGTCGGCTTTTTTTGGTCCCTCTTTCTCTTCTCAGAGATGCTTTACAGCTCTTGAAACACGTGGCAAAGCTGGAGGGTCGACATATCGTGAACCATTAACATGCCACTGTCTGCCTGAAAGATTATAAGACACGGGGGGTGGGGCAGGGGGAGGCACATTTTGGTCTGTCTGTCAGTACCTCGTTTCTGATGATGTAATGCGGCCCTTCAGAAGAAGGGGAGGTTATTTTTTTGTGGGCTGGTCACCCTCTCCTCTGAGGCTGCCTAGGCCTTCTCTGTACCCCCTGCCCCCCTGAGCAGGACCATAGTGTTGTCGGCCACAGCTTTGAGGGAAACGGAGGGACAGAAAGGACTATTTTAAGCCCCTTGAAAAGAGTTTGCCCTTCTAAAAAAAAATCCATCGTTCTCTCTTTCTGTCTGCAGCACAAAGCCCAACGGTGGCTGACCCCCTCCAGCAAGCCTATGCTGGGGTACAGCACTACGCAGGTACCCCCTCCCCACCCTGCCCCCTGCTGGGAATCAGTGTTCATTACCACAGAGTGCAATTTTTCCTTGACACTCACAGCTGACTGCACTGGCCCTTTTAAGCTCAGTTGGGCCAGTTTTACCTTGACATTGCATTTAGCCGGTGAACTGGGGCTCTTTTTCCCACCATTACCTACAGCGGTAATGCTCTTGCATGCACATAGGTATTTCACAGCCTGTCGCACTAACGTGGCTGAAGTCGAGTACCTTACTCAAATGTATAACAGCAAAGCCCCGTCTGTGAACTGGCCACTCACCATTTGCAGGAAATACCCACCTATCTTCACTCTCCAAAATCTTAGTGCCCTAATTTGGGCTGAAACACACTCCGCTAATCAAACCGTGGATGTGGGGTGCTGTCCTGCATAACAGGTGACTCTGATATGTAGCCGAGGCCCGCTTTCCGGTGTTCTTCGAGCCCCCGCTCCCCTGCACCCTTAATTGTGCCCATTTTATTCCGGCACTGAGGCGGGGGATGCCAGCACGTGTCGAGTAGCAGTGCAGGTCTATTTGTCCACCAGTCAGCGAGTATGGCACAGCTCAAGGTTGTTTTGTGAAACTGAAAACAAGTGTGATATTTGGAGTGTAAGCCCCCCCCCCCCCCACCCTTCCACTCTCCCTCGCTGCAGCAGCCTACCCAGCTGCCTATGCGCCAATCAGCCAAGCGTTTCCACAGCAACCAGCCATCATTCCCCAGCAACAAAGAGAAGGTAAGAGAGGCCCCGCCCATCCAAGATAAAAGGTGATAATTGCCCTGTTCCATTCTGGTGCTCCACACATTAAATTAGCAGAGCGAGCAGATAACTGGTAGGCATGTGCATTGCATTCGCTCCATAGATGACTGGAAGAGGAGGAGTCTCTCCGCTTGTTTTTATTTTGAGAACACCAGGCATAGATGGGCTTTTGGTGAGCACACATCTTGTGAGACTATGACGATGGTAGCTTAAACCTTATTTTAACGTTGAACCTACATGGTGCCGTGAGACTTTCTGCACATCCCAGTGTGAAGACACCTTATCCTGTTTTATATTACAACTCAGAAGTTCATCACACTGACCAGGCACAGAAAAGACCTATTTTTTTAAAAGCTGAGGTTAAGAGCCAGAACTGGGTTGTGAGAGTTCTGTCAATTGTGTCAGTGGGCCGAACGAGGGAGGTTCTTACATTGTGCATGACTATGTCTATAGCAGTGAAAAATTCTCATAAAACGTGTGTGAATTATTAAAAGGCCTGATGGAGCCCGTAGAGCCACGCTCTCTGTTTCTCCTAAATCACTCTCATGTCTTTTTAAAGACTGTTATTCAGTCAGGTGCTGGGCTTAATACCTTTCTGAGCGAGAGTGTCGGGCAGCTCGCTAATGACCGCAGGGCCGGGGGGTGACCGGAACCTCGCTTTGACGAATCGGGATGCTGGCTAGTATGGCCACAGAGGAGGACCAGGCAACAGAGGGCGACGCCCATCTGTTCATTATTTACTGCCGTTAAGGGCTCGGTAAACAGCTGGGTTGCAGTGTTTTTGGACAGCTCTGCGGGTCAGTCTCACGCGTCCCTGGTCCCCAGCTAGTGTCCCTTCCTCCGGTGTCAGGTCCTTCCCCTATAAGCTCCCCTTGTTTTAAAGGAACGGTAACCTAAATCTATGTTAATAAATCGCCATGTGGCAGGTCATTTCCGTGCTTGGCTGGGCGCAGCCTCACTGCAGTGATATTCACCATTTCAGGAAGTTATGAGACTGAGGAAAACTGTCCCAAAGCAGATCTGCAGCTAGCATCATGTACCTTTATTATTAATGTTTAATTACGCCATTTATAAAGCCTAAAGCAAAGGACTCAAACCCTGAGCCTCTGTGTTTCCTTATACTCCTCTCTGCTCATTGGAGAATACTGTATTTGAAATGTGAGTTTTGGGAGCCACCTAACAGGTGGCAAATATGACGCACACTGTGCTTTTATTAGTGAATTTGGCTGTGTTTTGCCACTCTGCCCACCAACCCCCCTCCCCATCTGCCTGTTTCCAGGACCAGAGGGCTGCAACCTGTTTATTTACCACCTTCCCCAGGAGTTCGGAGACGCCGAGCTCATGCAGATGTTCCTACCTTTCGGTAACGTCATCTCTGCCAAAGTTTTTGTGGACCGGGCGACCAATCAGAGCAAATGTTTCGGTGAGTGGGATTTGCCTTCAGAACCGGCACAGGAAACGGACCCGTTCAGGAATCCCACATTATCCAGTGGTGTCACAAGACCGATTGCTTCACCAAGATCAGTAAATTGTCCCAGCTTTGGCCCACCTCTGGGGTCTTCAGTCTTCCTGTGCACCGACTGAGGTGGGGTGGCCTGAATGCCCTGAGCAAGGTACCCTGTAATTCTGAAATGTCATTTCTGCCCTCATACCAGTCAAAGTGATTTTAAACAGCGTGCTTGGCTTTCAAGCTGACCTCCACCGAAACAGGCCTATGACCTTTCCAGGGGCACAAAACAGCACCACCCCGGGACTTTACCCAGCAACCTTTCTGACTTTCAGTCAGATGACCAGCTCCTATGGCCCCTGTTATATGGTAGATGATATCAACATACATCAAGTTTACTATAGTAAACTGTAGTTGACTAGTGTAGTAAGTATGTTGCTCGCTGCAGTAAATGAGGAATAAAGGCCATCGTGTTTGGGTGGCATCTGGGCCACCATTAAAACTCCCTGTCCTTGCCGATTTCTCCACGGCTGCCTGCCAGAAATGCAGCACCATGGGTATGCAAGTCCTCGTGCCCATCTTGGTGTGCTGGAGCTGAGGACATTGCCCTTTACTGACCTCCTTGGAGTTCCTTTGTTCGAGACTAAAGTCAGGTTATATGCCAGGCAGTTTCTGAATAAAAAAAATTGTATTAAACATGCTGAAATGGTATTGTTACGATTCCCCTATAGAAGCGGGATGGAAATATACGAGCGTTAGAGTCAGTGCCGCGGCCCTGCGATGATAATGAGCCTCAGAGATGATTTAAAAAGCTTTCAGAGATAGCTCAGGTTGTTATGTCTTTATGTGCCATTACTTCTTAACTGGGAGGAATTGCCCGCAGAGCGCTGAGACCTCAGCTGTCACACGCCACACTCAGTGGGGTAAATTAGCCCGACAAATGCAGAAGGCCCCACGCTTATTTCTAACTCTTCTTTCTCCCCGTTGTCCACGTGAGCCTCAGGAGTTGGGCTGGTGAGACGGGATCGGTGAAGGCTCAGATTTCAGGCGTTTTTGGGAGCCGACAACGGAGGAAGCAGTCATAACCCAAAAACTGTGAAAACAGCCCAGAGAAGAGCCAGGGGTGAATTAATACCCCACGCCTGGCCCTTGTCCCGCCTTCAGCTCCGGCCGCTCAGATAAACAGCTAATGCAGCCCGACAGCATGGTGGATAGGCAGGCCGGGGAAAGGTCTCCTCCATATTCCCATAACTTCCCAGCCTCCCACACGGAAGAGTCAGCTTAAAAAGGTTTATAATGAATTGCGATCTCGAGCCAGGGATCAGGGTCCTCGGCGCCTGCGACATATTTATTCCCTCAATATTGAGGTTTGGAGGGGTGGGGGGGAGTAGGCGAGATGAGAATAGCCTGCATCTCTGAGTCATATTAAATTAATAAGGATGGGTTTATAGGGCTTTACTTAGAGGTTATATAAGGTGTTAATCCCGCTCCAGTAAACGCAGGTGTCATCAGACGAGGGGGGGCAGGGGGGCCACCTTCGCGGGACATGCCCTTGAGCACCGGGAGCCAGTGTGGGGCGGTATGGGGGGCGGGGGTGGCGTCGGTGGCCGGTTATTGCTTTCTCCTCACCAGTTTTGGTTACCCAGCTGCTCCCACTGATCACATCCGGCACCATACTAATAATTAATACAGTCCCCGATTTCTCTTTTTGGGTCTGTGGGGCAGTTAGAGTGGCTTACATCAGCATCTCCGCCTCCTGTGGGTCACATGGACACTATGTGAGGCCAAGCCCCAGATATTAAATATCTGAGGGATAATTTAGATAAAATGACAAAAATATAATCCGCCAGACAAATAATTACACATCCAGTCAAAAAGGGCACAGAAGGCTCAGCCTGCATAAAAATAACTCTGGATAATTACTCATTAAGCACAGGCACCAGAGCGCCACAAGTTCTGCTTTTAGAAGCGCCTGGATTTCCACAGTAGGTCACTGCGCAGTCCCGCTGCTTGCCTGAGCTATGTGAGCTGCCCATTGCCTGGAGTAAGACTTACTCACAATTCAGCTGTAAGAGCCCTGCAGTCTCCGGGAAGTAAAGCAGGCGGCAGACTTATGGAAAAAAGCGAGAATCGCAAAGAGGAAGACTGACAGGAGGACAGCTTTGATAATGAGCCATTTTTATCTGGTTAATTCCATCTAAGCCGCAAGATAAGCCCCTCCAAGCTCACGTACTCCCTCCCTGCCTTAAATTCAACACCCCCCCCCCCCACTTCCAGTCTTTTTCACCCCAAATACCTTACTCTGCAGTGGAAAAGGGTTTCCTGGTGTTACAGGTGGTGGGAGACAAATGGAAAAGTGGGGGGGGGGGGGGTTACATAAAATGGGAGGAGTTAAGTATGAAAAGGGAGGACACAATAATGGTTTAGGGGGAGGATGACAAGTGGGAGAAGAATGTGATGGGAAAAGGAGGAGACTCATGTAGGAGGGATCAGGTCAGTTTTTTGTAACTGAGGGCCGGCCCGATCAGAAAAGATTTATTCCAGATTAACTCAAGTACCATGGGATCACTACTCACAGACCACATGCAAAGCCATGATCTCATCCATCATAGGTATTTACATGTGTATACATCTACCCAGTTTTAATGCAGTGACTGGCCCCCGTTCCCTGAAGCATCCATCCATCAATCCATCCATCCTTCCATCCATCCATCCATCCATTCCCCCAACCACTTATCTAAAAACTTTCCGAAATTAGCAGTTTCAGTTTCTCAACAGCTGTTTTCAGGAGCAAACCTTGGCCTCCAGGGGCATTGTGGGATAAATCCATCTTCATATCATGAGATTCTTTACGCCACAACTGGGCTTAAATGAAACCGAGCAGTGCAGTGAGATGGACCAAGATAAACAATTAAGTTTACTTCTGCTGGTTTAAGGTACAATAACACAAGATTTTCATTAGATAAGTCTGGCACTAAACTGGGGAAACTGAACTATAAACAGGCTGTAAAGATGTTACCCCTACTCAGACTGCATTTATGCAATGTAAGTTCCAATGTAAACAAACTTTCATATAAATGAAGAAATGAATTCTTCCAGTGTTTACAAACGTGACCTGGAAGCACAATCCAAATGCTGTTAAAATGATATTCAAAATGGGAAACTGTTTGTCCTTGCATGAAAAATAACTTCTGAGACTTTATGAAATACTCATTTATTCTGTGCCTGTGTGAGTCAAGATTGAATACAGTGGCACTGTAATTACATGGAAACATTCACTATTGGTTGTGGACTATAATTAAATGGGCATTTAAAACTCCCGCGAGCCAGTGAACCGGGGAACCGCTGTTATGGAAACGATACATCCCCAGAAGGTTGATTCCGAAATGTCAGACTCACACCCAAGCTGTATTCTCACGACACACTTCATTTCTACCGTGGCCTTAAACCGATCTGTAATTAGCATGAGAGGCTGACAGCAGCATTCATTAACTCCATAGCAGAGTGGGGGGCGGGGTGGACAGAGACAGCCTGTGCGCCATGGGAGCCGTGAGGGCCAGCTTCTTGGGTGACTTCACCGGAGTATGACTGACCGATCAAACATTTTTGCAGACACCACCTCACACGAATCTCCAAGAACCCTCTGAAGGATGGAGGAGAATGTCAGCCAGCACGTGACCCACCCGCTGCCCTTTGGAGCGGACGACCAGCAGCACGGGCAAGGGATGTCAAGGGAACCAGGAGGCACAGGGAACCATGGCTCAGCTATGGGGGGGGGGCAGATAGATGCCGGCAGCCAGGAAAGTGACTGAACCGTGTCAGACATCTCAGACTCATCACCAGAATATGTAAGAACATACCAGAGCATCTGTTCCGGTCCTGCCAGCCCCTTAAATGACTTCTTTCCGAAGGCTGTTAGGATCTTCTTGCTGGCCCTCTCTTTACCTGCCCAAACCTAAAGGGGTCTGCAGCGCCCCCCCACCAGTGGCGGTCACTTACTCATTATTTATTGTTTAATGACACTCGTTACTTTGCTGCTATTAGTATGGTTTACAGTTTATTTAACTGCGTATCCAACATCCTCTCGACTTCCTTTGAGTTGTGCTTGTATGTAAAATCAAGTGCTGCATTTAGCCTGTCCCTACTTGCACTACGAGTCTTATGATAAATCCCTTGTCATGCACTGTCATGATTTGTACATAAGTCACCATACACATAACCTCTTTTAGTCTGTATACGGCTCTGTGGACCAGCCTGGTACAAGAACATTTTTTTTTCCAGCGCACATAGAAGTGTGTGCCTCTAATTAAGCATTCACTTCCTAATATGGAATGCTGCCTGATCTGTCCTTGTGTCTGATCAGAGATCCTATTCAGTGGCAGATTAATCCATTCAGCGCTCTAGCTCTAAATCACGGCCCCGCCGAAGAGCGTAAGAACAAACAATGAAGTGGATTTGGAGAATGAAATCCACCCTGGCCTCTCCAACAAGAACCCCCACCACCATCTGCTCCCCGAGGGAAGGGGGCTTTACACGAAGAAATATTCCGTCACATTTTTTCAACAGCTGCTTCCGTGATCCACATCCGGTGTGGCAGCTGATAGCATGCAAGGTTGGGGAGAACAGGAAGCAGTAGAGTATAGTTTAAGATCTTCTCGCATGAAGGACATCAGGGTGTAATAGATGTACGTCATGAAAGAGAGTCTGACGCTTCTTGTGTGATTCATGGTCTAGAGTGGCTGACTGAAGACGCACGATTCTGGAATTTGGACTGGAACACTAGCCATTTGCCAACAGGGATGCTAGAATGTATGTGACATACGTGTCGGTGACGATAATCATTGTAGAATTCTTCAACACTTTCACAGACTTTCTATTCACAGAAGAACACTAACACTGTTAGTGTTATAGATAATGACAGTAGGCCTTATAAACAGCTTAAATCAGCCCCTCAAGTGCCCTGTCACTAGGGGAAGCTACAGTGCCTCTGCCTTCCTTGCCACAAGTGTCGCCAGTGCTGATTTTTGTCCACGTTGGTTTTTCCAGACCCTGCAAAAATAAAGGCTTTGTGCTCAACTGTAGGATGATGATTTGGGTGGTATAATGGTATTATGTTATGCTGCAGTATTTTGGGCATACCGTGGTATTTAGAAATCTTGGCAACCAAATTAGCTGCCAATTGTCAACAAGATTTAATAGTACTAGAACAGCCTTACTTTTTTAAAATGGCACCAAAATTCTGTATATCATGGTATAATGTCTGGATGGTATGACCAAAATTAGATACCAAAATGCTTTGTTTTACCCTATTTCATTTATTTTTTGCCCCCCAAATTCCTCCCTATTCCCTTCGTCACATGGTTTTGTCCCCAAATGAGTTCAGCTTTCCCACAATGCCACAGTCTACCACACATCACACAATCAAAGCAAAGAAAACCACAACATGTTACAGCAACAATGTCAGCGCTCTGTTCACATCTCATGACAAAGTGCTTTGAAGGTTCATTAGGCAAGCAGAAGCTCAATGAGCATTAAAACCCTCATTAATGATCGTTAGAAGAATGTAGGCTGTGAAAATGCCTGTGGCACACAGTCATTAAGAGATGCAACATGCATTATACCCGAGTACCAACACGACAACCGTCACTAAAAAGAAAAATATTTCACAGCCTGCCAGAAGTCAGTAATGAAATACCTGCATATTTTAGAAAAGGCGGTAAAGGAACTGATGGTTAAGGCAGCACTAAATTGCAACTTCACAGCCTAAAGAACAAATATTACTGTTGGCACAGATCCAAAGCAACATCACCTGGCCGACAACACCATCCCTACAGTGTGGTAGAGGTTGTAACACTTTAAAAGTTGGCCTCTCTATAGTGGGACCCAGAATATGAGGGGTTAAGGAAAAATGCGCAGAGTAACAGAGAGAAAGGTGCTACAGGAAAACCAGATGTTGTTTGCTATGCCTAAAACTGAGGTGACTGTTTGCCTTCCAGCAGGACAATAAACTAAAAAGGGTAGTCAAAACTGAACTAGGGTGGCTTATAAATAAGAAAATCACCCCCCCCCCCCGAGGAGTCCAGAAAAAGCCCTGATCTGAATTCCACTGGCAAACTGTGGAAAGTCCAAAACGTCAGCCCGAGCACCGAGAGTAAGTGGCTCATTAAGTGGTCAGCAAGCAAACAGAAGTACCACAGAAGATGTGATTTCTGGCTCACATGGCTGAAAACCGAGGTCAAAGGGACACAAATGTGGATGGAACCCTCTACTCCTACTAGGGGTAACTGAATTTCCTTCAGGATCAATAAAGTATCATCCATCCATCCATCCAATTTAGGTGTATATCTTCAGCTGACATTTAATGCAACTTCTAACCCTGAAGACACCTAAGTTTGTGTTTTTAATAACATTGTAAGCATCAACTTTTTAAACAGCTGGACGCCACAAAAATATGAAGATATCAGAGTATATTTAGCTGCAACACATTTAAATGAACAAGATGTCTACAAATAATCTGGACACGTCTTTTGGACTTAGATGTTTCAATGATTCAGAGATAACTTGACATGACGTACTGCTGTCCTTAAACATTCCAGCGAAGCTCTGAGTGTTAAAACGTTTAAACGCATCGGTAAATCATTCAGAGATATCAGTGCGATGATTCAGAGATATTGTTTAATAATAATTTGGCTTACCACAGGGCAGTAAGTGAGGTTTAGATCATACATCATCTGTGTGTGTGTGTGTGTGTGTGTGTGTGTTCTCCACAGCTCCACCCACTTCCCTGCACTGAATGTGAGACTTTTGTTGCTGCTATCCCACCCAAATGTTACGGTCATACACGCGGTCTGTCTCATATGAAATACGGCCTAATTCTACAGGACAGGTCTATGACTATGTAGCTATGCGCCTAAAGTCAAGAAAAAATTACATTCCTGTAGAGCTCCTCAGTAAAATGGCCCCTAATTCTATCATCATCATATGCGCAGACAGCTGGCACAGATAACACACCGCAGAACCCAAACCATCGCAGTGATGCTGAGGAAGGCGTCGCCATACACGCAGACGCCCCTGAGTCCCTAACGAGGACCACAGCCCAAAGCGCATCAGGCATCAGGAGCTGCTGCAGGACCTCTGCTCTATTGCTGCAAATCTCAAAAGAAGCGTGGCTCTTCATGGTGCACCTCCTCCATCGATTATCTGGCAGAACAAACACACAGTAGCTTCACAGTAATCGATACACACAGCTCCGGTGCTCGCTGGGGGTGTGTGGTGCAGGAGGGAGGTTGGTACTACAATCCCTGACATCCAAATAACACCTGTCTGAAATCTGCTAATGCGTTCTGCCGATTTGAGAGGGGAGAGACCACTACTGGAGAGAGAGCTACAGCAATTGCAGGGTAGGGAGCAGAAAGCCATTTACTATACTTAAAAAAAAAAACACATAAATCAGTCCTTTAACAATGCATTAAAGCAACACTCTAACACATGGTCCAGGAACAAAGACTGCTTTGCATTTAAGGTACTGGTTTCTGGACATCGGGTGTCATTCCCTCTCATATTCAGGCCAGCTGGCCCTCTTTATCAGCAAAACTAAAGCTTTATCATAGGAAATATTTTTCCGTAGGATGTGAACTCTATATCCAAACCATATGTTATTACCTCCACCTTACAAAGGTACTGCACAGCTTTTCCTTTGGGACTGCACTTGTTTTCACGGAATTAAAAGTCAGTAAAAGTCATTCAGGCAAAAATGCAAATGTAATAGCTGGAAAAATGGAATCCATTTCTCACAGAAGAGGTCTCTAGAAACTTTAAGGGAAAATAGCTGCCAAGTTTCAAAATGCAATGTCTGCATTTTCACCATTAAAATAGAGACGCATAGAACCACTAATTATATTTATCTTTAGAATGAAATATTACAAACAATTTTTTTTTTAAAAAAAAAAAAGCTCAGATTTTGCGATGGGGCTCGTGTCACACATATATAAGCACCAGTGAACTGCAATGTTGCTGAAAGAGCCAGGGCAGCAAAGTTTAATTAATCCAACAGAGGACTAGAACTGGAATAGGATGGGGGTCACGCTATGCAGTGAGGCAGGCAGCGGGCGCCCTGATTACAGATGAAGAGCACTGCGTTGACCTCTGACCTCCGCAGGGAAGGGTACCATTACTCTGACCTAAAAACGTTTAGTGGCTGCTTGAGCGCAAAACGCAGGTGTTGCTATGCGACGGCTACTGGGGGGGAAAGCTTCCCATCCGACCAGTAATGAAGCCGCCACTCTGCGCTAGAAATACAAATTAAGCACAGCGAATGTTTCCCCTGCCTGTGCTTAGCTTTAACTGCAGATTCCCATGGGTGCAACAGAGTGGACAGACTGTTACCAAAACAGACACTAACCCAACAGACTTAACCCAGGGAGGGGATGTAGCTGGGTGGTACCCCCCACCCTAGAGCTGTATATGGAGGGATTCCTGTTAGTATATCATGGTTCTTGAGGAAGCAAGAGATTAGCCAGCTGCTATGAATTGGTATTAGGACGGGGATGGGGGGTGGGGCAGAATGCCGCCTCATGGGGGCCCATTTTGGTCATAGTGGGGGGATAAGGAAGTCAGGTGTATGACCACCTACTTATTATACAGCATTCTGTGGGTCTGGCAGGGGTTAGGACCATTCCATGGGCCCCTAAAAATTTGGAACATAATTGGACTGGTCTGGGTTGGGGGCCCAAAATCTCTAAACCATCAGAAAAAAAGGATACAGCCCTGGTACAGTTCTGTTCCCCAAGGTACCAACGATTGTATCTGGTATATTGGTACAGTCCATTTATGTACCTTCAATTAGACTTAAAGGTACCTTTACCTACGAATAGGGTACAGCTGGCAGGCCCTTTAGGGTACAGCCTCAGTGACAAGTATTTGTACACTCAAATGTACAGATTGGTACTTTTTTTTCCCTAACAGTGTAGCAGTACCCCTAGGGTGTGAAAAACTGTCCCTGACTAGAAGGTAGCAAAGGTTGTGGAAGAGGATGACAAAGAAGATGAAGAAGAACAAAGTCAACAATTAGGAGAATATTACATTTCTGCGATCCTTTTTGTGCACAACAAGATGAAAAAATGTTAATAAATGACAGATAATTATTACCAGCTACGTAATTTACATGCATAACAACGCTGAAAAGTGATAAAAAAAGGACAAAATAACAGGAATTAAAATGTATGCCTGACAGGAGTGTGTTGCTAGATGTATGTTCTGTTAAAAGCACCAGAGGGGCCAAAATGGAGTGACACATCACTCACTAATGTAAGCCAGCTCTGGGTTGAAGGACGTCGTGCCATCTGACCTGAGGAGAATCACGCCCCCCCCCCCCCCCCCCCCCCTCCAAGGGGGGGGGGGGGGGGGTCCCTTAGGGGGGGAGAGGGCGGGGGGGCGGGGGGGAGGGAAGGAGAGGGAGGGACAGGGAGAAA
>JAAGVU020000074.1:76034-93583 GCA_011763525.2 Mormyrus iriodes | reverse complement strand
TAGGGACCAAAGGACTAAATGCTTTTTAAAAGATCATATATATATATATATATATATATATATATATATATATATATATATACACACACACACACACACGTATGTATGTATAATCTCCAAACACTCTTACCTTGTAGCTGCAAGTATTACAATTTAATAGTAGTTAGATTAAATAAACCATTGAATCAGTATCCAGTGGCTGAAGTATGGATAAAACATAAGATTAAAGATCTATAAAAGGTAAGGATATTTAAAAAATAAGGGTGGAAGGAATAAAGATGATTTGTTCTGGTAGCCATTTGCTGTAACAGATAGTCTAGCAAAGTAGTCTAGAAAAGTAGCTTTGCAATTTTTCTGGCATTTTCTTTTGGTTTAAGAGGAAAAAAAGAAAAAAAATTGTTGGACTTCTGAAAGGTGGGGGGCAGCTGAAAAGTTGAGTTTGGGCCATCCCGGGCCATCCTGGTTCTTTTCGGGCCTACCTGGGCAGACCTGGGCCAGGAGGGACGTAGAAGTTTGGCCACTGGATACCTCACACATTTCAGTGTTCATCTCACCACAGCTATCTGACAGCTACAAAAAGGAACTATGATGGGAACGGAGGAGAAGAAAAGCGGGCGGGGAGCAGACAGTGCGACTTCCCACGTAGCTCAGTGTTCAAGCGACAATCTACTGAGAAGACCAAGCGAAAATGACACAGTGTGCTTCTGTTTTTTGTTATTTTTTTGTACTATGACAGGGAACGTGCTGTCATGAAATGTATTTAAAACAAAAAAAGAACAGATTTTGCAAAGGAGTTCATGGACAATGAAGAGAAAAAAGTGTGAGAGTAGGAGTGACTTGATAGCTACTGCAACTGCCAAAAGAGAGGAAAAAAAAACAGGATCAGAACAACTCGACTGGCATGGAGTTACGTAACATCCCCGAGCCAGCAGAGGCCAACGGCAGACTTTTGGGGCTTGAAAACTTGCGGAGCATTGGGGCACTGCAAGGTTGTGGCCAAACGGAGCTCAACCTGGCAGGTCGATCCACACTGGGACCTCGACCTCTGACCTCCGCCACAGAGACAACACTGTGGCGGAAAGAGGGATGACACGGGACTGACAGCTTTTAGCACTAATACCGCTTTGTCATTGTATTACCTATGCGGGAGCCCCATAACGTTCCCAACAACCAGCTTTCTTCACATTTTCTATAACAAGCCTGTGGAAAGACATTCTACCGCTGCATGATGCAGATTTAATTCCAGCCTCCTGTAAATCTAGGCCATTCCAAAGCTGAGAGGCAGGGAAACAGCTCAACTCTGCCGTCTTTCCCAGGCCGCGCACCACAGTCCCTAGCCAACCTAGTCGCGGCATCACAGTAGCAACGCCGGAGCAGTATAAGAGTATTGCTTCAGTATAAGAATGGTATGCGCCAGCTCCCTCCCCCATCCCGAGAATGATTGTCTCGCTTAAAAATGCTGTTATTTATTCATGTATGTGTTTGTTCATCTTGTACCTGGGAGAGTCTTATTTGACCCTTTTGCCGAGGTCGGACTAAGCTCATAGGTGCCAAACCATTTTGTTTGTATTATACTGGCAAGAAGGGTAGACATCTCTCTCAAATTGGGACACCTTCAAAAAGCACCACATGTAAAAAAATATTCCCTGCCAAACACCAGCGCACTTTGGGTCCTGCCCCCAGCGGAGGCAGGCTGTGGCCAATTGGCGGTGGAGGGAATGAAGTTTCAGTGTAGTCGAGAGCAATGGGAGCAGAGGTAAAGCTGATGTCAACTGCCCAACCCAAGCTGACCTCTGACCCCTAGCCTCTCTCAGCCTCGGAGCTGTGGACCTTCCCTACATGGACGGAGAGGGAGGGGGGTTGGTGCTTCGTCCCTGGGACCAATTCCGTGTGAGCTGGAGTCCTCGCATCTTTTTCCAAAAGCGTGTCCGTGATTCGCTGCACCGCCCACTCCCCAGTCGTGCACCTGCTCCTTTGCGATGAATTCTGGAAATTCCTGAAACTTCCTCAGCATTCCTGACCACCACAGCACTGCTGGAGAACCCGGGTGATAAACTCAAACACAGCTACTGTGCCCCGGAAACCTCCGGTAAAAAACATGCTGCCGCATATCTTCTCCAAGAAGGTTCTCCTAACATTATGATGCCTAATAATATTTTAAGTTCTGTATTTACCACCGTTCCGCCCATATGTGTCCATGGCTACCGGCATCCAAGCGTTGCTGTGCTGTGCGTCATCCCACATCGCCTCCTGCTGGCTCGGGCCGGCGCATCACCGCTGCTTCTCCGATGGCCTTTGGAAGTTGTTGTAGGTTAGGGTCCAATGGCTTATGTAGCCTTTTTAATCAAATATCCATCCCTTTCACATATGAATTCCTAACGGGTAATTTCTTCCACTTTATTACACTCGCCGTCTCTCCCCTCCCTTCCCCCGCTCTCCCTGTGAGACATTTTGTAAAGCCATAATTATATACTTTGAAAAATTGTGAAATCAGCCATGTTTTTTACATGAGTACAATTATAATCAATGTGTCATTGCTTCAGGCTAACGTTGCTTCCAAGTGACAGCAGAGGGGCTCGGCTGAATTGCCACCTGATGCGTTGACACCTGTGATATTTTCCCGTAATCTCTGACAATGCTTGCGATATGGAAATTATTGATGCCAGCTACGTACCTAATGAGCAGAACCCTTATTTGTAAGCCCGTCCAGCCGCGTGCGTAAGCTAGCATTTCGGAAATGAGGCGGACGCGTCTGGTCGACTCGTCCAGGGTGATAACAGGGTGAGATGAATGTGAGAGAGTGGTCTTTGTCTTTGGGAAAATGAGTCCTTCAGCATGCCTGTTGGTACGGGTTGTACATAAATCTTTTTCCAGATAATATTGGATTATTAGGAGCTACCAATGATAAAAATCAAGTCTCCTGGAAATTACTGAAATAAGACATTTTTTCTATAAAACGCAGCGCAAGCATCAATCATTTCCATATGCCAGTAAACAGTTTATTTTACTGTTCGTCTGACTTATATAATTCTTCCGCTAGCCAATAAGGGGAAGGAATATTCATAGCAAAGGTAACCATGTTAATGTAGAGCCGCTCGCGTTTACTCATTTTAGATATTTGATTAAAAACGCTACGTGTTTAAGCTGAAATGAAGCAGCCCCGATTCGATCCACCTACTCAGACGCGTGGCTTGACTTGACTATGGAAATTAATGCGATGGTGCACTTTTGTTAATTTCACAATTATCAGATGCTGGAGTCATTATAAAGCAACACATAGCAGTATAGGGGAGCAAAGGAGAGCTATTTTCAGTTCTGCGGAACTAAGGGGACACAATGCATCATGGGGTGTAAAAGGGGACTCAGTACAGCTTTATTTTTCAACGGAGGCTGTTTCACCTGGCCCAGGTAGCAAATGGCCACCAGAGAGCATTTCCTGAGCATCATGATCCATAAGCCGCCATTTCTGTTTGTCCTTTGGTCTTTGCTCCTGGCAGAGAAACCCTTTTCTAAAATGTTGTCGTTCTCCCATTAAGCTGGCATTAAGAGACTCGTGAAACGCGTCGTGTTGTAGAACGCTAAGGAGATAACGAGCGGTGGCGGTGTATAGCCGACCTTTTCTTCCGTTTTCACGCGCCCTCTGTTGCTGCGGTAATTGGATCCAACTGTGGTAACGCACGGCGCCAAGGATGAGGCGACGTAGTGCGCTTGCATTCTATCTGCTGCATTTCCTGTGCCGTACACCAGTGTAGCGACAGACGATTCCCATGGGGACCTCTGGCAGTCCACGAGCTGTCAAAGAGGATAGTGGATAGTGCTCAACAGCACCCCCTGCAGGGCGGGGTGTATCAGTGTTGTGATGTTTGCTCTTACTCCCAAACATGTAGAGTTTCCTCTAGCTCCAGTGAGAACTCAGTCTCCCACCGCCTGCTTACCAAACACCAGCATCCAGAATTAGCCTTTATTCTGTATTGGGGTGTGAGGGGGGGCTTTAGAAAACAGGCTTAGAGAACGAAACGACATGCAACATTTAATCCGAGTGCTCTTTTCCCTAAGGCGCACTTATTACGCTGGCACTGAGGGGAGCATGCTCTAGTATCACCTGCGTGTGGAAACGGTTGGTCTCCTCAGCCTTTAGAGGTTGCAGATTACGAGACCACATCCAGTACCTTCTGATGCATGCTGTATATTTTGCGCATTTCTGAGCAAACCTTAAGAATAGATGCATATTAAGCGTTGCTGCATAATAACACCGGAATGGTCTGTCAGATAGCTAACTCTATGCTTAGCAGTCACCTTCACCTGAGGCAGCTTGCCTAGCTAACAGTGTTAGACTGTATCCATTTGTACAGTCAGATATTACTGGGGTGATTAAAGTCACTAGTTCAGCAGTAGTCATTTTACAATTCCTACGTTACCACCCACTCGCCCTTCTAATTCCTTAACCACAAATTTGCTCTGATACCTAGGCTTATGAGATGATAGGGTCTTTGGGGAGGATTACTGCCTTGCACATGCCAACACCGCAAGGATGGGTTGCATAAATAACGGCAGCCTGACGTCAATCCAATCTGTCGGTTTCTCCTTTCACACTTAGAAGAAGCTGATTTTCTGCATGTGAGTGTGTGTGTGCGTTGGGTGTTATGAATCAGCTGACTGCTTTTGTAAGAATAATCCTAAGAGTTTGTCCCCTGTAGAAAAAAACTGCGACAGCCCCTGATTTTATTATGTATGTGCTAAGTATTACATATCAGTGGGTTGTCTTGTGTATAGGGTTGGTCCTGAACTGACACTGATGTGGAGAGAACCACGCAGGAATCGTTATCTTTCGGACATTCACATTGTTTTGTTCTTCAGCAGTGTAGAAAGTAGAAAGAGTACAGACATCAAGTATTAAATCATACATTAAATAAAAAGCACAGGGTGAATTTTACAGCTTCTTTGATTGGCTGCAAACACGTCAGTGTCAGATTCTGAAAGGGAATCGAAAAGTCAATTCTGCGAAACTGCAATTCATCTCGAGCTGAATGTATCAGCGATCGGTCTTACTGCAGCTTTCAGATCCAACAAACAAACAAGAAAAAAAGGGCTCCGTCTAACGGCTCAGGTTTTGGTCAGAAACATCCCCCTTAATCACACCTTTCTGTACCATTGAGTTTGAAGGTGGATTTCATACATTTAATGAGGTACGTTTTAATGACGGTGGTTGTAAGGGGTTGGGGAAGAGATAGACCGCTGGAGAGAGACTACCTGATATGGCAGGATCTGTTGGGTCATTCTTCAGAGTCACCCTGCGCCCAAAAATAGCAGGTGGTAATTGTCAAAGACATGGAAGCGTCCTGCTAATGGCTGCAAGTGAAGAGCTAATTAAAGGGAACTGTTGCACGGAGGAGATGGGGGGGGGGGAGATGAGCTTGTGGAGGGGATTAATGCTTCCTGTTTAATTGTTTAAGGTAATTTTTATGAAGAGAATTTTGGCAGATGTCCCTCCTTCAAAAAAGGGCGTGACCGACTACAGCAGAATGGGGGTGGGGGAGGATTTGGTGGGTCTGTGACAGCAGGGCACCAGACTGTACGGAAACCCCTCGAAAATCACTGGGATGCTCAGGGTACCAGGCACAGCAATGTCACAGGGGCTGCCAGATTTCTAACCCTCACTCGTCGGCCCACGACGGCCACCGGTGAGGTTGGGGAGGGGGGTGATGGTCGGGTGGGTGAGTGTCCAGTCAGCAAAGGCAGATGGGAGTCACTGAGGTCACAGTTTTTTGGCGAAGTGCTGTTTCTGAGCACTGTGGGGATTCGGTGTGATTCAGTGTAGCGGTGATAATTTTGTACTTCACTAGAGGGAATTTTTAGTAGGGGTAAACAATGCCTTGCATTTATCAGATCATCATGTAGTTTTAAAAGGAGACAGAGGAAAAAAAAATTGTGCTTGATACAATTGTCATTTAGCACGATTTATATGTAACCGTGTTAAGGATCCCAGGATTTAGTACATCAGTCTTTTGTATTCTTCCATGGAAATAAACGGACGCCAACTGCAAAAATCCTACACATAACTGCGCTCCTTAGCTTGTGGAGCATATTATGATGTCAACTCAGAATGTATCTATAGCAACACTGGGATGATTGGGTGCATCTCTGGCAAAATGTTCCCTTTATCCTTGGTTTCGAATTTAGTATGTATGCCACAGCTGAGTTTGAGACCTGATAGGAATGTGAGGAATCTTTGGGCCAGTGACAAACGATGCAGTATGTTAATTAGGAAAGAGTGCAGTACATACCGTCTGGAAATATGCGGTGAGTGGGTTGGTCCACTCTGAGCTGAGCAGGCAAGGAGCTGTACTTTGAAAGGCAGTCGTCCCTTCTACTTGACATGCAAAGATACAGCCAGGCCACCAGGGGGCACCGGCAACGTAGCAAGCTGGGCGCTGCCATGGCTCCCGAATAGCCCCACCTATGCAAAGATCAGGAGGTGTGCTAACAAAACAAGTGGAGGCCATCTTCTACAAATGCCTGACGCTAACTGATCCACTTCAACCCCCCCCCCAGGCCAGAGCTATTGTGCTAGCCTGGGGGCCTGGATGCACTCCTTACAGCGTGCCCTGAGAAGCGCTTTCAGTCAGTTGTGACCCAGCCGTTCTCTGCTTTTGAGGTTCCTCCAACTTCAGTACTTGTGTATATATAATATAGCTTATTTTTAAATTATGTTATTGACCTTCTTTATAGACCATTACAATAAAAAATGTTAAAAGAGGAATTAATAGTTCATATATTTCACTGAATTTAAGAAAAGGAAACTATGAAATAATTTATCAGAAAACATTAATAGAGAAAATGGATTTTATTTCTTGTATATTGATGTGCTGATGTTGAGATGATTTTATATTCATGGTGAAGAATGCCTGTTTTTTTATTTTTCCTCCATTTGGGTTCACGCTTCCTTTCATTCTGTTATTTGTCGAGAGCCGGGATAATCTAGCTCACAGTATTTACTTCAATATGCTTTAATGATGCACATGAAATGAGAATTCGCTGTACAGTACCTTACGCATTTCTATTGCCAATTTCTAGGATATCTGGTGTTCAGTATTTAGCGAGTCTTACGTTCAGAAGCTGTCGAAAGCCTTGTTTAAAAGTCTGTGTGGAGAACAGATGAATTCTGGGCAGAGAGAAATGGGAACGCAAATCCACAAAACGGCGTGATGTGCTGAAAAACAAAGAAATGCACAGGAGGTGATGGCAAAGTTTAAAAAGGCTTCGTTTGAGGATGGCGACTGAAACCTCCAAATTGATTTTCTGCCTTGAACAAGCTTTCAGCCCTAAGCAGTCAGTAGCTATAATTACAGTTTTTAAGTCATGCACTAGCATTAGTTTGCTCAGTCATTATTATTTCACTTTGAATGCAGTCGGACTCGAAACAATCGTATTTAGTCTCCCAGCGTAGTACTATTAGCATCATTATGATGTCACTCGTTTTCATTATCGTGACTGCTGTGTTTGCTGAAACTGTCTGCCGGAGACGACGTGCCGAAAAAGGGGGGGACTGACTGGCTTGACCCCTGTTCCGAATGCCGGGCGGACGCACACGAGGAGGGACTCAGCCTTAAACAGAGACCGCTTTCACCGAAAACGCTGGCCGCCGGATCTCGTCACATCGGACACAGTAGCACCATCGCCTACAGATCCGCTGTTGTTCCTGCTCTCACCTCTTCTCTCACGCTCTGCTGGCGATGCAGTGAAACCCCATTGCGTGTTTGGGGGGAAAAAAAAGCTTAGTGTCTTTGCCTCAATCGTACTACTGACACCATCGATGGCTGGGTTGCCGTTTCCACTGGGGAAAGGACCAAATTTACCGTCACTATATACAAGCAGCTTCATCTAAATGTGGCATAAACTGGAAGCCTTCAGCTATCATCATGGAAAAAGACAAGAATCAGCCTGCACATTTAAAGAGACACAAAAAACACACATTCCCAGCTTCGTTTTAATTTAATTTTTTCTGCTAAATAAAAAAATGTCATATTTTACGGAACTGTTCCTTTGTTCATGAATTTATTTATTAGTTTGTTAACTTTTATGACCTGAATCATATAAATATACGTCTTTTTAAATCATGATTTCTTGAGAAAACGGAAAAAAAAAGTTTTTATGTTTATTTTCCTGAAACAGAGTTGTAATTTAAAATAGTGTCGATAAGGGCCTGTCCACCCTAATCTGGAGTCATTCCTACCGTAGTGCTCCTGAACAATGTAGTTCTCTAGTTCATTATATTCTGCTTAGACTAAAATAAAGCACAGTCCTGTAGAACAGAGAAGCCGTGTGATCATTTCTTTACGCCCTCGTCCTGCCGCCTGCCCGTCGCTGCCATTCGAACCCGTGTGAGGCTGAGGAAATGTCTTGTGGCTCCTCGTCTCGCCTTAATTAGAAGGGGATGCGTTTAGGACGTGTCGTTATATTAATTGAGATAATAGCGCTAAGCGAATCTGCATACCAAATTAGTAAAAGAGGTTAGAAGCAAATTGTTTAAAAGTGGCTAGGAATGCATAATGATAAGGATGTTAACTGCGAGAGGGGAATTAATGGTAAATTGATTAAAATTGTATTTATTAAAATGATATTCAGCTCAGGCTGATATCGAACTGGTCTGGCCGAGACGGAAGATGGAGAGCTTTGCTTTCTCCCGTGGGCCAAGCGATAGGAAGCGGGGACAAGACAGCGCAGCTCTGGATGTAGTGCAAGTGAAGGACGTCTCATTAAAAGGGCAGCGCTTTAAATTTGTAGCAGTGTAGCCTTGGATTCGCTGTGGGGTGGGTGGGGGAGGTTCGAATGGGTACATGTTGCCGGGGGGCAACCCGAACCCCCCCCACACACACACACTGACCTTACCCACAGGGCCTGAGGACAAGCCCCCTGATACTCTGTTTTCCCGAGAATCACACGAACCATGTCAGCACGTCACTTCACATTACTCTGTTATTGTCCTCCTTCTCAACCCCCATCTTAGTTCTGCTTCCGTAGATCACATCACATTTTTTTTCTGCCTCGTTTGCCCGATACCTGCGACGCACATCGCTGTTTCCCCCCTGTTTTGTTAGCTGGCTGCTCAGATAATTAGATTTCCTTGCATATTGTTTACACAAACAATAATGAGTCTGCTGGCTTTCGCTAATGAAGATATTAATGGTCCAGCCACCTACGATTAAGGCTATTATTTTAGTCTGCATAAAACAGCACATGCACAGCGTACAATAATCAGCAACCGCAAATCTTTTTTTAATGTAAAAAATAAGCCACTTTATCTGTAGTCCAGATAAATGTTACGCTAAATGACAAGGTATATATGATGAATTATCTAGCTGATAATGATAATTATATGACTGATTAAAATGATTAAATAACTACTTATGTTACTGGAATAAATTAAAGAAAATGGAAAATGGTATTTTAGAACGTATTAGAACTGTGGACTTTATAATACTATTAGTGAACGTAAAGTGGCTCATCCAGACCAGCTCGTACTGGGGTCTGGGGCCAAACAGCCAGCTGCGGGCCAAGTTCTCTTATGTCCCTAGATACGTAGAAAAACTGACTGTGGAGGTGCATTTGGAACGGGCCGGAGAGCAGTGCTGTTTAACACCGAGACAAGATGTCGACTGGCGATCCGCACATTGGCCATGGATGTTGTACAGCAGCCCCTGTGTTCAGTCCAAATCCCAGAGTTCTACTGCCAATCAATATCCCAGCACATGTGTAGCTGGGAAAGGGGGGGATTACTGTGGTGTCACTCTAGTTTGGGGGTCGGAGGGGACCTTTAGGGCTACGCTAGTCAGTCACCTGTGACACAGCTGCTTTTAAAACAGGAAGTTAGTGCACCACATGGGATAGTGCTTCTTGTACAGGACCGTGGATGTTGAATTTTTGAGCAGACTGGTTTAGCTGGTCGTTCACTGGGACTCAGAAACAATAACGTCCAAGAGAGACCTTTTCAAAACATGTATTCCCCCCCTCCCACACACACACACACACACACACACACACACACGCTTCTGTAACATTTGAAAATGTGTTTTTTTTTTCCAGGTTTTGAGACGTTTATTAGTCCTGTGTCAGCCAGTGAGGAGGGGGCCGTGCTCTCTGTCAGTTGTGATCATTAAATTGTGACGAAAGCATCAAAGGTCAACCAAAGACCACAATGGGGGGTGACCCATCGACGTGCTCGTTCTTATCTGCTCGTTCCTGGCGGCCACATGCCTTCCCCTACACGGCCTCAGAGTGAAGGACCCTCCCCTCACCGAAGAGTCCGCTCGGGGTGAATCATGCTAGAGTCGATCACTGGCGTTGCCTCAGAGAGATAAGACTTGAAATTCCATGTTGCAGCCTTTGCAGTCAATACTTAATCTGTCACATCTCTGGAAAGCTGAAAAAACAAAGCATGGAGGACCTCCTGGTGGGGACTGGAGGGAGAGGGAACAAGAGTGCCACCCAGCAAGACCAGCGTGGCTTTAACTAAACTTTATTACAGGGACCAGGGGTGTAGCTCGAAATTATGCCCCTTGACAAAATGTCACCTTATGTCTCTCTCAGTAGATTTTGCCGATGGGGGTGTCCCTTTGATAGATTTTACCAACCAGGCCCCGAGATTAGATTTTGGGCCCTGGAATAAGCTTGGGTATCCGTGTCCCTTCAACACCCCTGAAAGGGGCAAAGGCACGTATCAAAGCACAAAAAGACCCCCCCAACCCACGCTATGCAATGTTCTACCAAATGACTTTCTTGAATACTGCTGAGAAACAAACGAATCTTAATTATAGGAGATTATTATATGAACAGCCCACTTGTCTTTGATTTCAGAATTTATACTTAATAATAGGTATAAGGCTTCTGTAGACTCACAGCCCACGTATTTGTGGGCATTAAGGCCACAGCCTTCTTGGTGGCACCAGCGGCATGGTGCGCGGGCGCCGCGACAGCACGCTCGGGTCAGCTAGGCTCCCTCCAGGTGCGAGCAGCAGCCGACCCGGCCTCACGCTCCGTCACATCTCTCCGGCAGGTGATAATGAGACACCAGCACCGCCACGGCAGTGAGAAAGGAAGGGGGGGCTGAGCGAGGTCTCTCACCCACCCCACTCTTTCGGCTTTGCTGAGGAGAAGGAAGGAAGGCCGACAGCGAGCTGCTGGGTAACAGGATGCGGCGTCTTGGCATTTTATTAAATTAGCGAGTGCAAGTTGCAGCAGAACATCGTCGCAGCTTCATCGGAACGACGCCATTCTGCGGCTTCCTGTAATAAAGCACCCTTCCTTACACAGCAGCCCAAAAAGAACTTCCTGTTCTCAGTGAGTTACTCTTCACCTTGTCCAGCCAGGCCTGCTGCTCACCTCACAAACGGAACCTGAACCTTCTGGAGCTCCTACTCTGCTTTGGGGGTCACCTACACTGCTGCCCGAGTCTGTCAGGGCAGCTATGTCACTCCACACTCCACTCTAGGTGGAATGTGCCGGGTGGTTTGCCTGCACATCTGAAGACACCTTGAAGATGATCCTGTGCACCGATGTAGTACAGCTCCATTTGCAAACCATGTTATCAATATTTAAGAGAACACATTCCATTGTGTGGGCAGCATGGTGGTGCAGTGGTTAGCACTGCTGCCTCACAGCACATGCCTCACACGTTTGAGTCTCTGCCTGGATTCTATGTTTGTCAAGTTTGCATGTTCTTCCTGTGTCATTGTGTTGTTTCCTCTGGGTGCTCCAGTTTCCCCCCAAAGTCCAAAAACATGCGGTGGTTAATTGGAGTTATCAAATTGTCCATAGGTGTGAATGGTGTGGGCCCTGCTTTGAGTTGATGCCTCATCCTGGCTTATTCCCTGCATTCTGCCCACTGTCTCCAGTATAGACTCCAGACTACCCTGAATAGGATACATCTTTACGGGAAACTAATGGATGAATATTCCATTGTCCTAGTACTGATGAGATTGACTCGAAAAACCATGGGATTAACCAAAATGTAAAGTTAACATGGGTTAGGTTATTTTAGTTCCCACTGGGTTAAACCAGTCAATGATTGACAGCAAGACGTAATCCTTCCCACTGTAGGTTTTAAACTTTGTCTATTGAACTCCTAACAAAATAACCAGCGGCATAAATGTGTAAGGTGCAGGTGCATGCATAAGGTTCGCCCCGTTCAGAGGTGGAGCCCCTATGGGCAGTTACCATGACATCCCTGTGATTGTCAAGTCAGGGGGCGGGGCCACAATGTTTGCAAACCTGTAGTGCTAGGTTGTAAAATCTGATCCCTCAGAAAACTTGTTTCTGTCTGGGTCCATCTGTGATTCCTTCTTAGCCCAATTCATACAGATCACCTTTAAGCATTTTAAAGTTTTATCTCAGGACTAGAAAATAGCATTCTTTTGCCAGAAATAAAGCCACGTCACCTTGGCCTCTTTCTGCACAGAAAGAAACTGCTGACATTACGGACATATTCATCTTATTGAAGTCGATGCTCTTCAGGAGATTCAGAGCTATATTCTTAGGGATTGCTATGATCTCCACAAGAAGGTGGCAGAACTTTTACTCACTCAGCAATCCGTCACTCCTGAAAGCTCTTTTTGTCAAACAAAACTGGTGAATCTCTACTACCCAGCAACTACAAGTTAACCGACAACCTAAAATTTCCTTTGTTGTCCCTTTCAGTTTAATTCAATATAACAACATACTTGTAGTCCAGCTTAGTTAATGGCAATAAACCGGTTGAAATATTACAGATAGGGAATTTCTTTTCGCTCTGTCAGTTTCTTCCTTAAATGTTTGCTGAAACAAAAGACATCGTTTTTCGAAACCCCCTCCTTTCCCATATATCCTTCTCAGCATGCAAATTTAATCGGAACGAAAGCTTTGAACAGAGCGACATTCTGAAGCTGCCTGGGGATTGCGATGCCATGCTGTTATTTGGCTTCTATTATGTTTTACAAAAGCTTAGTCAATATCTAATCAAAAGAGAAATGCGCCAAGCCGCGTCTAACCGAGCCCCTTTCTGTCAAAGGTTACGTTTCCATGGAGACCGGACAGGTGTGGAGGTCTCTAGCTGTGCTGGTATTGACAGGAATTAAGAGGTGATGATGGGTTTGATTTTGTGGGGAGCGAGAGGGGCAGATTCCGGGACTGGAAAACAACACCCACACATGCACAAACGCCCTAATCCCCCCCCAATCCTGTTTCCCAAAGAACAAAGCCCAACACAGCCAATCTAAAGTAATGTTTTATTAAAAAGTGCTAGTCGACAAATGACATTGCAAACATCCATCCACTCATCTTTCATAACCGTTTATCAAGTCCAGGGTCACGATGCGCCTGAAGCTTCTTCCTGTTCCTGCTGTACCGAAGGTAACCGTGACGCACGCATTGTAAACAGCGCAAACAACCTTTTGTCACGTCTCACCCACTGACCTCACCGGGAGGCGCCTCTCTTTGGATTTTTACCGCGTGTCTACGGAGCGTGAAATATACGCTCTCTTCTGATTGTCAGTATTTTCCTGTTTGCGACGTCAACACCTGCTGTGTGTGTTCCCAACTGCCTTTTGTCAGTTGACATGTTCACCTTTTTGAACAATGCTCCTGAACTGCCATGCTTATGTTCCAAGGAGGCCACCAACCAGCCCACTTAATGGTTGCCTTGCTCACTAAATCATCTGTGATACGAATAGTATGCTGTGATCCATGAGAATGCAAACAGCTCACAGGAAAATGTTAGGAACTACCAGCTGTGATATACACACAAAGAAATAAAACACAAAAATATTGATAAAGAGATTCATTAGTCACAAAACAATGTAAATATGAGAAACCGAGACAGTCACAGCATTGGTCATAGACCCTCTGAGGATGCTTGTGAGTGAATATTTTGAATGTCCTGTAGCTGATAGCCTGTATTCTGTATCTTGTAGCCTTTAATACACAACCTGTAGACTTTTTACCTGTATTTCCATAGCTTGTAGGTTTTTTTCCTGTATTCTGTAGCTAATAGCCTTTTACCTGTATTCTGTAGCTAATAGCCTTTTACCTGTATTCTTTAGTTTGTGGCCTTTTACCGGTATTCTGTAGCATGTAGCCTTTGACCTATGTTCTGTAGCTTGTAGCAATTTACCTGTAGCATGCAGCCTTTTGCCTGTGTTCTGTAGCTTATTGCCTTTTACTAGTGTTCTGTAACTTGCAGCCTTTTACCTGTAGTGTGTAGCCTTTTACCAGTGTTCTGTAGCTTGCAGCCTTTTACCTGTAGTGTGTAGCCTTTTACCAGTGTTCTGTAGCTGGTAGCCTTTTACCTAGTGTGTAGCCTTTTACCACTGTTCTGTAGCTTGCAGCCTTTTACCTGTAGCATGTAGCCTTTTACCAGTGTTCTGTAGCTGGTAGCCTTTTACCTGTAGCGTGTAGCCTTTTACCAGTGTTCTGTAGTTGGTAGCCTTTTACCTGTAGTGTGTAGCCTTTTACCACTGTTCTTTAGATTATATCTTTTTATCTGTATCTTTTGGCCTTTTTACCTTTAGCTTGTATCATGCTCCCTCTGTGCCAAACATAAAGCCACAGACCCATCTTCTGTGTTTAAGCAGATCCACTGCACGACCCGCTTGGCATTCCAGCCCCAGACGGCCCCCTCCCTGACAAATTAGCAAGTCGGGGGCTCCGTTGTCTTTAATTGGCATGCGCTGGGGTGTAGTAGCGTCCTCCTCACCTCCTCCAAATGTCACCGTCGGCGAAGAGCACGCCAGCTGTGCCCGACTCAGCTCAGCTGCCTCTCCTGCCCAAAATGTGCGGTAGCAAAGGTACATGCATAGACACATATGGATGCACATCCACATGCATGCACACATGCATACGCATGTACTTTCATGTACACATGAATGTGTACGAGTGCATATGCATCTGTGTGTATGTCTGCCTGTGTGTGTGCATGCCTCTATGATCATATGTCCTCCCACACAAACACACGCTGGCTTATGAGTATTGAATTTTTGGAAACAAATTTGTTCAAAGCTTTGATGCTAATAAATATGAAGCAGTCAACATTCTCATTACATGTGGAACAATTTGCTACAGAGTCAAATTAATTCCTAACGCAGCGACAGTGGTGGGCTAGGCATTCGTCGTGTGAACAATTACCAACCTCTAGTTAAGTCATTATTTTCTCACGGCCCCAGTCAAACAGAACCAATCGTAAAAGGTTTATGGTTCCAAACACGCTTTTTAAACCATGCTCTGCTGCCCATGCCCCGCATGCTTCTGTTGTTGCCCAATATTTTACAAATTTCCACATTTCTGTCTGAATTTATATGATTTCCGTGCCCATAAATGCAGGATGAAAAATGTAGGCAAAGTGCCGGCGTGGAAGCTCGTTTTTTATAACTCAATCCTCATCTCTGGGTAATTTAGGAGGTGGTAAAAATGTAATACCGTATGAAAGGCTGAGGGAGAGAGGAGGTTTCAGCTCAAAGCAACCAACCAGAATGAGAAGGATGGTGCTACGTACATTTCAAAGTACAGCTGGAAAAAAATGGGGGGGTGGGTACCAGTGCAGTGGTATTTTGCAAGGATTAAGTGGTAAGAATGCTTTCCCAGATTATCTGCTCGAACAAGAGGCTGTTGTCTCTCCAGTATCGACAGCCCCAGTGAGGTCATCAAGCCTGGAAGAGCAGCAAGCCCCAAAGGCCCTCAGGCCCTCTGGAGACATCATTTATGTTGTACAATGTGCTTTCAGCCTCAGTCGATTTCATAGGGCGGCCTATTTGAGCATCTAACGTTACACGCTGTTGATAAGCACAGCATAATACACGGGCATAAACCTCTGCTTTGGGAAGTGTTGTTTAATGTGTTTCATGGCGTGTAAAGTCACAGGACTCTGGAATGTCACCCTTTGGGAAATGTCACCCAAATTCTGTATTTTGAATGTGTATTTCATCAAAAACATACGGATGCACACATAATGTAAAATCACAAGTATTCTCCTGGTTTCAGAGGTTTAAAGGAAGCGTGATGCCACATTGACCTGTGAAGCCACACACGGCTGTCCAGAGTCAGCTTACTGGGACATTCTACGCTGTTAAAGTCACGGTAATCTCTTTCTCTCGCTCCCTCTCTCTGACTTTCTTATTTGCTGGCTCTCCTTCGCTTTCAGGAAGCCCTGTGATAAAATCACTGTTGGTATTTTGTGGGTCACTGCGATTTAACCTGCCACTTTTCAGCTCTGACATTTAATCTATTCTCATAAATCATATAGAAGACCTATTATTCTCTAATTATTTCACTGGAATCACAGACACACACACACACACGCAGACACACGCGCATGCGTGCACGAAGCTGGAATACCAAGTGGGGAGGCCGGCATAGCGGGTGAACTGGGGGTGTCTGTGTTGCCATCCCAGGGAGGTGGTGAGCAGACGGAGATCACCGGCAGGGGTGACGGGCAGCCAGGCCTCCTTCATCATTGCCATAGCGAGACAGAGCACTATCCTGTCTGAGATGCCTGACTTACTGTTATCAAAATGCCACTTCATTGGTTCAGCTAGAGCGATGGTTTTAAAGTCAAATGTACCCTTTCACCCCCAAGAAAAGAGAAGTACATATTCCAAGGGCACGGAAAACCTCAGGAGAGGAAGTCAAACTCAGAGGGCATGGATTAGTCGACGGTCACCTAGATAACTTTTCTTCGTTTATTGCACCACACTGTTTCAGAACAGGTTGATGCTGCCTGTGTCCATCCCATTCGTTTTATTTGCACTATTCTGTACTAGATGAAAACTGTGCTCTTGCATTCCAACAGTACAAAAAAGGCCATACTAAAAATATGATTTCAAAGCCTGACCCAGTCTGTTTATAATAAAATGCCATGTTACTGGAGGAAAGTCTGAACAGCTGACGAATGAACACTTTTATACTATACCCCTTACCAGAGATTTATCGCAGCCAGTAATTACACGTTTATTCCAAATTATGCTGCTGATTTTCATTGCTAACCTTCAAGGGAGCACTGAGGAGAGCATCTTCATTGTTTTAAAGTGTGTTTTTATTTATTCATTGGTTTTGTTCCCAAGACCCTAAGCAGGATAAACTCTTGGAAGAACGGATGGGTGGATGGATGGATGGACGGCACAGAAAATACTGCTGCGTTACAACAGAAGTTACAATCAGAACAACTAGGCTGACACACAGCTTCCGTCCAGAAGCTTTCAGATTTATATACTCTGCCATACACTACAATTTCTTTACGTGTCATAGCAGATTACACCACAGACTCTTTCTTGTGCAATAACAATGAATATTTATCTTCATATCGTTAACACTATTGTACTTTTTAATACTTATCTGTACTTTTAATTGCACTATTTAGGTTTTTTATTTATTGTGGTGGGGCGGCACGGTGGTGCAGTGGTTAGCACTGTTGCCTCACACCTCTGGGATCGGGGTTCATGTCTGCGCCCAGGTTCTATGTGTGTGGAGTTTGCATGTTCTCCCCGTGTCGTCGTGGGGTTTCCTCCGGGTACTCCGGTTTCCCCCCA